>VZSC01009663.1:114166-181394 GCA_013398225.1 Steatornis caripensis
GCGCGCTGGCGGAGAGCTGTGGAGCGGGGGGGCCCGGCCCCGTTTGCTGCGTTCGTCTGCGTCTGCCTCTCCGTGAGCGCGTCTGCGTGACTCGTGGGGAAAGCAGTTGGCAGTTTCTAGCGCGAGCTCGCTGCTTTTTAATTTAGAAGGTGAAAGAATGGGGGCAGGATGGCGAAGGAAAGGCAGAATCGGCCCTCGGCCATATCCAGGGTCAAATCTGACACCGACCGGGTGCACCGCCCGAGGTTCCCAACCAACACAGTAAACTGTGCTGGAAGCACAGTGCGTTTCGCTTTGTTTTCCTTTCCCCTGGCATAAGGCACGCACAAGATTAATTAATATTTAAAGGATAACGCCAAAACATTTTCCTACTAACACAACTTTTTCTTTCCTGTAGTGATAATTATTCCTGAGCCCCAGACTGAAAGTGCATCAGAATCCCTTTCTACACATCATCTCTCAAGAGGTTAGAATTGATATCTGATTTGAAGAGCGTCACAGAACAGTAGTTTGCTCCCTTTTTCTACCAGCGTCTTGGAAAAAAAGGTTGTACATGTTTTGTCTCTTTATTAGCTGACTGTAGCGTACACTTAGGCCAGCATGGTGATTAGGTTTTTCCCTATATTGTAAAGTGTGCCCTGACTGAGTGAATTTAGTGGTTTTTTTTTTTAAAGTCAATTTACAGCTGAGCTGCTCTAGATTTTCTGGCATCTGGCTGGGTTCCCCACATGCCTCAGTTATTCAGGTGAGGTTTCTTTTGGGCTCGTGGTTGTACTGTAGACATCAAAGCTTAACAATGTCGTCTTTGGCAACAAGATCTGTAAGAACATCGATTGCTTGATTCTTCTGGGCCTGGGGAACCATTGCCTGTGGTTCAGGTAAAAATGTTACAAAATAGTGATTTTGGTTGATCAGGGTATGTCCAGAATGGCTCCGCTCAGTGGAACTAAACCCCAATGACACGCTGTCCTAGGAAAATATTGTCAGTTTGTATGTTCGGGTAGTTCTGTTACTCCACGAAGGGAACATCACTCATCCTATCTTTTCCCACATGGCTGCTTTTAAAGTATAAATAGGTGGACTCTCAGGTTGTTATCACATACCAGAGATTGGAGGTCAGTTTAAAGTTTGTGTAACATACCTCCTATTTGCAGAATCAATTGTGGTTTTCTGGGCTTCAGCAGTTGCTTGATCATGTACTTTAGAGAGATTTGAATGAGTTGCGACTCACTGCTTCAGCTGATGCTTCAACAAATTGTTTTCCTGCTTGACTTCAGCGAGTCTTTCCAAGGCTCTGACAGAATGACTAATGTAGCTACGGATCTTGACTGTCACTTTAATATATTTTCAGTGTTGCTTTTATCCGGGAGCAGATCAGTGATGAGAAAGTTTAAGCAGCATGTAAAGCATGTTACAAACCTGAAGAGACTCTTCTGGCTTCTGTGTTGCTTGGAATTGTTGCTTGGTGTTGAAAGGACTAAAACGGTGTAGCAATGTGTAAGATCTCACGACAGCCATTGTTAAGTATTCTGGAGCTATATTAGAGCTCATTTAGACCCATGTGTACTCCTGTAAACGATCCATCTCAAATTAGTACAAGAAACTGTTTTTAAGAACTGCAGGAGGTAAGTGTTTGAAGTCATTCCGCCATGGGCTGGGAAACAGTCGGATGTCATAACCAAGGAAGGGCCAGCCCTAAGATTGAAGCTAAGTGAGGAAAGCCAAGGGAGATGCTGAGTCACACGGTACGAATGAACCAGAAGAGCTGGCTCCTCTCAGATCATGGCAGATTAGTTTTGTATTAAAACATGTAGTCTCGTACGCACACAGAATATCGGCCAGATTTCAGCTTTGACTACTGACTTGCTGTCCACTGAGATGTTCTTTAGCTGCAGCCTCACCTCTTACTTTCTACTGATCATTCATAGTATCTCTACCACACTCAAACAATAGCAGCTTTTGAAACCTACAGGCCTGTGCCAGGATTTAAAGTGCTGACAGAGCTGAAGAGCTCCACGGCTCATTCCCTGTCATGACAGACAGCTGATCCTCTGCTGTGTTCTGTTTGTCTTTCCTTGCTGGCTGCAGCCGCGTTTGCCTTCTGATGCTCTTTGCTGCCTCCAAGGAAGGACAGCAAACATTATGTTCTCCTTGTGTGGCCCAAAATGTCCGCAAGAGATTGGCTATTATCAAAATATATTTGATAGGAACTTTGTTCAAATTAATATGAAATGTTTCAGTTGACACATGAGTTGTCATCTTTTACAGTGACTCCTTGTTAATGATCACAAATGACTGTCCACTCTTGGAAACAGACTCATCTGTCTCTGTCTTGTGGAAGTCTGCAGCAGAGAGGCTGGGCTCGAGCGGTGCAGTAACATTCAGAATGGATAACTGAAGCTGGAGCTGAGCTATTGCAGATGTTTCTGGGCAGTTAGAACACCAGTTATATCATTGGCTGTACAGAAAGAACCCCTAATCAGAAGATACTGCTGAAATTAAGAGAAATACAGAGCTATGGTTAAAATGGGACAGCCAACTGTTGTCATACCACCCATGTATTTATAATGCTGAACCTACTGGAAAACACGCAAGTTCTACTTGTCCACCTGACTCCATGAGAAGAGGAGTTCGAGTGTGGTTGTGGTCTGAAAGTTACAAATGCTGATCTTGAATAGCTGAACTCCCATTGAAGCCAACAGAGACAGTGCAGGAAAAGAGCTTTTATGAAGAGGCCAACTGTTACTGTTCTGTTATGTGCCTGATACTTCCATGGTATCATTCAGCCCATAAAATGCATAATTGCACAAACATACCTGCTGAGGTCTTCCATCCTGCTGCTGGAAAAGGTCTGGGAATCTGTCGTGGTTTAATCCCAGCGGCAAGTCAGCCCCGCGCAGCTGCTTGCTCCCTCCTCCTCTAGTGGGATGGGGGAGAGAATCAGAAGGATAAAAGTGAGAAAACTCCTGGGTTGAGTTAAAGACAGTTTAATAGGTAAAGCACAAGCTGCATGCACAAGCAAAGCAAATCAAGGAATTCATTCACTACTTCCCACCGGCAGGCAGTGTTCAGCCATCCCCAGGAAAGCAGGGCTCCATCAAGTGTAACGGTGACTCGGGAATACAAACGCCATCACTTTGAACGTCCCCCCCTTCCTCCTCCTTCCCCCAGCTTTACACGCTGAGCATGACGCCATACAGTACGGGATATCCCTGGGTCAGCTGGGGTCAGCTGTCCCGGCTGTGCCCCACCCCCCCTACTCCTTGTGCACCCCCAGCCTCCTCGCTGGTGGGGTGGGGTGAGGAGCAGGAAAGGCCTTGGCTGTGTGTGAGCCCTGCTCAGCAATAACGAAAACATCCCTGCATTACCAGCACTGTTTCCAGCACTAATCCAAACCATAGTCCCATACTGGCTACTGTGAACAAAATTAACTCTGTCCCAGCCAAAACTAGTGCAGAATCCCAGTTCTAAAGTCATAAAATAGTGAGGTGATGATTCTAGTTTGCAGGTAGGTAAAGCCAGATTTCTTCATTCACTTCACAGGGAGTTGCTCAGCTCAGCATTTTTTTGGAGGAGGATGGATTCTGGAGCCAAACTTTAGCCCCCTCTTCTGAAAATTTTACTCTGCATCCTCTTCTTCACTTCAGTTTCACACTCAAAATCTGGAATCTGGAAAGACATGGACTCTTCATAGGTCATGTGCATCTTGAGCAAGTGTGCACAACCACGTATGACACCAAGACCTTGTCACAGGGCTAGGCACTGGACAAAGGAAGAAAGTTTTAAAGCCAACAAGAGACGGTGTTATATTTTTAATACTAATTTCAAAACTCAAAGTATTTACCTCTGAAAAAGTGTTCTCTCCAGTCTTTGGACAAAATGCTGGAATTACAGGATGAAATTGCATAGCCCACATTTTATAGGAGATGGTAATGCATAACATGATCTTTTAGCCTTGAAATCTGTTAAATTGATTAACTATGTTAAACAATAGTTTTACATCACTTTTGTCTCCTCTTTCATCCGTGAGCACTGTCAAGGAAGGGCCTGGCATTGAAACAGCCGTTACTGAAATGGTGCCCTCAAGCACGAGAAGATATGTGACAAGCAAAAGATGCGTGGCTCCAAAAGAACTTACCAACTTTGGACTGCTTTATAATTTCTACAGTTTTTAGTGTGTGTAGCTGAATGTAAACCCCATCTTATTATCTGGGTATGCTAAATCAGTCGAGTGAATGCTAACGCCCTGCTAGCTCCAGCAATTCAGCTGGAATTGAACTAGCAGAGACAATGCCGAGAGCTGAGCTGACATCATTGTGAATGGCTCTGATGCACAAATACAACAGAAGGAGAATAGGAACTAGGCATTTTAATGTCAGCTCTCTTAGAAGCACAGGCAAGAAAGAATCATCATTGATCAAATAGAAACAGACAGGGAAAAAAAGCGGCAGAGATAGAGAAATCTTATTTTTCACACTCCCGAAAAAGTGGAGATGAAAATAGAATTCTATCAGAAAGAATGGTTTCTTAATAGTCCTTTAAAATAAGATGCATGAAACAGTGATGAAGTGATTTTTCTGCATCTTTAAAGAGCTTGCTTTGTCAGTCTGTTATTTGAAAAAGGGCCTCTGTAGAAAATTACGGTCTCAAATTATGGTTTTCAGGCTCAGATTGCATAGATAAGAAGCACCATCGTGAGCAGCAGTGACAAAGACCGCCTCATGGCATACAGAGAAGCCAGAAGGGGAACCTTGCTCTTTGAGCACTGCCTTGGCATGATTTACGAACAGTTTGTGGAGCCTGAGCACAGGACTAGGTTTGTGTTTTGGTTTACACGAGTTCTGGTCCAATGTCTGGGCCAATCTTCCTTAGACATTGCCTCAGTTTGGTTACCTGCGACCTGGAGATACTCAAAAGCTTCTGGCATGGTTTTAATTGTAAAAGGGTTTATGGTGAGTAAATAGTTGTTACTAGATAGAAAGATCTGTGTTCTGTTAATGTTATCCCACTAAGGGAAAAGGAGGAAGAGGAAGGATGGAACTAGCAGAGCATTTGACAGGCCTGAATGTCAGTAGCTTCCATGAGATGCTTTCTTTTACCAAATGTTGACATCCCTTCATTTCACTAAAGAAACGGAGGTTTTGAAGTATCAGATTCTCCAAGCAGACATTTGCTTTCCTCTACCGATGTTGAAATAGGAGACTCGTGAGCTGTATGTGCAGAGGCAAAAGAAAAATGTCTGCTAGATATGTGCTTGCAAAAAACTGGAATTATTAATGAATGTTAGAGCAGCAACTCAGAGGCATGTACTGCTACTGTAAATCTGTTATTTAGCAGAGAGGAGATGTACCACAAACATTATATGCCTGGTCCTGGGGTGGGGAAAGAACTGCTTCATCTTTACCTGCTAGCTGAGGACCCATGAAAGAGCGAGCTTGCTCTGTGTAGGATGGGATGCTGTCAGTCTGGCACTGTGATCGGATGTTGAAGCTTTATGCTTTCTGGTGAAGCAAGGATGGAAGCAGTGCTAATAGCACGTGCATGTGAGCAGGGAGGAGCATAGACTGCAGGCAAAAGAGGAGACCACATAGGATCTGAGATTGCTGCGTTTGGGATCAGTCAATGTGTCAGATTTTAGCTGCTTTCTCTTTCAAACAGATGTTGACAGTGTTCTTTTGTCTCAGAGGGACTCAGCTTGGCCAGTCCTAGTGTGCTGTCTGGTTTCTTTCAGTGTGGTTTGTAAATACTGGGCTGTGTTTAGACTCCTGACTTGCACAGCCTTCTGTTACTGCAGCTACTGCCCCGCAGCCCTTAGCAGGGGCACTGCCAGCGACACCTAAACCACAGGCGCTCCTGTGCTCTGCCTTTTATTGGCCTTTATGGATCCCTTTAACATATACAAAAATGCAAAGGTGCCACTGCTCCTTAGCACTATGATTGTATCTACAGTGTGCCAGAGGCTTAATCGTATGGGAGCAGGCACCAGGAGAAAGACACCTGGGGGATCCCTGACCCTACAACACTCAGTGTTGTTTCTGGCTCCCTGCAGTGCTGGCATCGAGGATGGTTCTTTTCACACCAGTGGCACCTCCCAGCAGTCCTTTGATGGCAGGGACCCAGTCATTGTCACTGCTACTTGGGGCAGCAGGGACAGAGAAGATGTCACACTTCTGAATTCCCAAGGGAAAGAGGTCCCAGGCGGTTGAGGGGCAAGGGAGGGGGTGCTACGTGCTGCATAGTATTCTCTGTTCTTCTCTCATTTCTATAGAGCTTCCCTGTTCTTTATACTCTCTGACTTTTAAAAATTTTTTGAAATATGTGCAATATCTAACATGCTCATAATTCTGAGAGTACACTCATAGTTTCAAGTGCTGATATGCTGGTACATGGATAATGGTGCCCTAGTTCCCACTCATATCTAAACATCTACCTTAAGGTAAGAATAAAGCAGTAGCTGATTGTTGCACCTTCTTTTGTCTGCGCTTAATTTTGCTATCTCATTATTCTGAGGAATTTTTCTTGAGAAAAAAATTATACATGTTTGGGTCAGTTATATCAGTACAAGAGGCTGTGAAGCTGCTACTAATGAATAGAAAAATCTCTTTAGGAGTGTGAGTTGTCAGTGATGTACAGTATCTATTCACACTCTGAAAGATTGAATTAAAAGTGAAAGTTATGTGCTGTTTTTGCTGCTTAAGTGGTTTAATGCCATTATGACTGTGCTACTTAATGGAAAAGCTTAGAATCAGACTAGCATGGGAATACTAAAAATTTTAATGGATTTCTGCTCAAGTCATTCTTGCTATTAGGAAACAAACCCACCAAAATATATAACTAGGTCTTTGGATTCAATTATTAATCCTCTCTTCTAATTTGAAGAGCAAAATTATCACTTAACAGTGGTTCTCTGAAATAGAATTTTAATGATACTCGTCATCTCGTAGTTGAACATGACTTTTCCTGATCAGACAAAGTTAGAAGATTCTCAGTGCTGAATCAGTTTTAATTATTAATCCTAAGCAGTTAAAAAATATACTGTCAACAGTGTGTCTTGAACATCTGTCAAAGAAGCTGTCGGCTTTTCAATGGGTTCTTGTGTGTTACCTGGCTTCTCTGCGTGAGGAAAAGGCTTTGGAACACGGTAATTGGAACGGGATTGTAGAAATAATGTATAGGAAGAGAACTGCACCGTACACTTGGAAGGATTCTTATGGGCTGATCCTGACATTTGATAGTTCTAAAACAAATCTGATCAGCTTCATCATAATGTGATCCTGCCTCCACAAGGAAATTTGCCGTAGTTTAGGTGAAGTGCTTGTTTTGACCATGAAATGAGAAAAGGAAGCAGGTAGAAGAGTGAACAGTTATGGATTGTCATTACATAGGCTGGCGCTAAAGCAAATAGGTTGAGGTATTGAGGTGGTGCAACTTGTGCTCCTTGAGTGTGGATGGAGGTATTTGTGGCTTATAGGGAGATGCTATTGGTTACAACTGCTATTGCGAATTCAAAATCAGAAATAATCCCTTGTAGAAGCTCTGCAAAACTTCTCTAGGAGGAATACAGATAAAGGTGAGAAGATGCAGTTCGAAAAACCCTTCTCTTTCTGTGATCGGCCACATACTGCCAGCTGTTCATGCATCTGATTATTAAAAATCCCTGGGATCTTTGACATCCCCTTGGAAGACTATATAAACTCAGGGGAGAATTTTCCTCTGTAGTGTTTACTACCACAGTCGCTTTGTTCCCAGTGTCTCATGGCAACTATTTGTGCTTTTTGATTCCTATCCTAGAAAATAAAAGTTAGCGATTATTCTACAGAATTCCCGTCATTTGGGACAACAGTAATTTGCCAGGAGCAACTTCCTGACACATCTGAAAATCAAGTCACCTTTTTAGGCCAGGAAGATGTCAGTCCTTTCTCACTGCTAGTGTTTTGGTCTTTTATACAACATGAGTCAAGTTGATACTGACCGAGAGGCTTGTTTGCCCTGTTAGTAGTAGTAAACTTCTGAGCATTCATGACAGAATACCCAATGTTACAGCTTGCCAATCTGTTTAGATTACTACATATTTTTCATTTTCCATGTATTTTGTTTTGCCTATTTCCATGCTTTAATGACAAATAAAAAAGTGTAATAGACTCATATTGTGTGTTCCCAAGGTCTGTCTGATGGAAATGTTGGGACTTCTTTACAGTTGTATGCAATTTTCCTGACTTAAAGCAGGACAACAGAGCAGAGTCTTACAACTATGAACAAATATTGTGAGGTTGAATTTCTTTCCCTTTGAAGTTGAGAAATCGATACAAGTTGGCAGAAACGCTGGTATGCAAACATACGCCTTGAAAGGCTGACTCTGAGGTTCACTGATGCTATTGGGATCAATGGAAATATTGCTGCTTCATTTTCTGCTATGAGCACAAATTGTCTGTCAGCAGTAGCTAGGCTGATTGTGGGAGTTTTCTTCTCTGGTAATTTTTCTGGTTGGAAGTCCATCGGGAATACCACTGTGATCAACATTAATATAGGTCTTAATACTGCTCCCCCTCCTCAATTTCAAGCAAAAGGGAAGTTGGAGTGCAGGATCATGGCCTTAATTTGTTACTTACATTTGATTTGAAGCCTAGTGTCCAAGGTTGAGCTAAAAGGGTAACGGAATAACTCAGGCCTGTGAACAACTCATCATGTTAGACAGAAAGCAATTTGGTCCAAGGCGCAGCATGTTGGAAGATTGCCATTTCCTTTCTCTTTCAGTACTGTTCTGCATTCTCACTCCTGTAAACAGTCTCTTCATCCCTTTCTGTGGGTAACTGGGCTTCCTTCCTGAAACCTTCCCAAATTCAAACTGCATTTGGCAATAATTTTGTATTTGTGTTTGATACAAAAGTTTTCAAAGGAGCTTCACAGGCACTAATCAGGGCAAAAATGCAAATCTAAAATCTGTCTTATTCTAATGTTTCCTTTGGAAACCATTTAATTTCTTACAAGCACACTTTGGCAGATGATGTGGCCCTTATAGCAATAAATCACAGGAACATAAGACACTTCACTGCAGCTGCAATGTGGCTAGTTAGGATCCTATTCAAGAAAAAGGCTTAGGCAGTGTATTTTCTTTCCTATACTCTGCTGTACCATTTCTTCCCCCTTATAGATCAAGTGAAAAGACTCTCAGAATGCTCTTATAATTGTCTCCTTAGAGTTATAATCTGCAAATGCTTTTTTTCTAAAAGATAAAAATACCCAAATCTTAATGGAGCCTTTTTAAATGGCACATCATTAACTCTCCAACCTCCTTCACGGTTTTGTAAATCTCTTTAATAAGGGTGAGAAGAAGCTTAGAGAGGTCTCTTTCATTAAAGGTTTGACCTGGAATTACTTTGAATTTGTATTATGGAGTCAGCAGATTTACTGTGGTAGTCAGAGAATCTTTTCAAGTACTTTGCAGGTAGAGCTGTAAAGAGAGTAAGTATTATATAAAACTTGCTAAAACCACAGCAGAACCAGTTAAGTATCAGGGCAGTATGTGAAAAAGCCATATCCAGAGAGCACTGGGAGCAAGCTACTTTTTGCTAGTTTAAAGCCTGAATTTGCAAGTCTTGTGAGTGGGATTATATGGCAGAATTTCAAGAAAAGGAGGCTGGATCTAGTGATCCATGAGGTCCCTTCAGCCCTATGCCAGGGTTCCTGCAAGATTATAATCACTAAAAAATAATGGTTCTAAGAAATGGCTTAGATTGGCAAGAAATATACATATAGCCAAGACAGTGAGTTTCATGGAACTTAATGTGCTCAGTGCTTCGTCAACATGCATGACGTGGCTCAAAGGAAGCGACCAAAGACACAAAAGCCTGTGAAGCCTTTTAGCCCCACTAATTTTGAGTCTTACAGGTACAAGTCTCTTAGAAGGTGATGTTCCCCTCAGGGTCACCTAACTCTCTGCTAGCAGGTTTGCTGTATTTGTCAGTGGTGGCCCTATAATTCTGGTTAATGGAAATGCTTCTCTGTAGGATGGCTGGCCTTGTTTCCCCCTGCTATAACTTTTTGAAGGGTCTCTGAAGTTTAGGCAAAACTTTCAGTGTGGGGCTGTGAGTGTACACTGGATTTATTGTAATGGCTGACTTCAGGAGTATTTGGGAGCAGAACCATCCAAGATCTATAGAACTCATGATATATCAGAATCTCAGAAAGGTCAGATTTTCTTTGGCAATCTCCTTTTTCTTTAGTTTTTGCTTTCATGGTTGGACTCGTTGGCATGAATATACTGACAACATTCCTGTAAGTGCCAACTAAGGACAGGAAATTGCAGCTTACAGAAATCAGCATTGCAGTATAGGTAGCCTTTGCTTTGGAGAGTCTGTTTGCTAGGCCTGTATGTCAGATCTCAGCATGATGGAGCATGACTTGTACGTAGCCAAATTTGCAAGAGCTGTAGCAGAGCCATGATGTTGACAATACCATTATTAAGTCAGTAGAGGAGGTCAATCTTAGTTTCCCTTGCTTGCCCGTTTTTCCTGGTTTTTGTACTCTGCAGAAATGCAAATAGTGTATGTAGAGCAACAAGTGTGTGCACATTTGATCTACCCATTCACTGCATGGTGACAGCTGATGTCAGCTGAACGTCCCACAAAAGCAACGCCATCTCACTAGCAGTGATGATACTTTCCAACCTTTCAGACAGAGTGTCGGGACTTTCCCTCCTAGCTGCACCCAGCCCCTGCTGCTCTGCTATTGCCAAGGTGTCAGGACATGTTCTTGGAGGCATGTCATGTGCCGGAGGCAGGCGTGTGAAGCAGCCCAACGGAGTGCTGGTGCTCCTATTGTCTCTCCCACCTACCCTAGGTACATGATGTGCCATCCAGAGCAGCTCTTCCCCCAGACACGCAGGGCAGATCCACACTGGCAACTTGCTGGGCAGAGAGGGAAGCGCTGCTGGTGGGGAAGGGGAAAAGATAAGAAGAGAGGAGTGTTTTTTTCCTCTCCTAACTACTAGAACAGAAAGGCTGCTCAAAGAGGACCCAGATCTGGAGAAGGGAAGCAGGGAGGACCCCCTGAAGGAGTGGGCAGAGCAGAGATGGTGAAAAATAGGACATGAAAGTGGCACTGCAGAAAGCTCTTTCAGCCTTAAAGAAAAGTGAAAGGTCTTTGCGGCTCTTGAATGAAAGTCTTTGCAGTGGCTGTGGGTAGGGTTTTTTGTCAGTTTTCAGGTAGTGTTAAAAAAAGAGACTTCCGTTGCTCTGATAAAATGTTCTTTCTCTCCCTGCAATAACAGCATTGAAGTCATTGCAAGTGAATTATTAGGCTCTTGCGTATGACACGTGCACATCCTACCCTGGAACTTGGTGGCTGAATGTACACAGATTTCTTTGCAATATATTCAATGGTTTTAATCTCTCCTGAGGCTGATGACAGAGGAGGCTTCAGCTCTTATCAGAAGCCTTTAGCATTCTTAGAATAAGCCCTGTTTCTACAGACTCTGGGGAAACAGTGCTGATCTGTTTAGTCTGATTAGGTGGCAGCAAGTCTGAAATACTGTTGAGGGAGGCATTGCAGCAGAGCTGCTTGAAGGAGAAAAATATCTAAGGTGATCCCAGAAGTAGCTGGTATTCAAAGCATAGCTCAGGTGAGTACGCTCAAAACATCAGATGGGACGGAGTAGAGGACACAGTAGAGCACTAGCTGTGCTGCATTCAGAGAGTAGTGCCAGATGCACTGTTGGCTTCCTGAATGCTTCAGAGTTTTTGGGTATTTGAAGTTTTGTTACTGTTCCTTTTGAAGAAACATGGTAGATATAAATTCCCTAAAGAGCAGTAGCACAGTTACCTGCCTCCATATGTGGCCAAACAGGATGGTTCAACAGCAAGTTGAACAAAGTAAAGCTTTTCAATGATTTTGCTGTAGTTCTGGGATGCATTTCCTTTATGACTCCCCAGCAATCTGCATATGTTCTCCCGGAGAGAGAGAAGTGATTATTCCTGCCTGTGACAGCCTGGCCTTTTTTTGAAATAATGCTGTGGTGCTGATGTAACTGGTGGGATGTTCTGATGGTAATGAGATGAAAGGGCTCCAGATTGCTGCCGCCCTTTGTCTCAGTGGGGAATGCTGTCCTTCATCCTGGGTTTGATCTGGCTCCAATTAATGATGTGATGCAAAAACACCCACAAACTTTTCTATTATAATATATATTTCTGTGAAGAAAGATCAGATCCTTAGTGTTTGTTGCTGAAGTATGTGGTGCTACTTGTGCATCGTCACCAGCAAGAGCAGATGATGATCAACTTGTGTGGAAAATTTCAGTGTCTGGAGAAATGTATGTTCTGTGACTTGTGCTCCACAGCCCTAACATGTTTCTTGCTTGGACCAGCCAAAGGCTGCTTGAGCCATCCTTTAGTCCCCAGCTGCCTGTGAGGTCAGACCTTTGTAAGAAGGAATACGTGGACCCATGGATGTGACACTGCTGCAGGGCACTACGAGTGTATGATGACAGACTGGGGCTAAGCATGCACTGCTTTTCCCATGCTGCAGGTAGGGGAGTTCGCTTGTGCTAAGCTTTCTCTCATTTTTGTTATGGAGTTTCAAAACGGTAGCAGAGAATCTAAAGGGCTACTGCTGAGGCATGTCCAGCTGCTTTCCTGGTGAGAGGATTAGTCACTCCTTCCCTGTTCCAGGCACATAATCTGTCGGTCCCCTGAATCACCACCTCTGTTGGCAACACCCCTCTCCTTCACCTTGCATTCCCCTGGGGGGAATACAAGCTCCTGTCTTTGGATACTGTGTTGAAAACCAAAGCAGGCTGTGTGTGGCCCTTCAAGCACACAAAGCCGGAATAGGAAAAATAAAAATATTACCTTCTCTTCCTTGGAACTCTGACATCTGTCTCCTATTCTCTGATTTCCATACTATGCCATTTCCTCTTCTTTTTTACTGGTTGTGTAGGAGCCTTTATTGCTTCCAGTATTTAGACAGAATGAAAGATATCGCTTAAAAGAATATCTCCTGAAATGATTTCCTTGCTGTGAATCGTTAATATGCCACATGGATTCAACTTATGTGTCTGAGCTAATATTGCACACAGAATTGCTAAAACTGTTTCTTTTGAACCCTTAAACCTTTATTGGATAGGAGACGATGATTTTTTTTCTTTTAGTAGCCGAGGTTTCAAATGTATCTATGCTGCAGTCATTCAAGATGTCACATTTGGGCATGTCCTTCTCCCAGAGTGTTATGTACCTTACTCTCTTACCAAGGATCTCGGGATGTTTTGCAAAGTTATTCTCAATTCAGATGTGAGGAAAAGGAGGCATAAGAAATGTCAAAATGTCTCTTTCAGAGCTGAAAATAGAGCTACCCTCTGGCTTCCTAAGACACCACGCAAACCTCTTCACTTCCCTGTGCTGGTGGTCCAGAAACCTGTACGGCTCAGGAATACATCTCTCTCCAGCACTGAGAGGTCAGTGGGAAAATCAGCAGGAACTGACCAGATTAGCCGGTGTTGGGGGAGTTGGAAAAGGCTGAAATGAAAAGGTGGAGTAAGGACAAGAAATTGCAGTTGATGGAGATTTGAAGGCAAGTGGCTGTAAGTGGTTGACAGCTCTCTCTCAGCCTACTGCAAATGCAGAATTAAACACACTGGCTTTAATCACCTTCCTCAAGCCTTTCTGATGTTTACCTGCTGCATGCAAGGAAATAGTCACTCTGGCTCAGCTGACAAATGGTAGTTCATTAGGATATGGTAATTCGATTGCTTGTGATTGTCCTTCTCCGCTCTTAGTATCTGAGAAAGAAGAGTATTCTAAATTGTAAGGGAAATAATCCATCCTGATTTATGCCACCAGAAAAATCCCAGAGGAAGATTAACTCCAAGAAACAAAAGTGTCTATTAACTTAAATGACTGTTAGCTATAGTGAGCATTAAACTTAAACATATCTATTCTCTCCATGTGGCGCCACAGTTTTTAGCGTAGAGGCTTGAGTGCTACATTAGGCTGAATGACAAATAGTGGAAGCTGTATAGCTCAGCTAGGCATTGAAATGGTACCAGTTTGGAAAGCTTGACAGATGAGACAGGCTTGAGAAAAATAGGTGAATCAAAGCTATAGTTAGAAAACCAGCTTGGCCCCAATACACCCGTTTTGCCTATGGTTTAGTAACAATACTTCTGTTGATTTACTTGCCTCACCTTGTCTCAGGAGATGAGATCTATAACGATGATAGAGAACTCCCTTTTGAACTTACGTGAACTCACTCAACAAGGGGATTGAAATTGGATTTCAGCTCAGTAGCTCTCATGTTGTCTACCATCAGTAAGCGTGTTGCTCGCAGGATAGACATCTTGCCTGGTGTGTGCCTGTGTGTCCTTGAGTATTAATGCACTACATAGATGCCTCCCATTTTTAGGGCAGGGTTGCTCAGACTGCAGCTTGAGGGCCTGTTGTGGCTGAGACTATCTCTTTGTGAGCTGTTCTCAGACCAAACGGGTCGTGCTGGTACGAGCCTGCTCCTGCTCTCTGCCTTCGCTGTGTAACTCTGCCATCTCGGCTGTGGGAGGACAGTGCTGTGCATTTGCAGTCTCCATTCTGCGTGCTGGCAGGCAGCCACAGAAATTGCGCCTGTCTGCACTACTTCAGCTCTGCAGTAAGCCTAGCGCATTTTCCTCAGCTGAAGAAGCCACTCTTCTGCACTTGCAGACCAAAGCACATTTGCTTAGGAGGTGTCAGGGCTGTGTATACGTATAGTCTGCCCAGCATGGTGTGAGGAGATGTCGCTGTGGTCTCAGGCCCTTCTCAGGCTGAGACTGGGGAACTGACCCAGCTGACCAAAGACATGGTAGTTGTGTCCATGCTGCAAGGTGGAGCAGTCTTGCAAGGGAGGTTTGCATGCTGAGCTCTGTTCCCTCTGTTTGCATTGCTCCTTCATGCTGTGCTCACGCTGGGTTGATGAGTACGCAGGGTCAGGTATGCACAGTTGCAGTACTATCAGCGGTGGTAAAAGAAATGGGAAAAGCAAAAAAAATAGTTGAGATTAGCAGATGTGATAATGCAACACTAATCTAGACAATGCCAAAAGAAGTGGTGACTTCCACAATTAACCACCATCCATTTTTAAGGGGGAGGGGAGTCAAAACATTTTGCAGATCTGTTCTGAAAAGGATGCTGGAGAGGCAAGGATACAAAGGTGTCTGTACTAGGAAGTTACAGCCTGGAAGAAAAATCTGGAACCTACTGCAGCTGTTTAAGAGGCAGCTGTTGGAGGAAAAGGAGAGCTGGGGACTGTTCCTGATCAGATGAAATAGATCCTTCCTTCAGGATTAACTTTGTGGAGGCAAGCGGGGCAGTGACTGCTTCCTCCTCTGGCTTCTACAAAATCTTCAGCTAGATGGTTACCTCAGTTGTCAATCCTGGACCAAATAAGAGGCCTGATTTGATTTTTTTTTTTTTTTTACCTGAGCTGTGCTTTGTCTTCATATAAAATACATGTGAGAATAGCCCTTGAAATATTATTTTGGAAGATAACTATTTTGAACAGCTTGTTCAGAAAGGAATAGAATCTATCTGCCAAAGATCTTACCTCCAGCCATTGCTTGTGTATTACTCTTGGAACACTGACTAAGAGTAAGTAAAAGCTCAGATAACTCCATAGTTGAACTTCATCCTGGTAGGAAAAAAACTAGATGAGGCTGCAGAACAGCTGCAGAAGAGGTAGCAGTGTTGCTATCGGAAAGCATCTCAAAGCAGACTATATGCGTTCACCACAACTGGCAGAACTGAAGGAACAGAAGTTCCTTGGCTTGAAGGTGGTCACTATAGTACTGGAACATAGAAAAGCGTGGTAGAAACCAGTCTGGCCAAACAGTATATTCGTGAGGCTATGCCATGTATCGTCCTTGGTACCATTCATCCAAAGGCTGGCAGTTCTCTGCGTTGGCTGTAGCTGATTCTGAGAGCTGTTTGCTTCTAATTATCTCCACTGGAGGATAAAGTAGATATGTGGAAGAACTGCTACCGGATCTGCTTTTAGATAGGCTTAGAACCTGAAGAAAAGGAAACTTTTCCTTAAATCGAGGTGGAAAGGCTAATGTGCTGGGAGATTGCTCACTGAAGTTGAGTTGCTTTCCATCTGACAGAGTGGTCAGTAGACTGGTGTCTTGATTGCATTTGTTTTTAAGCAAAAACCTTTCTGAAGGGGGAAAATGAAATAACAGCCAGCCAGCTTCACCTCAGTAAAAAGAGTGCTGCTCTTTCCCAAGCTTGCAGTCAGCATCATCTCTTGTTCTGAGCCAGTCCCAAGGGCTGCATTAGTACACTGTTACAAGCCTTTACAATAAACAGGCAAAGCAGACCCCAGAGGAGCTGACTGTTTTGAGAGAGAAAGAACTACCTGAAAGCTTCATCCTTTGTTAAGGTATGGGTTAGTCTACTGCCTGTCATATTTTAACTCCAGTCGCCCTTCAAGCACACATCTAAAACTCTTGCCAGTAAGAGACCTTGTAAGCCATTTCATTCTGACTGCTTGGTATCTGCTGTTGAAAGACTGGTGATAAAATCCTATGCATGAAATTAAACTGGAAAACTAGCAGCATGATACGGAATAAACTGCAGTGTTGTATGCGTATGGCTCTTGGCACAGTATTAGTCTTGGTCTGTGAGGAGGATTCTTGCAAAGTAAATTAAAAAAATGCACAAACTTTCCCTATTCAAAGCGTTTATCCTACCTCTGTCAGCTCTGCAGCGCTTTCTAAAAGACCCCAACCAGATCTGTACCTGGCACAAGTGAACAAAATCAAATGGAGGGAGGCCTTGTTAAAGGAAACACTGGCTGTGTTAAGCCTTTGCTTTAGTGCTTGACTGCAGAATAGGAAAAAGTTTTGAGAGTAAAAGGAGAAATGATGTTTTCCCATTTGTCTGCTTTTTCCTGTATGATCACTAGAGGCAGAAGTGCATGCCAGATGCACCCTTCAGTATGGTGAGGCACAAACAGGTAAGTGCTAACACCTAATTAGAGCTTCTGTCCCTTCTGAGGAAGATGCTTTTGCTGCTGTACTGCAGGAGGGGAGGAACTCCTCCTGCTCTGAAGGACTGGTGCTACTCAGCCCATTTCCTAACCACGCAAGTAGAAGGAGCTAGTATTGGACTACAGTCCCTGGGCCTGGCCTCTTTTACATCTTGAAATGATGGCTCAGAAGTAGAAAGGACCAGGGCTATTTTTCTTGCTGCAAGACATTTCTCTCAACTCTAGAGGCTGAGTTGCAAGTTGTGTGGACAAGAGGGGCTGTGAGTGACAAAGGATGACTGTATTGGTGGGGCTGTACAGGATTTTGGCAAGCAGCTCCTGCAGCAATTAACCCAGGGCTCTGCTGGCTCCCACTGGTCTAGTTTGCTCTGGGTGGATTGGAGGGGCGGTGGAAATTATCTCCACTCACAAGACACAGTGGAACACAGTATCCTGTTTTAAGAACAAAAGTCAATTTTTTCTGAGTACAGCTAATGGACTGAATGATGTAGAGCCCATACAGGTCACACACTGGAGCTAAAAAACCGTCATGAACCTTAAAAAAAAACAACTATGAGACTTAACCCTTAACAGCTTTCTGGTTCAACAGCAGCCCTGGAAATAAAAATCTGTCTTTTTGAGTTCTTGTGAGTGCCAGGCTGCATGCTGTGTGCTGTGTGCTCTCGCAGCACCCCCTGTACCAGAACAAGTGCTTGTTGGCAATGGGATGGATTGTTCGGCAGTGAAAAGGATGGATAGGAAACCTCTCTTGGTCCTTACTTCCTTTCTTCTTGCCAGATCAAACAAGAGACCCTGAGGCTTGGAAACACTACAGGAAATGTGTGTATGGGTCAAGCCTAACTATTCTAGATGGAGTAGAGACTTACCATGTTTGACTCAATTTTTTTCTTTCTTTCTTTTTTTTTTTCTCCTACAGAGGAGTTGTTTTATTTCTACTCCAGTTATATTCACGTCTGTTTCTGAACAGAGATGTTTGTTTTTATAGCTGGGAGCTGAGGCTTTTTGTAGAAGATGAGTTATAAAGTGCTTAATTAGGAGGGTGGAGAGCAGCTTGAAATGAAACCTACACCTTCCCAGTGAGAATGACATTGTCCTCCTCAGTTGTAGAGAATTGATTAATTCACGCTGCCTTGAAATGCTATTGTGCTAGTTACCCTTCCTCTAGCAAACGGTGTTTTTACAATGAAGTGGAAAGGGTTTGAAATAATGAGACACAAAACTAATCTCTGTGGTGGAGCAATAGAAACTTCATCTTCTTAAAACATGTACAAAGCATCTTTCCCTGTGTGATTGGTCAGTGCAATGGTAGGGTAGCACTTCACAGTCACTGCTCTGCTTTCTTCTATCCGAGATGATGGGGAGAAGGCGATCTCTGAAATGTAAATGAGAACTCAATGAGGATACTTAAACTACTCTAGACCCCTTGATCAACGTGACGAGTAAACTTAGACAAGCAGTACATCGGAAAATCATGCAGGTTACGATCTGCTTGAAGAGGGGTGAGAATGGAGCCCTTGCTTATACCCCAAAAAACCCACACCAAAGCCAAGCCCAAAAAACCCGTCAGGCTATTTCTTGGCTATTTTGAAAACAAGCAATCTAGCATGCATCTAGCTCTAATTTGTCTAAGAGCAAGGAAACCAAATCTTTTAATATTGGTGCAATAGTACCGTGGGCATGTCTATCTTGTGGCGTGTTCATTGTAGGAAGAAACTGGGGAGGAGAAAGAGGAAGGAGACTCCTGTCCTTGACAGTGTTCTGGTTGTCTGTATGAAATAACTTTGTGATTTATATCACACCCTCTGAATAAAGGGAGTGAAGTAAGTTTGTTTAGGTACAAAGATTTCATTGCCTTTGAAACAGCATTTCCTATAGCAGCAGAAATTGTCAGCTGCTAGCCAGAATTCTTATTTGCTTTCATATAAAACAGACAAAAAACTCCAACTCTATCACTTTAATGGTTCTCAGCGTTTATGTGTCATCCTCTATTTCATACCCACCAAGTACTTCTACAAGCTCCAAGTAACTTCAGCTGGCAAAACGCCAAAAAGCAGTTAATACTATTTACTCCTTACAAATGGGATGGTCTCAAGCCCAGTTAATTTTTAATTGTAATTCTCAGAGCTGTTGCCTTCTTACATTCCAGTTGAAGACAAGGGTAGCTGGAGGAGCTTCTTGTAAGAGAGGATATAACCGGATTAGGTTGGGTATGGTGCTATGCTGACAAAGGTACTGCCTTCAGCAGTGGAGTTACTGAGCTGAGAGCAGGGGTAGGAGACATTGCCTCTCTCTGCACCTGCATTTTCCAGAAAGCCCTAAATGACTTTCCAGGAATAGGAACCAGGTCTGTGCGGTGGTAATGATCTTTCTGCTCTCTGCGTGTATTTTTGAGATGAATACATGCTAAAACTAATCTAGTAGCCATAAAAATCAGTAAAAATTACCCTGCTTGAAATAAAAATGTCAGACCCACTTGTGATTATTTAAGAGGAAAAAAGTAATCATGTGTTGCATTAGAGATGAGGCCTGTGCGGAAGAGATTTTTAGGAGATTCTCTGTATTCTCTCTCAGGGCAGCACTGATGGCTACTCTGGAGCACAGCTATTTAAAATAATAGTTTGATGACTTCATTAAACTGTAAATTTCTCCAATACAAAGTATAGTCCAGAGAGAAGGTTTTTTTTGCATAGTCTTAGAATCCACAGTCTATCCCTGCCTGATGTATATCCTTGACTGTGAGAACAAATGGTGCTGTAACTAGGCTGAGTCCCATCCTTGTTCAAAGAGGCAAAGTATTTCTCTAATTAAAAAAAAAAAAGGGATTATTTGTTTAAACTTTTCTGTGTAACCTGAATTAGAGAACTGTGAATTTGAGTCCCAATGTAATATGGATGCAATTGCAAAAATCAATGCATAAAACAGAGCCCAGAAGAGAATGATATTTAACAGGAGACAGAAAATCAAAACAGATTCCAAACAAATGAGAAATTCAGACTGCAGCAGCTTGAGCCGAGTTTACCTTATGGGGAAAGCTTATTAATGTAACTAAGGGGATTTTGTTTTGCCAGAACTCCCTATCACTAGTATTTGCCCATGTCATGCCCTCTTGTGTGGCTTAATACAGTGCTATGGGTAGCAGATCAACCATGGCAAAATGACAAGAAGATAATTAAAGCTTTACTTTACAACATGTTGGAACTTTAAAGATATTGGAAGGTGCTGATACAAATTCTGAGCACCTGAGCTGTAGGAATATCACACAACAGAAGCAATATAGCTTTTAGTCTAGAAAAATATCCTGTATTTCCCAGATCTAATAAAGTATACTGGATCCTTAAATTGTTTTAGAAAAAGATCTGAGCGCTTTGCATTTATTTAACCTAATCCGATCTTAACCATTGCTAAAATGACAGGGCTCTGTCTCGCATGTCACACAGAGAAAGATCTACCAAATATGTATTTATTATCTCTAGTAGTACTAATTTAGATATAATCTCTTGACCATCTGTAGATGGTTCTGTCCCAGCCCAAACCAGGACACAGGTGAAATGAAGGCATTTGACTTGACAGTATGTATAGCAAAATCATTTGCACCTGGGTCAGTATGTGTCAGGCTGTTTTTCATGAAGTCTGGAAGTAAAGAAACAACCCTGGGATTGTTTCTGTATTTTCCAACATCAACATAGTTGAAAATAATGCGAGTTAGAATGCTGACTTGTGGTGCTGAAAAATGATAATTTGAAAGATAAACCTGTTCTAATTAAAAAAAAAGAAAAAGAAGAAGAAAAAAGGAACAAATTCAGCATATGGCAGCATGATATGATGTTGCTTATGTGTCAATGTTATCGTAAGAGTGAGAACAACTTCTGTGTTACAGATTGACATTGGAATATATTTTACCCTGACTTTACATTGGATTTCAATACAGATCCTGGTGTTTCCCTAGTGCTTTCCTTCCGGTAACCTGTGTTGTAATGGCAAGTGGATTGCTCCGTTCCTATGCGCGGTTCTGCTGCTCACCTTCCTGATCCTACACCATTTCTGGGTGCTAGCGTCAGTTACTGAGGAACATGTGCTTTTTAATCTTTACTGACTGAGATTTTTTCTGTCTGAAGCAGGTGAAGGAGCTCGTACAAGGTCAGCTGGTTATTTACAGCTGTCCAGCAGTCCATTAGATGTCTACTCTGGGTACCTGAGGTCTATGGGTCCATCTGGATGGATAGTTTACAATGTATTTAGCACACTTAAGCACCGCTGTCCCTTTTCTCCCTTGAGTTACTGCAGCATTCTTTAAGCCTGCTCTTTGTTTAATTCATCTTGCAAATGAAAATGTTTAATGAGCCCCGCTTGTGATTTTCCGACTGTTTTTCTGGCTGCAGACTGTCAATTCCAAGAGGATATATTAGTGGTGCTGGTATCTCTTGATCATGCCAATGTTAATGCATGTATGTGCTGTTTCTGCCTTGTTCCCACATAATTACAAGCCTGTGTTTGGCAAATAAGGGTACGTTTGCTTTCCTGATTAAGAACGTTCTAAGAATTTTTTGCATGCTCGGTAGGACATAACTTATGAAAAGAGCTAGTTTAGAAGAGAAGCCCAGCAGCACAGATTCTTAGCATTTCCCTAATACTTTCCTCTGCTGGGCAGAAAGCAGTTTGTGAATGCTAATGAAATCAGCTTTGTATTACCTCAGTGAAGTAACTGTGCATTATTCCTAAGAGGAGATGGAGGCACAGCATGATTAAGTGACTTGTCTGGATTCATATGGCAGCTGGGATTCCAGCATTGGCTCGGGTGTTGGCTTTCAGCACTAGACCCAAGGGCCAAACTGGGATACAGTACAGGCTTGGTAAAGTGTTTTTTTTTTTCTTCTGGAAACTGCTATTTTGTGTCCTAAATACTAAACTCTTGTTTAAACTAGAATGTCTCTACTCTTTATGATTGGGAAGTTAATATTCAAAACATGTACTGCATGTAATCAATGCCTTATTCCTGCAGTCAGCCTGAAATAATAAATATTAGAGAGAAATGGACTGCAAGCGTTTCTCCCACGATGGGTTAGTTAGAAAGTTTGTCATAAAGACTCAGATGATGCCAATGAACTGTTTCTCCTCCAGTCAAATGAGACAAGAAAGGAGCAGGGTTGGTGCATTAATGTGCTAGAAGAGACTATACACATCACATCTTCGTGCATCGGAGGGAGTGGATGTTTGGTGGTTTGCAAATCCTTATTTCTTTCCACTCTGATCCCTACCTGGGTCGCAAAGGGAAGAGCTGTCCCTTAGAGCTGATCAGTGGTGCCCCATCATTCAAATTCACCTGGTGGAGGCCATAATTTAATTATATTGTTTTCTGATGAGCCTTCTGAAGTCGCTTCATAGCTCTGGCATTGTCAGGCTTGTATGTTTCAGAATAGCTTCTTCTACTGTAGCATTTTAAAGGAACCACCTTAGTATATTCTGTCTTACTATATATTGCTGATTATTTTTTACTAAAGTTGTTTCAATAGCTATTGTAGTTTTACTTCTATAATATTATAATAATATTTGTCTGTATGGTCTTCAGAATGTTTAAGCTTCTCTGGAGGAACTAGGAAAGTTGGAAAGAGTTTGCTATGGAGGGCCCAAGCCCTTTCTCGATGTACTCATGCACTCCAATACTTAAAAACTGAAATAAAGTCAGTGAATCTGGTCAGGCAGCTTTGTTGATACATGGGGATGGGAGTATATACAGCAATCTCTTGGCTAGGTCTGTGTTCGGTTCAGGAAAGCTGCTGAGATCAACCACTGGGTGAAACAAAGCCGCTTGCTTGGAATCAGTGGTGCTGCAGCTGCTTTACCAGTGCTGAATCCCAGCCAGTGTCAGAGCTGATACTCCTTTGTATGCTACCCTGCACAGAATGGTGTAAATCAGAGCCTGTGCAAGGAGGCCAATAAACAGTTTAATTTAGTGGTTGGTAAGTACTCCTGATTCCCATGATCCTTCCAGGATCTGATTCTCTAAGCACCTGTGTCAGTGAGATTACTGTTAACCCTCAGTTCACTGGCAGTGTTGCTGCACCTAGTAACCTGGGGCTCTAGCAGCAGAGAGATACTTGCGATCTCAGATATTTTTGAGTGGACAGAACCAATCAGTTAAATGAAAAGTTGGATTGTAATGCAAAATGGTGAGGTGTGAGAAAGGAAAGCATGCAACCAGCAAGCAGCAACAGGAGTGTGTCAAATGCTGGATGGCCTGCTGTGGGACACGGAGGAACAGCAGACAGCACCTTGCATCTGGTGCTGTTGTTCCCTGCGCTGACAGCAGGGTCCCTGCAACCAAAATCTGAAACTGAGACAATTCCTGGTGTTTTGGGAAGGATTTCTGTTTACCCAGACAAGGGGGAAGTGAGCAACTTTTGTCGGCGTTAATAAAGTAGCTGTCAGATCGTGGGATGGAGCTGACTGGGTTACTGGGGGAGTGCTCTGGAGTTCCTTGTCCGAGGATGGCAGTGATCAGGGCCTGTGGCTGCCATGCCAACCTCATCCGTCCTGGATCTGGGGTTTCCAGGTGGCTGCACACTACTCCGCTGCCGTTTCACCCCACTAAGTCCAGTAGCTTTTGCATGAAACTGTGCCTGGAGCAGCCTGTCAATTACTGGTCATCTAAAAACGGTATTAACAGGCAAGCATGTGCTTGTGCTTGTGTGTGCATGCGTGCTGGGAACTGGAGAATAAACATTCCAACATCAGCTTTTGATTTAGGCTTTGGGGACATAGAAGCCTCCAAAAAATGTGCTCTTTGTGACGGATAAGCAGTGAGATGCATTTATATGACAACTATTATGGTACCTCATAGACACTGGGGACAGTACTAAATTTTTTCCTTGAAAGGCAGCAAGCTCTAAGTTGCACAGAAAGAGCTGGGAAATGTATGAATAATCTTCTGTGGATGTGAGTTTGTGGTGTAAGCCCCTCCTCCTGTTGTCTGGTCTGCTGACCTTAAAATTTTAGGTCAGTTTCTGAAGCTTCAGCTAATGAGGACGTGTGCACACACCAGCATTTGACAGAAATTGGGTCATGTCAGCCTTCTCACTATTGTAAAAAAATACCTTAGTAGTAAAGTAATTAGTAAAAATTGCCTTTTTTTTTTTTTTGGTGGTAGAAGGGAGGCAAAGACTGCTGTGCTGTCTTAACAGCCTGACCCCTGGCAGAATCAGTTAAAATGGAAAGTTATTGCAGTGTGAAGATCAGAGCAAAGACTCTGACAGAGTGCAGCTGGTTCAAATCAGCCTTGATTAATCCATCATCTATGATTGAAAATTGGCGGTGTGAAGTTGTCAAGGTCACCGCATACAGGACAAGGCTGATGGTGTTTATTCCTTGAGGGGCTGGTCTTTCACCCACATTTACACCAAGCCCTAAATGAATAATACTTAAAAAATGAAGGGAGACAGTAGTTCCTACCAAAGGCTTATTCCGTTCTGTCTGAATTTACTTGGGCTTAGATTTTCAAGAAGGCGGATATGGGACAAGCTACTACTTTTGGGACCTGCAAGTCCAAAGTTAAAATCCTTATAACTGTATTAAACCCAGAGGAGCCCGTGTCTTCAGGTGTATTTGGGTTTTGTTACTGAAGTGCCACAGGTGCCTTAAATTCTGCTGCTTGGCTCAGAGGGAGGTGAATCCCACCTGTGCTAGGTGGCCTAGTCTTTAGCTAGGGCTGTGGGCTTCCTGTGCCTCTCAAAATGAGGGTTCTCTGTGCTTGTCTTGGTTATGGCTACCAACCTAGTAGGTATTTGTTAGGACCTAAGTAGGAGAGTAGGCTCTCTGTCATGCTGTAGAAGGGGAAAGGGTTATTGTGGGAGGACTAATGTTGTTTCCTTCCTTCATTTAGGAAGGTTGGCCCTGTCTTCTGGGTGAGTGCTCTGACTGCTAGCCCATGTGCCCTTTGGAGAGGTGAACAGCTGGCTGCTGAGAGAAGAAAGAGTAAGTATGATGTTTTCGCTTTAGGATTTGGGGACATGGGGAGAGGGAGGAACTGGGCATCTGAAGTTATATAAAATAGCAATAGATTGGAGAAGGGGGAAGGACTGCAATCCAGGTTGCTTTCCTCTGCTAGTATACCTTGGGTACTGTGTTTCTCTCTGGTCAGTGACCGTGTAACGATTCAACGTGGAGTAGATCTGCCTTAGTTTATGTGAGTGCAAGTGTTGCTTTCTCCCCTTTGTCCCAAGCAGCCTCCCTGTTGCCAGGTAGCCTCCTTGGAGCAGTGTCCTTGAGTTTCCTCTGGCACAGAGGGATCTGAACCCGTGACTTGCTGTGTGCTTGATCCTAGGGTTAGATAGGCTACTTCAGAACAAAGCTTAAAGACAGCATGTTCCTAGTGAATCTGTAATTGCTATTTGCTGGCTGGGTCAACAGCTTTTGTGTGTCAGTAGAGAACGTATCGCAGGTAGCAGCGGAAAGGTATTGGTTAGTATGGAGAAGTGGGGGGGGAGGAGGAAGCAGGGGCAGTGGTTCAGAGAGGCATCTTTTTGTTCAAGAAGCTCAGGAGAGTTTTCAGGGTATGGGGGGAGGCGCATCTCTGCGGCTGCAAGAGAAAGCACTTTGGAGAAATAGGCTTTCTGTGCTCTTGGCACTTCCTGCTGACAACCGTAAGAGGCTCCTGTTGTGTTCTTGGGAATTCCCATTAATTACCACTGGAGTCAGGCTCGTAACAATAGAGAGCCCTGAACATCACAGGTAACTAATAAACCACAGAGGGAAGAACATGGGCGGGAGTGGTGGTGCTATTTTTCTTCTGGGCTCCGTACTGGGTAGTGACAGTGGTCCTAGGGTGCCTTACAACTGGGTTATGTTTCAGCTGAAGCCTTAGAAAGGGCTCTGTGTTTAGTGAACGGGCCTTTGCGGGTCCCCTTCTGCAGTGCACCACAGTGTTTTTATGGTGCATAGGGACCCTGGGAGTGTAATTCAACTGCCACACGCTCCTTCACAAGGCAAAACAACACTTAAAACATGGAGAACTACAAAACTCTGCTGAGACATTTTCTGGCTGCAGCTTTCATTTCTTTCAAATTGGTACACTTCAATACTGTACCGAAAGAACACAGGATTGTGATTAGTTGAGCCTTATTTTTCTGGTAACTGCTTAAACTTTAATATCCTCAAAAGCATGGTGTTTTTCTATCAAAAAGGAAGGTTTATGGTCCATATTTCCATAGAACATCATCCTTAAGGAGAAACGGCCCATTACATAGAATAAATTTCCTGTGTAGTTTTCAAGTACTTACTTGCTTTAATGGAATCATTAGTACCACAATTACTTGTAAAGAAAAATGCCAACTAACCAGAAAAACGCTTTGCAGGTTTCAGGCTGTTCGTATGTGTAATGCTGCTATGTACTTTATAAGCAAGGAGATTCTTCTGTATTTATTTTGAAAGCTGGTATCATGTTAATAAGCTGAAGACTTCCTTAAAGCAAGACTTTAGGGCAGTCAGATCCTACCGAACTTGTAATTGCTATTTGCTGGCAGGGTCAACAACTTTCAGATCTCAACAGAATACTGAATGGTTGCAAAAACTGTGCTATCCAAATAGACCTGCAAATATATCACCTTCTACCTCTGCTCCACCCGCACATCGTAAATAGCTAAGGGAGGAAAGCATCTACTGCAGAGCAGGAAGATTCCTAAATGATAGACATCAATAATTTAACCAATTATAATTTATTTATTCTTTCATTACTCATTGCGCTGTGGCTAAAAGGAATGTTTTTGTGTTTTGCTCTTTTCTAGCAGTATTACCATAAGGAAAGGTTCCTTTTTTTATTCCTGCAAATTCAGTGCATCTACAGGCAACAATTTATCACAGCAGAATGAACTACTGTAGGCAAAGAATGGCAGGTGGAGAATTGGTCTGCTTACAAAAACCGTGGGCAGACTATCTCTAGAGCATTCAGGACACATTCAGGGGGAGAATGTGCTTTTAGTTAGGTAAGTAATTACTCACGCTGGCCATCAGATGTTTTATTGTATGTTATTTTTCTTTTTAATCTATAAAATAGCTGACCTAGGATTTGTACCTAATTCTGAGGAGGACTTGTATAGTTTGCATAATTCACCTTGAAAGCAGCTGCTGAGCTCAAAACGTGTCACCGTAACAATTGCCATCAGGGAGAGGCAAGGTGGTTTGAGGACGTTTCTGTACTCATTAGACAGTCTGTTCATCGCAACTTGCTATTGAGTAAAATCTAATTTAGTTTATGTCAGAAGGTAGATACTTTAAGAAAAAAAAAGAAACCTGAAGATAGGGTGTTACTCAGGATGTTCAGGTTTCTGTTACCCCCTGTAGTGATATTGCACAGAGGGTGTACAAAAGCACAGGCCCCGCTGTTGATACGTTAACTAATGCTGTTGTAAACTAACTTAGGTTGGGAGGGACCTCTGGGGGTCAGCTGTTCAGAGATGCCTCGAAGCAGGGCCAGCTTGGATCAGGCTGCTCACAGTTTTGCCCAGTTGAGTTTTAAATATCTCCAAGAATAAAGCTTTTCTACCTGTCTGGACCCTGTTCTGGTGTTTGATCACCTGCATGCGGCGGGGGGGGAGGGGGATAAAAATCATGCAATATCTAATCAGAATTTCAAGCACTGGCATCAGTTTGGTGTTACTTGCAAACTTGCTGACAATGTTGTCTAGGTCATTTAAAAAAGACTTTAAATAGCGTTGACTCTAATGTCTGTCTCTGAGGAATGTTACCAGTTGGACTTGGTGCTGTTGATCGCAAGATAGGAGTTTTTCACTTAACCCAGTTATGCTGTGTTTATAGGATTAGGGTAGTAGCTGGTGACTTAGACATTTCACTGTGCTGCGCGTAACGTGCCTGGATGTACTTCCTCTATTGTTGGCTAACATCCCTCATTCCCTCCCCAATTAAAAAAGAAAAGTGAATGAAGTTTGGTGACTAGCGTGCCACTTATGAGCCACACAATCATAACTGACGCTAATACATCTCAGAGCAGCCTTGGAGTTCAGTAGTGTTCATCTCAAGGGCCCTCTTGCTTTTTTTACCCCTATTTTGGAGAGCACCCATGATAACGTGCCATTCGGTGCATCGTGTAGCTTGTACTTCATGAGCAGCAGATCCTCAGTGCTTCCCGCTTTCATGGGTTTGGGAGTAAAGTGTCACTAGGCTGCTGCTTTGTTGTGTGTACAGCACCAGTGGATCAGGGTGAGTGTTAAGCAGGCAGCGTGCCTAGAACATCAGCAGTAATATCCACCATAGCTCTCGATGTTTTGACTCATGACTGTCTCCTGCCCAAGTTCAACTACTAATGATGGCCCTAGGGACAGTGTTGGTTATAGAGAAGGGTCTGGGAATAGTTTGTATTAGCAATAATGCACTTTAATTACAAACGAGCAGAGGTTACTTGCCTCCTGTTAATGTGAATCAAAACTTTGAATACCAGGAGGCCTACCCTGGTGGTGGGTAAACAAGTGAGATGTCAGGGAGCAGTGAGGGCACGTGAGCTGGGAGCCAAGAGGGATGCTGAGCCAGCCGGTGACCTTGCCGAGCTTACAAACACCTCCTGAAACAAGGGTGAGAGGCCCCAGCCAAGACTTCTGCTGTATCTTTTCCCTCTGTGGTTCTTCCCAGCAGCTGGATCGCAGGTCAGAGCGGGCCTCGAGCAGATAAACCCTGCCAGAGAGAGGATGCAGAGCATCTTGGTGTACTGGGGCCCTTACGTTACAGCAGGAAACATGAATCTCTTTAATCTGTACTTCTGATACCTTGTAGGTGCTGCTGAAGATTAACAATAAGGCTTGTTATTTCATAGTTTGGTGTGTTTTCTTATAGTCGATAAAGGGAATTAAGACCTGAAATTTAATGTGTTTTATCTAGCAACTTAATCAGCTGTGAGACTGGCTGTGCAAAACAGATCACAGGCTGTTGTTAATGAAGATTCCTCTGATAGTGTAAGACCTGAGGTATACTGACAGCAGACAGAAATGAATGGAAAATTTGTGTGTTTCAGCTACAGACTTGACGGAAGGTGAATTAGCAGTCAAGTTGAGCCTGAGTGTAGTGTCTAGATTGTATTATGGGAACCTTATTTCCAGATTAATATAATGCAAAAGAAAGGGAATAGTATTTACAAATCAAGAGACTCAAATCTGTAGCCTTGTCTCCGTGACTGAGAGCAGGACCATCTGTTTCTTGCTCGCGTTTGCAAGTGTCAGCTTTTATTGAATTCCGTCTTGCTGCTCAGAGACAATAACTTGCTAATTAACAAGGAAAACCTCCCAGGATGTAATAAATATAGAGACCTTTCTTTAAACGTTTTCAGCTTTGCTGAGATCTGTCTAGTTTTCAGATGGCCAGCTCTTAGCAAATGGTGGTACGTTTCATAAATAGCTGTCATGTCCCCTGTGATCTCACCTACCTCGCTCAGGAGAATGACAACTTGTTTGAAAAAACAGATGGCCTTAAGTCATGGTTCTGCTACTCTGCTGGCCAAATGGCAAGACCTCTTTTACTTTTACTGCTTTGATACTATTTTTCTTGGCATGATGTTTTCACACTGGTTAAAAATACTATGGGTTTGTTGCGTTGTAAGTGCTTGTGTGGTCATACTTTCAATTCCAACCGGCTCCTCTTTGTTCTATGCAATTATTATTCACAAATGTAATGTATTTGCTCTTCCAGATGCTTCAGTAGAAATGTTATATAAAATGGAATCTAATGTTAATCGCTGTGGAAGCATGCTTACAAATGCCTTTCTTATTCAAAACACTGCTGCCCAACATTACTCTCTCATTATGATTTCCAGTTAACTTTCAAACCATCCGACTGCTTCTGTCCAAAACAATTTGACTCAAACATTTAAGTGATTTTGTGAGGCGCTGTAGTGGATGTTTGATGAAAGTTGAAATATTGCATCTTCTGTGTTCCCTTCAGCTACTGTTTTTTTGTAACTTGACCAAACAAAGCAATCGGTCTTCCTTGGCTCAATTTGTTTTGTTGACTGTAGTGCTATTGCAAGCAACAGCACGCAGTGTGGGATTTTCATCCTGGATTGCAGCGGGAATGTTTCAGTGGCAGTTACCAGGGTTGCTACAGTTTCTGCCTAGACAGACAGGCGTTACCATGCAGGTGATGAAAACAGAAGACGTGGATGACAGATACGCAGCAGTCTGCACTGTCAGGAGGAAAAGTGTGGTGTTGGTTCTGTTCCAAAGTAGCCATGCAGATGCAAAGGTGGTGGTAATGATACTGTAGCTCAGCATGTGCCCTCCACCTCCTTTGCGTTGGGCTTGCCTATATAGGCTCTTCATGGCCATTTCTCTTCTCTGGGCATTTCATATGCCAGTCTCTGGTTGACTCAATGTCTAGGTGCCGCAGTGATGCATGTATTAAAGTACTTTCCTAAGCAAAGGGGGCCAAAGGGGTTCTTCGGAGTTGTCTGAAGGAGCTATGCTTCTCCAGGACTAACAGGAATTGGTCTGGGTGAAAACTAACAGCATAATGAACTAGTCACTAAAATCCATGTGCAGCAACTTTGCAAAACCTAGTCAAGGGAGCTTGTTCTCCCTGATCGGCATAGTTAGAACTATAACAAACCTTGGCAAATATAAACTCTCTGCTGCTCCTGCTCCCTGCCAGCACAGTAACATGCTGCAGCCGGCTGGGTATTGCAACAATTGGCTTTGTTGCTGCCTGTGTACCTATTGTATTTTCCCAGCTAGCCTGTCAGCCATTTTTCATAGAAACCTGTAGCTCTGAAAGTGCCCCTTAGACCTGCTACGTACCCTTCACGTCTGTGTGCTTCGGCATTAGCATGAGGGAAACGGAGAAAATGGGTTTATAGTTGGCTAAATGCTCAAAGCTAGGAAAAGCCTTCCTGGGTGGAGATGCTGCAAGAGGAAAGCTTCCCAGGGTTATCTGCAGCTCCTCGACTGAGAAAGGGTGAGAGGAGAATTAGGTTGAGCCCAGCAGCCTTCTGCTGTGCAGCCAGAGCACGCAGGGTGCTGTAGTGTCCAGTTGGTGCTGTGTGCCAGCATGCTTTCTGCTTTCCCGGCAGTACTGCCGTGCTGACCAAGCTTCCCTTAATGGCTCTTGCATTTGGAAACGTGTCTAAACAGCTGCGACAGCAAGCGCTTTTAATGTGCCCCTTTGCAGCGATGGCCAGGCTGGAGCATTGTGCATGTGTCTGAAATGTTTCCTGCTGGGGCACGAAGCGAGCGGCTTTTAGTGGTGTAATGCCCTGACTTTGTGAGGAATCACAGCACTGCTGAGGTGACGTGCTAAAAGAACACGTATGTATTTCTCTTTTCCTCAGCATCTCTTGAAAGACAAGTATTCCTGCTTCTGCCTTGTGTGTGCGCTGCATAACAACCTGTCTGCAGCTGGCAGTTTGCTGCAAGAGGACTTGCATCACATGCAGAATTTGTGGCTGCAGTTAAGCAGTGTATTGATTTTGTGTACTGTACTGCTCTTCATCTCTTTGGGGGTCAGGATCGTTACAACTCTGCCGAGAGCTCCTGATTTCTTCCCCCTGTCCCTTAACTGGCTAAAACAACCTAATACACACAGTTTTCTGGAAAATTGGGAAATAGCGTGGAAAAAACAGCATGTGCTCAGAAGCATGTTACCTAATAAATGAAATGGGTAATGTTGCCCCGAGCAAATAGGATTTACAGCAATTTCAATATGTGGGTGTGGGAAAAAATAGACAAGTGTAATAAAAGAAATATTGGTGTTTTGTTCAAGCAATCACTGTGTAAAATATTGTCCTTGGGACAGAAAAGTTACCTTGATGCTGAAATAATGCACTCAGCCTCTACCTGTCAGTGTTATATCAAAGCCTCTGTAAATTTTTCATTCCCTCGGGCATTATTTTACAGCTATTGTACTCCACACAAAACTCTATTCATAACATGTATTCATAGCTGGAGTGATCTTTGAGATTTTTCATAATATATAAAAATGAGGAAGCTGCCACAAAATGGCTTTTGGTTTCCTTTGAGGCTTGCAAAATAGATGTTAAAAGCAAATGATTTAAAACAGCGATTTTACTAAAAATGTATTATTGCCATTTGTAGCTTTCACTGCTGTTCTTCAGAACTACCCCAGGCTTCCAAGGATGGAGCGTGAGGTTTTGAATCTGCAGCTTTGTTTTAGTTTATTTTAAGCTTCAAGGCAACAAATCTGCTGGACCAAATTTATGCCAAATAAATGCGTGCCAGACTTATGCCAGTAGAGCTTCTGATTCAGTCTGTGTTTCTCAAAATATATATATATGTATTTTCAGCTGTTGTTTCAATGGGAGACAGTCAAGACAGAGAAACTAAGGGCTAACTATATTCAGATACTTAGTTATGCAGATCAAGGTGGATTTACAAATGCCTAAGGGGGTTATGTGTTTCTTTGCTGACTTTGGGAGTGAGCGACCTACTTAGGCGTGCCTGAAGGCTCTAGTAAATACCTTGGTACCGTTTGGGAAAATCACCCATGGGCCAAATGCATTTTTCCAAATCACGCAGGAGCTGGGATGGAGCAGGAATTTCCACCTTGATTTCCATGTTCCAGCTGGTGCCTTCCTCTTTTTGAAGGCCGGGCTGTGCAGCTCTGCTTTGCTGATCTGGGGTCAGAATTTACATATTGATCCAGGTCTCATTTAGCCTTTTATTTACTTCCAAACGATCAGCATGTACCAGGCTGTATTTCACTGGGCAGTCTGTTAAAGTGGTAAAAGTGACGGTGTTTAATGAAGACTGATTAATTAGGCCGGACAATGCAGTCAGCAATTAAGATACATGATTCAATATGAAGATAATGAATCTCTGAAAGAAATAGGAATCTACCCAATGTTATCAGTAAGAGGTCAGCCCTTGCGCTGGTAAGCTCCCAAAGTGACAGGAGAAGACTATTAGCACAATGCCATTACCACAAAACCATTTGGGGTGCAGGATACTTGGCAAATGAGGAACACCTTAGTAAAGGCGGGTAATAATTTTGAAAATTGTAAGAGTTCGGTGGTGTTTTCTATGTACCTGTGCTGGTCCATATGCACATGTGAATTATTTCATGCAGACAGAGCTCTTGAGGCAGATACAAAACGGGTCTTCATCGGTGGTAGAGAAAGGGTTTCCTTAGTGCAGAAGAACTGCAAGGAATAACATTGTCTTCTGCCTTTGCTGGAAGCATGTGGGGTTGGGGTGAACGCGTTGTTGTCCCACGTGTCTCTCCTTTGCCCACCAGCACGAGGAGCTGCTGGGAGAGAGGTTCATCTTTGCAGGCTGCAGGAGAAAGGCTTTATGCAGTGTTTGGCTTTGTTGGTTTAGGTAGCTCATTTTTCCTCCATCTCTAACTATTGAAGAGCAAGATAAAATGTAAATATAGGAGAGAGTTTGACAGTTGAGCATAACCTATTGATTAAGTTGACATTTATGTCAGCAGTAGAGGAAGAAATTCAGCTCAAGTTAAAGGGTAATGTTTGTGCTGCAAACCCTATTTAGTGAGAGAGAATATTTTTTTTCATCTCTTGAAAAACAAAGATGATCTTCACTGCTACATTATGGTATCAAGAAATTACATCATAAATTGCTATATTTGTCATTAAAACTCCTGGGCATTTTTTTTTTAAACCTAAGCCTTCATAAACAAAACAAAACAGAGACATTAAAGCAGACGGGATATACTTCAAGGTACTGACTAGATCACTGTTTTTCCACCTCCTGTTTTTATTATTCTTTGCTCCTGATAATAGCTTCTTTAGAGGAGGTTTTAAAAATGGATTGTCCATGATGTTCTTCAGTGTCAGATATAAATAAAGGAAAACTGCTGCATGTTTTTTGTTGCGAGCTTCTTGTAGAGCTGTGTAATAGGGGCAATTACAACTTCGCCTGTAGTTTGTCTTGTGAGTTTGCTGTGCATACCAATTAAATTGGTCAAGAATTGAACATAATTGCCTGGCCTCCTTGTACATCTGTAACTTGCTCAGAGTCTAGTGGTTTCTAAGCCTGACTCCCCTGGATCCTACATTATTTATGATAGCAGTTTTTCTTATCCCTTCAAATCTATTTTGAGGGTTTTGCTTTTTTGCATTTTTCTGCATTTCTCACTTCAGTGTGTGGATCAGAGTCACTGGTGAATGATGTATATCTGAAAAGCCTGGAGCTACTGCTTTTCTGTTAATGGAGGGCAGTGAGAAGAAAGGCAGTAGAAGCTGGCCAGAGGAGGGGGGCAAAAAAAGATGGCCCACCTGGAGACGGTACAATGGTTAGGACTTCCTGGAAAAGCCAGTATTCCAGTAGAGTGAGACTGCTGGCATGAGTGCATGTACTTGGATGGGGAGGAATAAGACTTGGTGTCTTCAGATAGTAGCTTACTCTGCTTTGCTCCCTCCAACCTGTTGACCATCCAAAGTTTGTGAGTGCTCTCGTAATCCTCTGGATATTGGCATAATGCTGTACACAAACCATGTATCTTCCTGTGTGCATGCAAGCTCGGTTCTCCTTTGGAAACATTTCCTTTGCAAAAAAAAAAAGGTGCATGTATTTTACGCACTCTTTTGGAGCACGGTCTGTGTCATGCTCCACAGAACAGTAACTCTAACGCCCAAACAATTTGCTTTACGAATATCTGTTTTCTCTTGTACTCTCAGGGTTTCCTGTCTTGATGCTAGGGAATTGGGCACTAAACTTCAGATCAGAAACTGCCTCCTCAGGCTGTGCCTCTTGGCAGGCTGCCCTTGAGCCGCATGCCCTGTGCTGCAGCCGTCCCCATGTGCACCAGAGCACCTTGACAGGTAGCATGCCAGCATCTGTAGGGAATGGGTGATGGCTGGTGATGGATGTCCAGTCACATGTAGAGGTGGCTTCTGTGAGAAGATGCCAGAAGCTTCCCCCATGTCCAATAGAGCCAATGCCAGCTGGCTCCGAGACAGACCTGCTACGGGCCAAGGCTGAGCCCATCAGTGGACTCTGGAGCAGGGGCAGAGTGTGAGGAGCCCTCCCCTGAGGGGGAAGGAGCAGCAGAGACAGCATGGGATGAACTGACCACAACCTCCATTCCCCATCCCCCTGTGCCGCTGGGTGGGGGAGGAGGTAGAGAAAATTGGGAGTGAAGTTTAGCCTGGGAAGAAGGGAGGGGTGGGGGGAAGGTGTTTTAAGATTTGGGTTTATTTCTTATTACCCTGCTCTGATTTGATTGGCAATAAATTAAATTAGTTTCCCCAAGTCGAGTCTATCTTGCCCATGACGGTAATTGCTGAGTGATCTCCCTGTCCTTATCTTGACCCATGAGCCTCTCATTATACTTCTTCTCCCCTGTCCAGCTGAGGAGGGGAGTGATAGAGCGTGGCTTTGGTGGGCACCTGGCATCCAGCCAGGGTCAACCCTCCATAGACTTCTAATTTATAAACTGTAGTATTCAAGTGTAATTCAGCCTGGGTTTTTGATGGTGGTCAGTTCTCTGTACTGAAGAAAGGTGGTTTTTGTGTGTGTATATTGTCTGAGAAATCTCTTTATTGCCATTAGTAAATTAAAGAACATGTTCAAATACAAGGGATGGAGACCTCATCTTTCAAATGGACGGAAAAATTAATGTCTGCTTCATTACGTATTCCAGGAACACTTGGTAAATTTCGAGATGCAAGTCTGTTTGCTCATAACAGATTTCAAAATACTACTTTAAGAAAATAATCCCTGTCAAATGTTATCACTGTATGATGTTTAAATGGATTTGATACATCTATACAGTAAGACTTTTGCTTTAGTATGAGGGGTGTTCTGAAAATGGTTTTATTTATATAAAGTACTAGCATGAGGAGAAACTAGGAAAAATGTCAGTGAACTTTCTCAGCAGACGAGGAGAGAGGAAAACCTCTGGTGTACAGAGGGCAGCCAACGAGGAGAAAACGTAATGTGGAAGGGCAAAATGGGCTCTGAGGTGGTGAGGAAGGGTTGGTGACTTGTTGCAGTCCTGCATCGCAGATTGCCGGGAGTATTATTGCCAAACATGCCTGCCATTGTCTCTTAAATACACATAAGAAATAGCAGATGAATTTCCATTATCATGCCATGGGTTTACTGAAACTAAATGCTTAATTGAGATAGAGAAGCTATTAATGATCCATGTGAATATATTAAAAGAATAGACTTTTTATGGCATGTTAAAAAATAATTGGCCTTTTTTTATGCTAGGCCAAGTTACGACTCCAGTGTCAGCAGAATTTTGGAGGTTACTGTTGTTTTCAGTGAGGTGAACTCTAGCGGTTGTGCCTGGTGGGCGCAGTGGGCCTGAACCAGGGGGCTGTGCTGGGCAGCTCCAGCTGCCAGCCCTGTGGCGGCTTCCCATGGAGAGTGGGAAGGGCTTGGGTATCTTTAGAGCTCCAGGAATCTCAGTGCTTGTCTATTCTGAAGTTTCAGAAGAACAGCAATAGATATGTTGGGGTTTAAAACAGTAAAAAAAAAAAAGTATCCTACAGCATGAAGGTGAAGTGGAATTTTTTTTTTCTCATGACTGTTGAGTATTTAATAAACGCTATTAGAATAACAGTGGGACATGAAATATCCTGTTGAGTGTTAATAGAAGTGTTACCCATCTGCTGGCAGATCCCAGTGGAGTGTTAATACGGTGGCTGAGGTGGCTTTTGCCACATATGTTAGAAGCTTGGCTACACAGTCCTGTGTGACGTTGCCTTCTGGGATGATACCTGACTGCTGATTAGACCCTTGCACTGGGTTTACGTGCTTCTAAATTAGGTGCAGGCAGAGAGTGTTTCTCAGATGGATGTCCTGAGCAAGACCCTACCTGGTAACTCTTCTTAGGACTTGTTTTTGGGACCAAGCCTAATGCATTTCCCCTAAAGTATTCTCGGTGATAATAGCTTTCCTATGCGTTGCTTTTGGATGTGCTCTGACCGACAGTGTAACCCCGAAGAGCATGCTAAAGGAAGCGATATGGAGGAACTAGTACAGATGCTGTATCAATCTTTCTCTGACAAATTATAGAAGGTACATGTATCTGGGCCAAATAATGAAAACTGCTACACGCGTAGCAGAGGTGAATCTCTATGAGTGTGTGCTGTCCAGATGTGAGTAATCTGTGCTCTTGAAGCATCCCAGGGACCTTATCCCAGATGCCACTCTCAGCTCAGTTTTTTTTTTTCTTTTGTGGCTAAAATAGTCATGTCTATTAATGAACATGCTGTTTCCAAAATCTGCTTTAACATCCTGTTGTTCTCCTCAGCCTTCTGCTGTCAGTAGTATCCCTCCATTCAGACGAGAGGACAGTTTTCTCTGGGATCCAGATCCTGAATTGCTGGAGTACTGGGGCTAGCTCAGTTAGCTGAGTATCAATAGTGTCAGTATTCTTTTTGCAAGGTAAAACTCTGCACGCTATCCTTTTTCCTTGTTTCCATTAATGGGAACAAGTGTCTTGATGTGTGACTCGATATGTTGGAAAAAATGGGAAGGGGTGTAATAACAGGCTTGAGACCACTAGTTGTGAGCAGATTTGAGATCTATAATGGCCTCTTGAAACTTGCTTTGTGTTTACTTTTGCTGAAGAGCAATACAGCATTGTATAATTATGACTATAAAAGTGTAAAACCTGCCACCCTCCTGAATAAATTATAGTGAGATATAAACACCCAGATACATGTTTTATTTCTATGAGTGATGATAGAGGTAGTTCAGGGATTTGCAGTTAAGAGTTTTCCTCCTCTCATCCTTTGATTGCATTCCCTATCTACTGGCCTTAGCTGACAGTTTTTGTTTTCAAGGAGAAACCCTGAAAAATAGCTTTCTCTGTGACGAGATATGGTTTCGTGTTAATACTGAAAAGAAACTTGGCTTTCAGCTAGTGTTCCAGTGAGTTGCCTAACTTCTTTAATAAACTGATCCTAGCACAAATCTTGAAAGAACCAGTATTCCAATACTTAAAATTTAAATGACTAAACAAAACAGATGGTTGTTTTTTATCCACAGTACTCCATCACTGGTAGTTCAGAAGCAGTCATCCGCTTTTCTTGCGAACCAGAAGTCTTGCATAAAACCTTTTTGGTGCTACCATAATTGGATTTTACAGGCAGCTATTTGCATCATCCTCCCTTTGCGCGTGTAATCCAAAGGCGTGCTTGGCTCCCCCTGTTTGAGGGTTAAAGGACTGAGAGACTCAGGAACTGCAGCTTCTTGAGGACTTTGCAGAAATTATTTCTCCAGTTAAAGGTTTCTTTGAGTGGGAGAGGATTATGTGTGTGGAGACTGGGGAGTAAGGGGATCAAGGCTGGTGGCTGGGGTGAGAAACCGTAATGTATTCCAAAGAAATTTTTAGGAGATGTCATTTAAAAACTTAATTTCTCTTCTTATCTTTTCAGTCTGTGATATTCTGGGTAAGACATGACGAAAATCAGTTAATTATTCTGTGAGGCAAACACTTGAAAGCAGACTAAAAATTGAGCTCTCTTCTGCATTCCTGTTTTGAATTGATCCTAAAATATGGCACAAACAGTCTGGTCTGTCCCTTACTGATCTCAAGGACCTGTGCCAAATCCCCAGGATGAGAGACAGGAGCCAACCGCAAAGCAAGGTTTAGGATTGCACCCCTGAACAGCAGAAGCTGTGTAGGAAAGGTCATGGAAATGTTACTCGTACTTAGGACAGGACAGAAGAATACACAGTTTTGTATTTCAGTGGTCTTACAACCTTCTGCAGATAACTTCTTAACTCTGCTTGCTTTGCGGATCCAGGACTCTGCAGCCGTTTATGCAGGAGCCTTCCTGATGTCCCTGCTAATCCATGGTTTACCATCCAAAGACTGCTGCCACGTAATCTAGCCCAGACGTTACAGCGACTGGTGTACAAGACAAAACCCTGTGCAGAGCGCAGTGAATGCTAACTGGATTGCAGCGTTGGGATATGCGGGTGGGCAGGATGTAATAATCTAGGGTGACAACTGGCAAGACGCTTGGTTGTAAGAGCAAAAGCCATGAATGGAAAATCACGTGCGAGATGGGGTTTTCAGGCAAGGTGTTTTATCATCAGGTAATAATAGTAGGATAACTGGGTAAATGATGGTGAACCCCGCAAGAGGTTGCAAGTTTAAGCACTTTTGAGAAAGGGATGAGCTGGCTCCGAATTGAAACACCTAGACATTTTTGATGCTGGCTGACCTGACTGCGACTTGCACTACTAAGAAGAGTGCAAATTGCCAAGAGAACAATAGTTGTCCCGCATCAGTCAGTGATAATAGGGGTAATGTGCAATAGCGTAGTTAGAGTAGCCTGGGATTACATGCCTGAAAAGAGGCTGGTAAAAGAGGGTTTCCGGACTGTTTTAGTCAGGAAAATCCAGTCCACAAACTGAGAGGAAATTAAGGTAATAAACTCCCCTCTGACTAGCAGGCGAGAGAAAAGCAATACAGCGGACGGTCTGAGAGCTGCATTTTTAATAGAGCCTTCCCTAATGAGGCGAACAGTACCTGAGAATAGATGAGTGCCCTCCAATTCAGCAGAAGTTAAGGGCATAAGCTCTTCATGGTAAGAGGCCACTTCTAACAACAACTTACTCGATTCTCTTCATCCACCCATCCATGCATTTTTTCTTCTCTCCTGGCCTTCACGCTTATCTTACAATCTCTTTTATGTTGTTTTGAGATGTCACATAAGAATTACAGCTTTGTCCTTTTCAGATAGGAAATAGGCTCTAATACCTGGGGTGATTTTTGTTCCCTTTGCCTGCTAGTGACTGTTGTTTTGTGAGTGTATCCGTCTGTATATGGCAGGAATATCTTAACTGTTCTTCCCTGCTGCTTGTGCTGAGATTTCTCTTCGGGGGAACATCGAAGAGAACTTATAAAGTGAGCTCAGGTCACTTTGAAGGAATTGGATCTCTGAAGGTTTAAAGTTATCCTTGATGCGCTGATCCCTTCATTGTGAGTGGGCATTGCCTAATAAAATCCGTCTTATAACGCATGGATGAAGAGATGGCTTGAGCGTGAGTAGACCTTGGATGAGCAGCAGTATGGTGTCAGCTACTGGAGTTTAGCAGAAGTGGATTTCTGAGGTGTGTGATCCTTCCAGTAGTGTGCTGGAGCGACGAGGTGAGGGCTGCGGGCACAGCAGCTGGTGATCTGACAGTGGTGTGAAGATACTGCACGGGATGAACACAGAGAGCTTGGCAGCAGCTGTTGCGCTAGACTTCTTGGGGCTTTATTTTTCCTGAGTATTTTAAAAAATTGAGAGCTTGTTTTGTAGCGGTTAGAACAAAAGACATGCAGCTGGGAAGGGTTTGTGCTGATCCGGGCATCTGGTCTCACCGGAGGAAAATTCAAGGCCAAGCTAGTGTTAATCATCTAATTTAAATATGCACTCTGGCTGTAAATATTGTTCTTTTTTCTTTTTTAGCATTAAATGTTGTTAAACTTATAGCTGCCATCCAGCTTTGTTTGTTGGCAGTATGTGGCTCACATACTATATGTGTTATCAAATTAACTTTTTTCCTTTCCATTGCAATTACTGGTCTGATAATATAATTAAAAATCCCACTACCCTTTGGGAACTCTAGAAACTGCAGGGTGTTTCCCCTTCTTGTCAGAGTGCCAGCACAGACCAAACTTAACTTGAAATTATGGGTGTTCAAGTGGCATTGAAAAACCAAGCCATGGGCCTGGCTTTGAGTTCTGTGTTTGTTTCCTGCCTCCTGATAGCAATGTTGTTCTTCTACATGTGTCAATCCTTTCATTTCTACTAATGAATAGTAGTTCTGGCAGGTCTGATGTCATGGCATAATCCTTAATCTGCACAGCGAGTTTCGCACCAGTTAATTATGAATGGGACGTGCCTATTGCAAGTGAGTATGGGGCAATGCTTTCCAAAGGGTGCCGGTGACTCTGTTGGATCCTACTCCAGAGAGAATCTTTTTTCCCAAGACACGACTGTAGATGTCAGTGTTTAACTAGCGCAATGTTACTGACTGCCCTGCTGTGTTAATTTAAGTCAACATTTGATTCTGGCTTTTTCACTGCAGTAGGAAAAATGTACTTACCAAGCTCAGTATCTGAAAAGAGTGGTCTCCTTCAATGAAATAATGCTTGATTTAAAAGTCTTCCCCGAATCCCCCCTCCCTTCATAACTAAGTTCCCTCTGTGACCTTGCATCTTCCCTTAAAAAAAAAAGTGAATTACAGACTCATGAATACGTGCTGTTGATCTGAAGCTCTGTTTTTGTTTGCGTTTTTTTCATGTGACAGGATGCCATGCAGTATTGCCAAACAGTGTTAATGAGAGGCATAGAATAGCTCTGCATGCTTTTCAGTATTTCCTGAGCTTGTAAATCAGTATTTTTACCATAGACTTGTATAATTCAATTAATAGCTCTTCCTTAATGGGACAACTGAAGCATAGTGAAGGCTCCCATTGACAGCAGAAGACTATAGCCATAGAACACGGCAATTTTTGCACAATATATGCAGTTTTTCCAGCATCTTTAATTGTATAATCACATTAAGTCCTGATTTTTTTAAGTTTGATTTGAAGGATTAGGCTCCTTTTTGCCAACCCCAGCATATCTTTCGAAGGTGATGGTGGGGTAAAATTATCAAATTTTTGAGCATCTGCTGAACTGCGGAGTTGAATTTTGTTATGTGAAAGCTACTGGTTAAAACAAATGTAATAAGTATATATGGTTTCCAAATTAGGTATGCTGCATGTATTACAATATCAAACATAGTTAACTTAAACTCCTGTGTCTGGTTTTTCAGGAGAACAGATGTTGTACATTATAATGGGCTTCCAGGCAACTGCATCCGTCACTACCCAGTGAAATCTTCCAGCTAATAGAACAATGTGTAAATAGGACTCGAATTCAACATGCTCTGACTATCCAGTGCCAGAAGTAATGCCTGTAAAGTCCTTGTTACTACACAGTCATTTTAGAGTGCTGCTTCAGCATTCTAGTTAAAATAGTGAATAATATCAGTTCCAGTTGTAATTGAGATGAGGAGTTCCAATAAAAAAATTCAAGGTAAGATTTCTTGTGAAAGAAATGAGATAGTTGTCTTCTGCATAAGAAACTCTGTAAATGTTATAGGTAGGACAGGAAGGGCAGTCCTGTAACTTGGTATTTCTATGCTTGGGGAGGGGAAAATGTGGGGGAAAAAAAATTAGTCTGGCTGCAATTTTTTGGTCAATGTTCCTAGCTGAGGAAAACTTGCCCAAATTTGACCAGACAGTGCTCTCAAACACTGCAAAATCGCAGCTGGGACAGGACTCTGCCACTTGCATCCTGTCTAATGTCCCCAGCTATTGCAGGACAGGGTCTGAGACTCTGGCTGAGTCTTGCCTCCCCTGAGAACCTTGCTTTGCTCTCCAGAGACCTGTGCCTTGGATGTGGAAGTGGCAGCTGCTGGCTTTGAGTTTAGGGGGACAGGAGTGATAGGAATGAAGAAAATGGGAATGGAGAGCTTGCAGGAGACTGAGGGGTTGGAAGTAGAGAGAATTAGAACATATCAGTGAGGCTGCTTCCAGTAGAGAGCATAAATGCTACTTAATAGGGACCTGAATTGATCTCTTCTGGAATATTGTGCACAGTTCTGGTGACCGTGTCCAAGGAAAATAAGCTGGTGCAAAGAAAGCTTGCTAGTGTGATAAGGAAAATAGAGAGCTTGCTTCGAGTGGAGACTGGAAGAAGTTGGCTTGCTTGCTTAGCATAGTACAATGAAGGCCAGGAGTGGATATGTTTGCTGATAAATATATCAAGGAGATAAATATGAGGCAAGGAGAAGGCTCCAGCTGGAGGCCAGCTAAAGCTTAGTTCCTAGTAAAGGCTGCTGCTGGCATGAGGACGAGGGGATATAAAACACCCATGCTTTTGCTGGCCGTGAAAGTGAAGGACCTGGTGCCGCTGTCTGGTGGGAGCGGTGGCAGACGAGCCACAGCGTGGAAGGTGGTGATCACTTAGCTAAGGACTGACAAATGAATGGTCTCATGATCCCTCAGAGCAGGTTTCAGGGGAAGGGAGCAGACCAGCACTTTGGCCAGACTGGTTATGATGCACAAAGACCTTCCAGTCTCTGACCAACGGGAACCTTTTGACTTGATCCTGCGCTCATGTTTCTGTTAATATTTGTGGGCTTCAGCACAGCTTACCACAGGCAGGAGTGTTTGCCCATGTAAATGTCAGACTAAAGCTTCTCCAGAACCTTTTTACAGGAAGATTTTTTTCATTGGTGGCTTCATGGCAGCCTGCCATTTCTAGCAAGATTTAAACGTGGTGGGTTTTCTGGAGTATAGTAAAGCTGGAAATAACAACAGGCCAGTTGTTAAGGCGCTGATTTGGCATGCTGCAAGTTCAGCGCTCTCTCTCAGTGTGAACTGAGCTTGAGAACTTCAACTCGGCATCTTGTATCTTTGTCTGAGTGTGTTTAGTCTCGGCGGAGTCCTATTTTGTCCTCTCTCCTGACCAGTTATAAATTTTTTTTTTGGAAATGTATGTGTAAACCTATATTGGAGATGAGGATGTCCTAACCAGGATCTTCTAGAAATGTGTGTTAGAGGCAAGAGCTGAGAACAGTCTGTGCTTTGGGAGCTGTGCAGCTGGATTTTCCCAGAGCCCAGGCGGTTATTAAAGGCTCTCAGGCTCCACATCTATCTCCATTAATGTGAGGTGCAGACTGTTTCTGTATCATGCAAAGTTGCATATGTTTACCTGGAGGAGAAGGAAGTTGTTGGCTTTGCTGGATTAGCTGGTCTCTGAGAACCTTTAAAGTCAGTTCAAATGCCGCTGTACTAGTCGGACATAAAAAGCTGTATTTCAGAATTTATCAAAAACGTTACAGCATGCTGTTGGAAACAGGAACTTTTACTGGCCATTTAGTTAACTTCAAAGATTAATTTCTATTCTTTTTGCACTTTCTTTTTCAAATGCATGCTAGGAAATGCCACTCAACATCAGTAAACCCCTGAGCCTTTATTACTGTAAAACTCAATTAAGTCTGCTAACGGAAGAGATTTGTCATCATTTATATACCTTTATGGAAATATTTAGTCATGTAAGATTAAACTTGTAGGGCCCATGTTGTTGTCTAAACATGGGCAGATCAAGGATTTCTAAAGCAGATGCATGTCTTTCAAAATGGACTGTGGAAGACCCATAGGCTTTTAACACTGCGCGGAGGCCGTTTTCTTTCCACGCCACTAATTGCCATAATTTAACTGGAGTGGCTTTGCTCTGTGAGAGGGCTGTCTGTCCACAGACACTGAGCTCTGCCTGCACCAAGATTCTGTCACTGGGAGCCCTTTTAAATTGAAAGCTGGCTTAGAGCTTTGTACAGAGCAGCTCCCAGGGGAAATGCTTTCCAGCAAAGAGAACAATAAAGAGAGAAGGCTTCCCTCTGGGAAGATTTTCTGGATTTATATCCAAGCTTTGGGCTACTCCAGACCCTGTTCCCTATAGGAAGCATGTGTTCAGTTTTCCATGTTGGACTGAGATTTAATTTTAGCCTTAGCCTGAGGGGCTCGTGTACTTCACCACCTTGTGGAATGATCCTTTTGCTTTGTACAGACATTGAGATAACTGTGTTGCTGGAAGATATATTTCAATCCCAAAACGCTAACTGCGTCCTGTTTGTGTTGAATTTGTTCTGCATTTGTCAATCATCTGTGAGAGATGGTTGTGATTCAGCACCTCCTACAATCAAACCTGGTCAGGTGTCTCCATTTTGCACAATCTCCATGGCTGTCACTCAGCAGAAACAGGACCTCCTCTGCTGGCATCTGAGGGTTACTGTAATCCAAAAGAAATTTGGTAGGAGAGTCAAACCCGCGCCTCCCAGGAGAACTTGGAGGCTGAGGAACCCCACTAACTCTGTACTTTGCCTCTTGCAAGAATTAGTATCGAAAGTTCAGGTAGGCTGTGTATTTTGTAACTGTTTGCAGCAGGGCAGAGCAAATGCTCTCTATTAGCATTTTAGCTCTGCTTAACAGTGCGTTTTTGAAATCGATCTCCTAACTATCCTCACTTAGAGTACCTTTGCTTGCATCATGGACAGTCTTGGAGTATATAACCCGGATTTCTTTTGGATGAACCTGAACTGCAGAATACAATCTAGGATTGCATCTAATATGCTCCAGTGACCAATGGACATGTTGGTCTGTGGGACCAACCAGATTTGGTCTCAAGAGGAATCTCTCAGGAATGTGCATAACGCAAATACTGGGTCTTTAGCACCACCTGTTTTACTCTGTAGATCTGCTCCAACTGTGCTGTGCTACTTGTCAGAGTAGGTGTATAACCTGAGCCTTTCAGAGTTTATGGCAAAGAACCTCTTTGAGCCAGGAATTCATTCAGTGCCAAGAAGAAGATAATCCTATGGAATATATGAAGATTATCAGTAGGCAACCATTTTTTATAACTCCATGACTCACAGTTAAGACTTGGATATAACTTGGTGTTACTGACGTAAGTTATGCTGCTTCGCTGCCTGTAACTCAAGGTAGGACTTCAATATTTCTTTAGTTTGCCAAACTTCAAGAAACAAACACTCCCACAAACTTCACTTCATTTTGGAGCAGTCCCAATAGAAACAGTACAAAATGTTGTCTTGGGAAGCTAGATGTTTTAATTGGTGAGATGCTCAGTGAAAGGCAGGCATATACATCTGTAATGAAATGGAAATGCAATTGTGCTGAAGCACTGGGTAGAAGGGTGCTTCCCTTCTGGTGACTTACACGTTTTCGGGTAGGATTCCACTCCTCTTGAAGCTAATGTCAAAATTCCTCTGGATTCCACTGAACAAGGCTCACGTGTCTGTCAGCCTTTGACACAAGCCCGTGTTGCAGGGACAACAAAACCTTTGCCCAGGTCTGCATATGTTGCATATAACTTCAATGTTTTCCCCGCCATGTACTGTCAACCTTCCCAAGTTTAGGTATTTCATTTGTTTTACTTACAGTGAAGCAGAATGTTCCTGGGGACAGCAGAAATTGGTGACGTACTGGTTTGAGACTGTGCTGCACTGTTAAATGAAGTAGCATCTTGTGCTCTGGCAGGTGGGTATGGGCAGGGTGGATCTTGTAACTTGCTGAATATATATGTGGCAAGTTCTGGACTGTGATTTCTATCAGTTTATGTAGACCTTACCTTTGTTCTGGGCAGAGTATTTCCTTTAAGTTGATTTAAATCATGTCAGATCCCTAGGGTCTGGGGAGAAGAGGTGGCGTTGTATAGTTGCAGAAACCTCAGGCAGGGTTAGTTCAAAATGTGAAAACTGAGTTACTTGTTCTGGCAATTACTGAGACATCAGAGGCTTTCATGCTGCACACCACACAGTTTAAGAGTAGGATTCTAAGTTCATGGTATGCTACAGCCTTAGTCATCCTAACTTGCATCCAGCAGGCTTTTAAGAACAGGCCTGTTTTCATTAACTGGAATAGTTTGCATTAGCCTCTCCCTGTAGTGCTGAGATCTGAACTGTAGAGGTTGCATAATGTGACACTTTTAGCAACATGAACTCATGTGCTTAGACCAAGGCAATTCATTGGGCGCTGTAGCTTACTCCCACACATTTGTGTGTGGATTGGGTCAGCAGTGGGAGCTGCTGCAGAACAGCGGGCTGTATGTTGTTCCATTTAACTATGTCAACTTTGAGGCTTTCTCTGGAAGGTTTGGTTGCATGGGACTTCTTCAAGTTTTCTTAGGAAAGGTTTTTCAGTGTTTGAAGTACAGAACACCTAGAAACAACACGGCTAATCAGCGGGAGTTGTAAAGGATGGTAGCAGGATACTCAGTAGAATGTAACACTTCAGCTTACAGGATACCATCCAAGTGGAAATTGTAAGACCTAGTTGCAAACCATTCACTAATGGTAACATCCACATGACCTCGGGCAATTTCTGCTCCTTGATTCTGTCTCTCTTCTTACCTTTTCCGCTTTCACTGTCAGCACAGGTGCTTTTCTGGCGAGAACTGTCTGTTGTTTTGTGGGCTCTAGTAGATGGAGAACTTGCTCTTGGTTCGCACCTCTGGGTGCTTCTGCAATGTAAGTGAAAAGAAAAGCTTTCACAGGACAGCATAATTATTACCTTTCTAATACCTAGTTAGCTCTTTTAGAGAACACTCAAGACAAGCCTCTGAGCACCTGTCTGGGAAGCAGTGGGCACATTACAATCTATGAGAGTGAGAAAGGCTTAAAGGGATAACCAGTGTACAGGCCATAGAGGGGATGAGACATTTGTGTAAGAATTAAATCAAGGAAAACTGTAGTGTTCTTTTCATCTTATTGTGAAAAGCTGATGGAGTCCCTTTTTAAGCTTTGTGTGCTGTCTTGTGGCTATCTATCCACTTAAAAGCAGGACTAAATTTGGCCCCCTGTGCTACATGGCAAAAGGTAATGATTGGCCCGCAAGCAAGTTGCCCGATGTTAATTTCTAGGAGGGAGTTTTTTTAGTTTGCCTGAGAGCTTTTCCAGACTTCAGAGTTCTGCTGTTGTATTTCCTGGTAGCAATGGGCTTACGTCACAGGGGCAGTGGGAAGCCTAACGAGAGTCAGGTTCTCCTCCACAAAAGATCATTGGGCAAAAGGCAGTCTGAGTACAACACAGATCTTCAGAATGGCTTCAGCCTTGTGTAGTTTGGATGGTAGCACATTGAATGAGAAGCTCTGTGACTGACGCTCGTGGAGTGCCTGCAAGCAGTTTGTTCTTGTTATATGCATTTTGAGTTTTCTAGTCATCTGCTGGAGTATAACCAGTCCCAAAGGCAGGCAGAAGAGCGTCTGAACTCATCATCCTCTTTTCTTTTAGTGTTCAGGTACTGTCTGTCACAAGAAGTATGCTCAAATGTCTTGGCACATATTGTGCCAGCGCTTAGCTACCGCTGCAGTGGAAGACTTCATACCGAGTAGGTGACAACTGCAGTGGCATGCAGGCTGTCTATTGAAACCATCCTCTTCCAGGTACCCCTGCCCTCTGGGTGGCTCGATAGGTGCTTGTTTTCAGGTTTATCTGCAGTATAGAAGTTGTGACCTTCTTTGGATTATCCTCACCCTGCAGATCTTGCTAGTGGGAGAAGATCTTGCTTCTGGAATTATTCTCTCTGAATCCCAAGGGCAATTTCTCCTTTCCAAGTGATAGTGATGGGCCTGAAATACAGCCTTAACCTGACTTGTGTTGCTGGGTCAATTCCCTGGTAAGCAGGACAGTATGATGCAAAGCAGTGTTGACTTGACTTCACATAACGTTTTTGTCTCGGCTAAGCCTGGACACTACTCGTGAAATATTCACTTACAATCTCCCCAGCTTTCTAAAGAACTGGAAGAATAACATTATGGTTAAGCTAGTGGATAACTTCACAGATATGATGCTGATTGCCACAAAAAGAACTGCGAATTACAGAAGTAATGTGTTGATTTGACCCTACAGACAAACTTAGCAATTTTATGTGGCTTGCTCCTAGCTATTTAGATTTATTTTTTTTCCCCCTGCATTGGACATATAGTTGATATAATATTATTAGACTTGCTTGCAGTAATCCTTAGGGGTATGTAGTCTTTATTTCCATGAGATCAATAACACTTTCCTACTAAAGTGCTTTTTTTGAAGGATAGCCATTCCAGAAATGGTACACCCAGTATAAAACCCTGTAACTGTTAATTAAAACAGACTGAGGTTTGCACCTTCTGTTATATAGTCATATTTGGAATGATAGAAAATGAGAAGTGCTCTACAGGAAAGCTTTTTGCTCAAACATTGCAAATGCCATCTCACCAGCCATTGATTTCCAAAGAGTGATAAAAGATACCTGTTTTCATCTACGTTGGTAGCTGGCAATAGATGTGGTATGTGTCAGAAATTATTAGTATTCTAATGACTGCTGTGGTTTTTGAGAACAAATGCCGATATAATCAGCACGCAGGACGATGGGTATACAGAAAGATCCAGTTCAGGCATGACTGAACTATTAATCGCTTGAATGCTTTCACGTGCTTCTGAGTTTGTTGCTGGTCACTGGCCAGTAATACTGTAGTAGCAACGATTATATTGAGAACACATGGTATGCAGGGACAGGAGATATCAACTCACCAGGTTACCGTCGTGCTAATTCTCTCTAGAAGTTCCCTGCTTTATTTTTTTTCCTCAGAATCTCTGATCATGTAGGTAGTAATGTATACGCATGATAAAGATAATAGAAAAATTGCTATGAAAGATCCTTTCCTGAAGACTTTTTTTTGGAAAAGTTGCTGTTAATCAAACTTGAAAAGCAGATTTTCAGTATTACTTTCTGTGCAGTACATGAAAGAAAATACATTCCTACGTTTTCAGTATCAGACTAAATGGAGGTACCTAGTTCCTGGTCAATATGCACATTCTTTGGAACTTGGGGTACTTCAAATCCCTTAATTTCCAGTGGCTGTTTTGGGGGAGCTCTAACAAAGTACGGTGTCTGGCAGAAGAGCATGAGGAATATGGTTTATTGGAGGCTTGGCCTCGAGAGAGGCAGCCTGGAGCGGCACTGTCTCTAGCAAAAGCACCGTGAGTAACTGGTGTTGTGGAGGCTGAACAGAAGCATAGAATTGTTTAATGCTGTCCCAAGTTGAGAAAGCTTTGTTCCATGCCAAAGGGAAAATCTGGAACTACTTTGTCTCTAATGGATTGTCCCTTCAGTTTTTAGCTCGTTGAGAATTTTTTTGAGGGTTTAAATGTTTTGACACGCTTGTTCTTGCTGATAAGTTGGGTTTGAGTCTAGGAGTTTACCACGAAGCTGCAGGAAAGAGAAATCATTAATTTATGTAACTTTCTGATCCATCTCTAGTCCTTGGAAACAATCTCCAGACCTCAGAAGGTCACGTGTGGCATAGGCAGTCTGGTCATCTTTGCTTTCTGTCACTTTGTAATGCTGACAGTTAGAAAGTCGGGCTGAGTAATTTTTTTTAGTTCAACTTTCCCTCTAAGAGGGCGATAAGTCTATTAAAAACACTGAGAGTATTGCGTTACTCTTACCGCTTCACTGGTTGCATTTTTTTTGGTATAAGTACTTACTGTAAAATCTTTCTTTCAACAGTATTCTGCTGTTAACCTCAGACTTTCTCTACTGTGGCTTCTAAAACAGGTCATCAGAGGGATCATGGTCTTCCATCTTTGCATGTTTTAGGGACCTGTAGTGTAATCTCCTGTGTCCAATTCCTGTGTTTCTCCATCACTGCAAGGAAATTACTTCTAAGGTTAACTGCAAAGGCTGTTGGTGAAATGAAATTTTGCATGGTGGAAAGGGAAGCCCCTTATCAAAAGGTGCCCCAAGGACTGAGGTAGGTAGCGTGGAGTGCCTAACAGTGCAAGCGCAGCTGGTCAGTGAGAATGGTCCAGCAGGAAATATATCATGTAGGGTCTAACTCTGTGAATTGCAGGTTTTTCTTTGCAATAGTAAATGGAAATAGGGAATGTTCAGCATAGCTTATGACTGAGCTCTGACTGTCAAAAATTAATTCTTCAAACAAATTAAATAATCAGAAGACTTGCAGGATTGCATCTTTGTTTTCTCTTCCACCCATCTGAATTGATGGGTTATTTGATTTCATGCAAAACAAATTCAGCAAATTTTCAGAGGGCTCAATAAATGCTAATTCTGCTTTCCATACATTGCTCGTTAAATGCTTTTTCCTCTAAAATGTTCACAATACCTTGATTTCTATGCACTGCTCATGTTAGTACTTTTTTACCAGAGTTCAGCTTCTACCTACTGGAGGGATTTTTAAAAAAAAAAAGGCAAGTAAAAGGTATTTCAGAATTGTATAGCATGCGCCTAGATAAAGTGCAGGGAAGAACAGCGCAGCAAACCTTTCTTCCTTGCCTGTGCACAGAGGAAGAGCTCATGCTGACCTGCTTGATTGTCTTCCTTGTCTTAGCTGTAGCATGTGGTAAGAACAACACAAAGCTCTTGCTTCACTAATATACCCCTCTCTGGTATCGCCGGTCTTGTGGGCAAATAGATTTTGGGACTGCATCCTATGGATCACGGCCTATAGATGGAGGCGCAGGGTATGAAGCTGGGCTGCACCCTGCTGTTGTCGGCTCACAGCTGGACATCCCCAGCAGATGCTTTGTATTCACTTATGGAAGCAAAAGCAGCTGGGAACTTGATTTTTTTTTTGTTTGTTTCCTGTTTGGAGTTTTTTTTCCCCGCATGAGATCACTCCTGGGTGACAGAAAGGCAGGATAGCTGAATGCAGACAGGCTGTGCTGGGAGCTCCCCTGCTTGCTGGCCCTGGGCACGCGGGGAGGGTGAATGTGACTGTAAGGCAGTTGTACTCTGAATCCAGGCTATTGAAATAACGCCTTGCAGGCCTCTGCAGCCGAAGCAACTTAGATAGTATTTTGGCTGTTACAATTCTGGCCTGATGCGATTTTTCTTTTCTTAAACTGAACATAGCCTCTCTTTTTTTTTTTTATTTTTTCCCCTAGATGAGCAATTGGTTTGCACGTACTTTTCTTGAGCATGGAGATTGTTGGCTTCTGATGTTTGATCTGATAACTTTACTTGCTGAAGACGCACCTGCCATGGTGCCTGTGGTATTTTTTCACTTAGCGAGTGAAGTAGTATTGGGGGCTTGTGGGTTTGAGGGCTGTGCATCATACAGGACTGCCAAGGGGATCAACCCGGAGGTGCAGTCTATGAGGAAAGAGCACCCCAGCTTGCCCCCTTTGTCCTCCTTTAGATAAGAATTCACTCCTACAAAGAAAGCAAATTGCAGAGGACCTAGTTAAACCTGTCTTGCTCTTTGTAGTATTTTATTTTGTTCCTGGTGGCCACTAGGAAAGGGGAGATACAATTCTTTGCAGCTACATAGCACCTCTTAGATGTCTGATGGCATGGACCAGTGAGCAGGATGTATGGCTCCATGGGGCAGCCCCTTGAATTGGGATACATCTCTGACTTTCCAGCCTAGCATGAGGCCAAGGTCGCTTCTCCCCGGCAAGCTTTTCATTTGTATAGTTACCGTATAGCCATTGCCTTCAGGCTTTTTGCCTTGACATTGTCAATTGAGGGTAGCTTTGCGTTAACATGTAATGTGCCCCTGTCCTTTGTGGGTGCTAAAAAAAAAAAGGCCCAATTTGTGGAGATTATGTACTTAAACATCAAAGGGAGTTACTGCTCTCAGCTGCTTGTATTTATTTGATAGTAAGCTCGCTCTTTCTAACCGTGGCTGTGTCGTGGAGGTGGAAGGGGGTTTGCAGTGTGTTCATTCCTCTGAGTGTCTGGCTGCAGCGGACGATTCATCCAGCCCTTCCCTCCCTGCTACAGTTCATGTGTCACAACAGCTACTCTGCTGCCAGACCTGCGTGCGACTCCCTCTCTCTAACTTGCGTTCAGAGCCTTCTCCAAGGCAGTTATTTTGCCCCTGAACAAAAAATAAAGATGATGTTTACTGGACTTACAGTTTGCCCAAAACCACCTTTTACAGAACAACGTTATTAATGTTTTTAAATGGTAAAAGCTGAGTTTGTGTGCGTAGTGCCCTGATTTTGCCATCTGAATTTTGGGAAGCAAAATCAGAGACAAAATATTGTCACTTCTTCAAATACAACCACCTCAACAGACTTCCTTTTCATGGACACTGTTCAAGAGAAGCCTAGTGATCTTTTGGTTTGGAAATTGCAGCTATTACTGGGCTTTGAGAAACGTGAGCACCCAGAAGCCATGGGGCACAGAGCGCTGAAACAGACTGCCCAGAGAGGCTGTGGAGTCTCCTTTGGAGATACTGAAAACCCGCCTGGACGTGTTCCTGTGCACCCTGCACTAGGGGAACCTGCTTTAACAGAGGGCTTGGACTGGATGATCTCCAGAGGGGCCTTCCAACCCCTACCATTCTGCGATTCTGAGGAGCCTGGTGTCTGTGAGCTATGCTGTGAGGGCTTCGTTCTGTGCCTCTTGTTAAGCACCTGCAAGTCCAGTGCTAACTTCCCTTCCCAGCACCCAAGGACTCTGCATGCTTATTTTAGAGCAGAAATACAGCTTGCAATGAACTAGCTTTTTCATTGTCCTGTACCTCCCTAAACCTTTGGGACAAATTCCCCTCTGCTGCAAACCTTACATGCTGAGAAGCCTGGCTGGGGATGACTCAGTGAGCGTATAATAAAAAGGTTAAAAGGGAAAATGCTGTGAACTGTGGCTTCTGCCCTCTTTTCAGTTCTGGTCTTCAGGATGAAAGGCTCCCTCATGAAACACCACCTCCTGACTTGTTCCTGCATCCATCCTTGCACATGGTTACTGTGCCCTGTTGACAGAGTAGTGAATTTCTTCACGGNTGTCACTTCTTCAAATACAACCACCTCAACAGACTTCCTTTTCATGGACACTGTTCAAGAGAAGCCTAGTGATCTTTTGGTTTGGAAATTGCAGCTATTACTGGGCTTTGAGAAACGTGAGCACCCAGAAGCCATGGGGCACAGAGCACTGAAACAGACTGCCCAGAGAGGCTGTGGAGTCTCCTTTGGAGATACTGAAAACCCGCCTGGACGTGTTCCTGTGCACCCTGCACTAGGGGTACCTGCTTTAACAGAGGGCTTGGACTGGATGATCTCCAGAGGGGCCTTCCAACCCCTACCATTCTGCGATTCTGAGGAGCCTGGTGTCTGTGAGCTATGCTGTGAGGGCTTCGTTCTGTGCCTCTTGTTAAGCACCTGCAAGTCCAGTGCTAACTTCCCTTCCCAGCACCCAAGGACTCTGCATGCTTATTTTAGAGCAGAAATACAGCTTGCAATGAACTAGCTTTTTCATTGTCCTGTACCTCCCTAAACCTTTGGGACAAATTCCCCTCTGCTGCAAACCTTACATGCTGAGAAGCCTGGCTGGGGATGACTCAGTGAGCGTATAATAAAAAGGTTAAAAGGGAAAATGCTGTGAACTGTGGCTTCTGCCCTCTTTTCAGTTCTGGTCTTCAGGATGAAAGGCTCCCTCATGAAACACCACCTCCTGACTTGTTCCTGCATCCATCCTTGCACATGGTTACTGTGCCCTGTTGACAGAGTAGTGAATTTCTTCACGGTGTCCAACATATTTATCTGCTTAGTGATCTGTGAGGGGCGGTGCTGCTGATGCCCTTGGCAGTGCTGCACGGAGGAACTCAGTCTGCTCTGACTGACACCAGCAGTCCTTAGTAAAACAAAGATTTAAATCTGGGACTCCCAGTAGGTTAGTGCCCGAACTGCACATCTTCTCTTCTTCCTTGCTGTGCCTCCAAATGCAGCTTTCACAGCACCACAGGTGTTTAATTATGCCTTGGTCATAAGGCATAAGGTCATTGCTGACCCCAGTAATTGTCTGGAAGACTTCTGAAAGAGAAAAGTATCTTTAAGCCATTTACAAGTGCTTTCTTTGGTTAGTCGCTTCTCCAAGCCTCGGGGACTTCACTGCCTCTTCCTTAACAGCCTGTTGGGGGGAATGGNTCTGAAAGAGAAAAGTATCGTTAAGCCATTTACAAGTGCTTTCTTTGGTTAGTCGCTTCTCCAAGCCTCGGGGACTTCACTGCCTCTTCCTTAACAGCCTGTTGGGGGGAATGGCAAGTTAGGAGTGCATTTTTGGGACTGTTTTAGCTTACATTGTCCCTCAGGCCCCTGTGACAGGCCCTTGCAGGCATCTTGCTGTTGGGTGTTGGAGGGGGTAATGTTGAAAATGCCTAGTTTTTAACGTGAGACTACCGTTTTATGAAGGAAATGTGGTATTGTAAGTATGTTTCTGAATTCTTCTTGACTCAGTGATGATGGAGAGTCGTTTGATCTAGGTTCAGAGACTCAGAATAGTAAAACAGGTAAATGTCTCTTAGTGTAGACATATGTTTCTCAAACACACGTGTCTCTTGAGGTATGTTTTTGTGTATATAATATGTAGTAAATAGTGTGTTGACTTAACAGCATCTTGATGTGCCATTTTCTTGACCAAGCATGCTCTTTGTCTTTTAAATTTCCTGACCGTAACAGTGGGGAAACTTTTATGTATATGTATTTGTTTTTCCTTTCTGGAAGGGTTTGTTGTGAGGCAGTTGTGATATTAAAAGTGGTAGGAAGCTTTTGATTTGTGATTACAGCATTGCTTTAATCTTTTCTGGAGGTGAATGTAGAAAATCAACTTATTCCTTACAATACACCCACATTTCACTTAACGTGGCGGGATTTTTACCTCTCATTACTGTGGATTGCTGATTTGTTGTATTGACAGTCCTCCTGAGGCTCCAAATGAGGATGCCTGATGAGACTTCACTGGTGAAGAAGAGTGACTGAGTCCCTACGGTAGCACTAGTTACTACCTAGAGCAACTCAAGACAGGACAAAGAGGAGCTGGCATGTTACTGAAACATTCCTGTTGTAGCTCGATTTCTGTGGAACTAACAGAAGGAGAATATAGTCCTCTTTACATAACATTTCATTGTTTACTGCTAATTAGGAAGAATCATGCTAAAATGACAGTCTATTTTCATATTTACTTTTCATTTTCCTGTTCTTGAATTGCTTTAGATTACTGTCATGTGTTTTAGGGATTTTTAAATGTAAGCATTTGTGTCAGAGGAGAAGAATGTGTCATTGTTGTGTGCTGTTGTTTTCATATCAGAGATGTGAAATATTTCTGGCAATGCATTACAAATACGCTGGAGTGGTCCTCTGCACTCAGTAGTGGTGATTTGTGCTCTTTGTTTGTAGAGGAATTTAATCCTTAATTTCTCTTTTCTTTAGTCGTAGTTGAATATCAACTGTAGTTAAATATCCTGAAGATCCAATGGAACAGAGATCCTCAAATACCTGTGTCATTATTTACCCTGTTAAAAATAGCAGAGTCCTTGTTTAATGTCCGCTAGCTGTACCAAATCATGAGAAGTCATGTTCACTGTGGTGCTGAGAGGATGAGGGCTCAATTTTAATGTTGGAAGAACTATTTTTGGTATATAAAAAAAAAAGAAGCCATATATTTAGAATAGTTTGTGGGGAATAAATGCCATAATCTCCATTTAGGGCTAATTCATTCGACACACATGGCGTGTTCTAGGCTAATCAAAGGTTGTAGGTAGTATTGTTGTAGTATTTGTGTTGCTCTTCGGCTCACTGCTGAAGTCTTTGTCCCGGTTGTGCACTGAAACGAACCTGTGACCTGCTCCAGGGTCCCTTCTTGGTGCTTTTGGCAGACTGCAAGAGAGCATGATACTATTCTCTGTTTGCATCTGCATCCTTGCTGTAGGCAGCATTTCATTTTGACACACTCGTGACCTAGTGTGGGTTGGTTATCACTGGATCTGCTCACTGCATGTGTTATTGGAGCAGTTTGCCTGGTGGTTGCTTTATGTGGAGCCCCTTGCACACTCTGTATGCACCAGCCAGGAGCTCGTGTGTTCCCTGCTGGCCACGGGGAGAGAGAATTTGCTTAGGTAATGCCCTGTCCTGCCTCAAACAGTTCTCTGTTCCTGAGGAAGTGAGATACACTCATACTACTTCAGCGAATGTGCTAGGTAGCAATAAGGAGGTCTCAATCCTCCCCAGTTACTGATTTTTCTGCAAAAGCACAAGTATTGATAACCTCTGTTTTGCATCCATGATCACAGCAGTTATTTCCAAGTACAAGTTATGGGCTTGCTTTTGCCAAATTGCCATATATTCAGAATAAAATTGAAAACTCCTTATGGAGGCATTTTTGGTTAAATGTAAACTAGGACTTTAAAGCTTGCAGACAGATTCTAGTCGGAGCTTCCACTGTGGGCAGAAGATCCCAGTCTCTGTTCTCAGGCCTGGCAGTGAAGGAGTAGCCTGATGAATCCCAATAGAAGTTTTCAGGGGAATCATAGAATCATTTAGATTGGAAAAGACCCCTAAGATCATGGACTCCAACCATAAACCTAGCACTGGCAAGTCCACCACTAAACTATGTCCCTATGTGCTATATCAACCTGAGTTTTAGGAACCTCCAGGGATGGTGACTCAATCACTTGCCTGGGCAGCCTGGTCCGGTGCTTGACAACCCTTTCAGGGTTAACGTGTCCAAGGAGATGAATTGTCTCATAAAACGAGCAACGTGTGAAGCGTTAAATATGCACATAACTCTTATTAACCATGAACAATTAAATCTGCAGCTGAAATGACTATGCACAAAGCAACAGGCATTAAGGCAGAAGGTACAGGAGGAGCGGCGCTGGCATGGCAATGGCTGTGCTCTCAAAACAGGCCCCTGCATGGAGACTCAAACTCCCTCAATACAACACAGACATGACAATACTTTGCACTTACGTTGCACTATACGCGTTCATGTGTTGTGCAAACTTTAGCTATAAGTAATTTTCACAACACCCTGTGGGGAAGACAAATATTATTGCTTATTCCCGTGACAGCGTTGGCAACTATCACAGGTGGGCTACTGGTTATTGTAGTGTTTATGCAGAGATCCTCAGCAGCTGGCACTTGAATTTGTACAAGGATGTCATCAGAAATGTACTAAGTATCTCCAGCCAGTCCCGATTTTAGTGTGCCTCTTTACTCACGTGGCATCTTGAACATGTGTGGCCTTAAGACTGTGAATTAGGCACTGTCCCTTTCCTGCTAGTAGTTTCTGGGCTGATGCAGTCTGTGCCTTGGGTTACCTCCCTGCAGCCTACCCTCCCCTTGCACTTCCAAAAGAGCTTTGAACAGAAAGCTAACATATCTGTGTTATGTAGAGTCAAGAACAGCAGTGATGTCCAGGTTGAGGTGGTGTTCTGGGGATGTTTCTGTATGAATTTAACATTATTTCTGTATGCCATGTAGGTTTTAAGATTTACTTTGATCACTAAATACAAATGCTATTGTAACTTCACACCAGGATACTTAATCAAACTTTAAGCAACCCAGAGAAATTATCTGGGTTGCACTCAGACTTTTGTAACCCCTACATTCATGGGAACTCTGGCTGTAAGTAGCCAGTTGTCCTTTGCAGCATTTCTGTCCTGTTCATTCAGGGTACCCACGTGGTGTGTTCCACAAAGGTGTCTTGTTATTGTGGGCCAAGTTATTTTAAAGTTGTGTTGTAAACTCCTGCAGTTTATTCGTGAGCCTGTTTAACCCTTAGTCTTACTGCCTACGGGTAAGAAACACAAAGATATTGTATTTAACTTGGTGCAGAAAGTGTTTAAAACCAACTTGAAATAAGTTGAAAATTCTTGAGAGGTTAAAGAAATGCCTCGCTAAAGACTGAAATTAAAATGGAATTTTCAGAATCTGTTTTTTCTTTAGAGAGGTGCTTCTGCCTTGGAGGTTTCGTTTTGGTGGCACTAAAAAAGAGCAGAGCTCTTGGCTTTGGGAAGCTCAGTATTTCCTGCCTCTTCCCAGCTTGGGAATGTGCTTGCTTTCTGCTGCAAGGAGGTGGAGGTACATAATGCTCAGCCTTTATGTAGACTGTTGTTCCTTTTACTCGTATTTGCTGAGGACACTGAGATACCAGAATATTATTAGCACGTATAATATAGTGGTCAAAATAATATATTTATTCTGTAAAGTTGGAAGAGGAGTATGTTTTATACCAAGTGATCCTGGAGATCAAGTAGGAGTTCCTGCTGTTTAGCAGAGCCGGGATCAAGTTTTAGAATGAACTTGAAAATGTAAAGCTGTGTTGATATTTCTGTTTTAACAGTGGAGTAGTTCAACAGGGAAGTTCTTGTTGTAAAGACTTTTATTATAAGAGCTCCCTTATTCCCATTATGATTCCTGCCCAGGTTTTAACGTGCTGGGCCATATCCTTGTGTTGAATGATGTACAAGGCTCGCTTTCATTCTGATCTGCCCAAGGACGAGTGATAATGTACAGGTATGTATCACTGGGTGCTGTTTCTCTTGATATAGTTACCTTCATAATGCAGGATTTTCAGAATTTTAGTGGTTTTAATCTAGTCTCTGCTGGTGCCACTCTTAAGGCTCAAAATGAACTCTAAAAATAGTTTTGTTATAAAGAGAATAATAGAGGGTAAAGACCAATTGCTTGTGCAAGAATGTTGCTTGTGCGTGTTATTGGATCGTTGTATTTGCCCTTGAATTAATCCAAGTACGTAAGGCAGGGTGCCTGCACTTTCAATTTGTATGTGCAAAGGCATGCATGCAGTTGTGTACGCTTCCCATGCATGAATCCATAGTCCACCCATAAAGCTACTATGGATTTGAAGAATGCTTTTTTCATAGTTGCATAAATGTTTGGATGCTCGTTTCAACTGCGTGGTGTGTTTGGGTCTTTTTTTAGGTTTCCTTGGTATCTTTGGAGATCTTGCACTAAAAGGGAGGAAATGCTAACCAAGCTCTTCATCCCAAGTAAAGTTATTTGCAAGAGTCTATTTCTCTTATGGAATTGTGTAAATGAGAAAGAGGCCTGAAGGAAAAGACTGTGGCTAGAAGCAGAAGAAAAACATCAGCCTGACTGTAAAAGGGAGAGGTAACTAAAATATTTATTTCTACTAGGCTGGAGAACAACATATGTTAGGCAGGCTCGACTTTTTCCAAGCGTAAACTTTACTATGACATGCTCTGCTACACACTGCAACAAACACTCCCTACAGCAGAACATCAGATGGAGCATTCGGTGAGCACAGGGTAGCTGATGCAGGGCGGTGTTTGTTTAAAAAGAAGCTGGCATTTGTCACAAGCTGTGGCAACTGTGCCATTATTTTTTATTTTCTACACAACCTGTAAGATAGCAGACATGTTCTAATGAGATTCTGAAATACCAAGCTTATAAATACTGATAGGGAAAGTTTGTTCTCGTCCATGGAGAGAGATTGCATTTTGCAATTATACAGCTTCGCTCATGTGAACTGTATTGCAATTTGTTCTTCTGTCTCCTTCACAGGAGAAACTGTTCAGAGTTACAGTTCAATCTCTGTTCTCAATNTGTTCTCGTCCATGGAGAGAGACTGCATTTTGCAATTATACAGCTTCGCTCATGTGAACTGTATTGCAATTTGTTCTTCTGTCTCCTTCACAGGAGAAACTGTTCAGAGTTACAGTTCAATCTCTGTTCTCAATCAACCCTCTTTTGCCACCTGTGTTTCCTAGTTGACGAGATATTTAAAATTGCCTGCTGTTCAGAAGATGCCGAACAGGGAGATGTCAAAGGCTTACGTGCAAAGCTTACGAGGTGGCAACAGTTGTTTTCTGTTAAATAATGTGGAAGAGGGTCATAATTTCTCACTTTAAAGAAAATTATGTATTTTTAACCAAAGTTTCTAAAAAATATTGACCCTTTAATTTTTTTTACAAAAATTCTTTTATTTGAGGCTTTTATAGATAAATTCTGTGCAATATCTGCTGGGATAAATCACGGCACATTCCAGATATTACATGTTATTGTGCAAAACTGGACTGAACCCACTAGTGTGCTATGGTTCTTGTATCAGTTGCAGTAAAAACATGAGATTTTGCATCAGTCTTCAGTTCATCACAGTAAAAATGCATCAGAAATTTCCAGGCCTTATCTAATGTCAGACTTAAAAGAAAAACAAAAAACCAAATCCCCCCAAACCCAAAGAAACCAACACAAAACTCAGATTTCCAGGTTCGTAGCCCTGATGGTGATATTTTTATCAGGTGGGCTTAATTTTGAAGTCTGTGACTATCAAAATTGGACCACCTTTCATTATGGAGGCGTAAGTCTCTCTCCTTAAGTCTGACTGGCGCATTGATTTGCAGGCAAGATGTGCCTACAGAGATTGCTTTTTGTTCTTTCAGCCTTCACTGAGATATTTTCACTACTGCATCTAAACTAACATCCGCTGTGAATGGTGACTGACAGGTACATAGTCCCTTGTAAGGTGCATAAACCATGTACATAATCTTATGCTGCTTGTTTAGTGTCTTCGAAGCTGAAGACAAAGCTTTTGAATCTGATCTGAAATAAGAGATATCAAGCAAATGCTTCCTGGGAAAAACGACTGACCTCAGCTGCTTACATGTCACCCTAGACGGGGAAACTGAGCTTTGTGTTCCTGTTTTGAAAAATATACAGTAAAACTGTGTAATAGCAAAGTGGGTTGTAATACACCTCGCACCGAGGAATGTTTGTGGGGCATGGAGGGCTGTTCAAGCTGGCTGCTGCTTGTCTGTCTGCAGCGCTGTCCCTGGGTTTCAGTCTTGCAGAGCTGCTGGGCAGCAAGGTCTGGGTGCTCCTGCGTCACACCCTGCACGTTGCTTGGGACTCTGCTGCTCTTCTCTGCCCTTCTCTGCTTGCTTGACTTGGTCCTTTTCTTCTCTGCTGCATGGAAACCCTATTGCTGTTTGTCTGGGGGGCCCCGTTCCAGGGTCCTTGCTGTGGTCCAACAGGCCAACACCATCATGGGTACTGGCTTCTCTGTCAAGATAGAACAGGAATGGGAGAATCCAGTGGCTTTTCAGAGGTATTGCTTTCCTGTGCCAGCTGCAGGCTTCTCGTCTGATATCCCACAGTTGGTTGTATTTTCAAATCTGTTAACTGTAATTTTCTATGATTATGACTCCAGTCTTTATTCTGTAAATAGAAATACAGATAGGCCATGCAGTGAATGGATCAGAGCTGCTTTAATATACACTTTTTGTCAAAGGTATGTACTCGTAGCAGAGCTGTATTCAAACTGAATGCTGTTACAACTTTTATTGGTACCCTGTGAGAGCACGTAAATACATAAGGTATTGAAGTCAAATTACATCCTGAAGTTCTTGCCCTCAGAATTATGCAGGCATTGATTTTCAGTATATATTGCAATTCCTTCATGCAGAACCATAATGTATTTACTTACTATCTGGTAGAAGGGCTTGTGAAATTACCTGCTTCTGGGAACATGAACCCATGTCAGAAATAAGCCAAAATCAAACACAAGCAAAAATCCAGATCTCTCTGGGTGCCTGAAGCTATACTGTCCTGGTCTGTAACTTGGCAAAAAAAGCAGAGTCATCCCAGTTGAGCACTTGTATTTGAGGCCCCGTATAAGTAAGTGCCTTGTTGCAGAAGGGGATGGCTATTCAGGTGCCTCTCTTTCCTTAGATGATAGCATCAAGACTAAATGACACATTCTTCCTGTCACTTTGCCTGGAGACTGTTCTGTAGGTGAAGTGAGCAGCTTCATGTGACAGCTGGGGGTGAATATCACAGCTGTGTTGCAGAGGGAAAAATCCTTATGGAAGGAACGAGGTAGAAGAAGATGAGACTTGCATCTCTAACTTAGCAGAGCATGTCTGCTGGATCACTGAAATATGAGGTTAAGTTAAAGCAACACAAACTTAGAAATTGTTTTTATGACGTGCGAACTGTGCTGATAAATGTACTGTGAGGGAGAAACCTGTGGTGGATGAGAAGCTCCTCTGGGCTTTGTGCCAACCGAAAGTCATATGGCTGTGGCAGGTACCGTGCTGAAGCTCGGACTCACAAATTCTGGCAAGAGGCTGAACAAATGTTTTTTTGGCAAGAATCTAGAGGAATTTGATTCAGCAATGCGTGAATGTGATTGTATATGTTTTGACCCTTTTGTACCTATGCTGTATCAAGTGGACATCCCCTGGGCTCTGGCGTATTGGTTTGGGATGAACTTTGCCCTGGAATAGTTTTCCTACTGCTGTCAAGGCAGCACAGGATGATGGAACAGCTGTGTGGCAAGAGGTTTTGCCCACTTGTGGCTTATTAAGCTGGCACAGCAGGTCTTANAATGCGTGAATGTGATTGTATATGCTTTGACCCTTTTGTACCTATGCTGTATCAAGTGGACATCCCCTGGGCTCTGGCGTATTGGTTTGGGATGAACTTTGCCCTGGAATAGTTTTCCTACTGCTGTCAAGGCAGCACAGGATGATGGAACAGCTGTGTGGCAAGAGGTTTTGCCCACTTGTGGCTTATTAAGCTGGCACAGCAGGTCTTACAAGAACAGACACTTTATCCTTTGTGTGTAGTGAAATTACTTCTCTATACAATTAAATACAAATACAACATACTTATTTTCTTTTCCTTTTGCGTTGACAATTGCATGCATGCGTGTCTGTACCTTTGCCCTCCCCTCTATCCCCAGGACAGCTGCGTTTCGCTGGTGGCTGTGGTGACCTGCTGGATGTTCACTTCAAAGGTGTGTTCCATGCTTTGGACTGTCCTTTGTGACAGTAGTGGTTCTTTATGCAGATGACTTCAGTATCAGGTCCAAGACTTTTAAGAAGCCTTTAGATTCACTGAATGAAAGTGCTGTGAAGTGTAATTAGCTTGAATTTAGAGTAAACTTGAGTCCCCTTGAAGTAAATACCTGTAAAACTTCTAGCTTTTGATGGAGAAAAGATCATGATGTTCAGCTGTGGATGTAAAACTCATCAACGTCTCAGGCCAGTGCTGTGGTTTGTAGTGCTATCGATAAGTGCCAAATGTGAAGCTCTCCCCAGTGCAAAGCAGCAGCACCATGAAGCTGTCTACTTTATAAGTCATTTAGTATAAAGAGAGCTTGTCCAACAGCAGGCTGTGATAAGACTGACTGCAATCTTTGGATGTCCCCCTAATGCACTGCAGCATGTATGAGAAAGTTAAATGCTTTAGAATGTGTGAAATGTTAGTAGAATATATGAGATGTTAGCAGAATATCTGTAGTGAGTGTTTTCTGTCGATACTAAGGGGGAGTAACTAGGGCAGAAAATGTCCTATATGCATTATACTACCTCATCAGTGAAGGCTGCAAATGTAGATTTCTCATGGAAATGCAATGTTATGGTGTGCCTCAAGGACACATGCAGATGTGTTCTCTAGGTACTTACCTGTGAAGGCTTTTCACAAGTTGATGCATTAGCTACCTTGCCTTTGTTCAAGGACAATTCATGTGTAGAAAGAGAGGAACTCGAACAGCCCTGGGTGGTGCTTTTATTATAATTCAAAATTAGAAGGACCACATTTTTCATAATTAAGGAGAAAAGCAGGAGCAGCTGACTGACTTTTTATTATTAAAGAATAACTGAATATTCCTGGCAGATATGTGAACATGAACAAGAAATATGCTTTGTTAGTAATGTTATATTAGTAATAAGGGTAGTGAATCTTTCTTGTTAATGCAGGAGATATTTCCCTGGAATTGTTTGCTTACTTACAGTGCAGTTGCTGTATTCAGGATAAGAAAAATTAACATTGCATATCACTGTTTTCTCCCCACGTTTTTGTAGCCAATTGCAGCTCTCAAATTCATAAATTCTGATGGATTTTTGTAGAATATGAGAGGAATAGGCAGATCACCTGCTTATTTTTGTTGCTGTTATTAACACTGCAGCCCATGAAGACAAACACAAAGGAATGGAAAATCAATATAACAATAACTCCTACTAAAATTGGGCAGCGAAGTTGTTGGACAGTAGAGAAGGAGAGGGGGAAAAATATTAGTATGTGTATTGAATGATATCCTAAGGAATGGCATCCTTGGTGAGGTCTTGCCTACCTTTCTCCTGGGGAGGTAAAGCTGCCTGGTTTCAAGATTTCAAGATTAAACTGCTACTGTTTGGTTTAAATAGCAAAAAAACCACCACAAACCCAAACCTGAAATCTCCTAATGATGGAACAGACCACATTTCAAACCTGTTTCCTGGCATCATGTCTGCGCTGGATCCAAGAGCGGTTTAAATATTCTTGATTACCTAGCTCTGATGTAGAGTAATGGAGCTGCAATGCGCTGGAAGAGAGCTGAGCTCCTGCCACTGACGGTGCCGTGTCTGCAAGGTGAGGGAGATTGTGTACAGACACAGAGTGGTTTTCCTGGTCGATGCCACATAGTAAAGCTGTCGGGAGCAGTTTCTTTTGCTGATGTAGAGTTCCTCAGTGACTCTTGGATTAGCAAAACACTGTCTTGTCTACCACACAACTGCCTGTTACTTCTTGCTGCCCAGGATCGGGGTCTGTGTCCTCTGTGGGTTTTCACCAAGAGCGCTGCTTGGCCAAAGGTCAATTCTCTACCAGCCACTTCAAAATTGCGTTGTGCGGCTTGAGTGGGACAAAGCACGTTTTGCAGGTGGATCATTTAGAGAGGACAATCTTGCTGTCTAGTACAGGGTGTTTCACTTGCTAACGCAGTATCCATTAGGTATTTGTACTCTTTGTCTGCTCTGACTTTGAAAAGTCCCACGTGAGGATTTTTTGGTTGCATCCCTTGAGAGAGTTTGACTTGCTGCTCTTCACATAGGAGCATTCCTGCTGTGGGAATAAGCCATCCACAGCCATCAGACGGGGCTGTCTATTAAGGATGCTCCTAATGTAGCACAAGAAGCACGTATGTTCTCTGCTGCCTTGGGCTCGGTTTCATAATTGTGAGATTTGGTTTTACCCAGGCAAAGCTGTTGTAAAGCAAAATTAGATTTTTGGTATTTACTTTTTAGTGTTGGACTTTTTTTTAAATTTCTTTTGAATGTCTTCACTAAGGTGATGCCATCACTAAGCATAATAGATGATCTTTATAATCTCAATTCACTGCACACCACAGGCCAAAATATGTACCGCAAGTTAATTTTAAGTTCTTGTTTAACCCTGTTTATCAAGCAACAGTTTTGTAAATGGATAATACGGCTGAGAAGAACATGTACTGCATCGTACTGGCTCCTGGGGCAAGTTGTGCAGTGCAATGTGCTTCATGTGCATAGGAGGAGTGGGTGAGGCTGAAAAAAAAATATGTCATGTTGAAGCAATGAGGCTATATTGTGCTGGATACTTTATGCAAGTTAATTTTCACTTCTATTTTCTGATTATTGATACTGAGGCTTGGATCAGATGTATTTTCTTATGTTTAACCAATGACTTAACAGGCATTCAACTGTATTTAATAATACAGTTGAATAATAATAAAACATTCAACTGTATATAATAACAACAAATAGGCTTTTGTCAGTCTGTGCTTAGGTAGCGATAGGAAGGTGAATTTCTAAGGCAAAACAGGGAGGGACTCCTATTGAATGGATTTGGGCGATACAAGAAAGGGATAAAATAGCCTTTCTCAAGAATTCAAGTGACCTTGCCCTGTTTTGTACATTTAAGAGGAGCTCGTGGCCCCATTTGTTCAGGGTTGCTGCTGTAACCAGACTGTATAATTTTGGTAGCGATGCATGGGTTTAACCAACCGCTGGCTGTGAAGAAGACAGTGCAGCTAGGCTGGCATCAGGGTGTTCTTAGGGAAAGCTGGCATAGCTGCTGCCTGGAACAACGGTTGAAATCAGCTGGTTTTAAATTTATACTTAAGACGTGTGCTTTTTTGTCAATGCTATTTGATTTGCATGGTCGCTAGGATGTTGTCCAGGTCTGGCATGGACACACTTCATCCTTCAGCACTGGCAAGATCTTGTGTGTGAAAGGGAGAGGAGGAAAGCCTGCTCTGCATGTCTGCACTGCCCCATCAGTGTGCCCATCCGCAGTGCAGTCCTTGCCCTGGCTCTGGGCTGGAGCAGCTGAGTGCCTTTGAGTATGCAAGTAGGTAGCAAGGGGTCCTGCTGTGATTTTCTGGGATACTTCAGCAAGGGGTGTAGCTCAGGTCGGGGACCTAGGAAGGGGTAGGACCATTGTTTGGGTGAAACCAAGTGGATGACAGCTCACCTCTGGGTCTGGAGCCTGAGGGTGGGAAGTGATGGGGAGCACTGTGGGATGGGAGGGGGAGTAGCCTGCCAGAGCTGCAACATGGGGAGAGGCGCTCGTGGGAATCACACTGTTCAGAGCAAGGGTAGGCTACAGCTGCTGGGGCTTTGGTCCATTTGGAGGCTTTCCTGATTTGCCTCAAACAGGCAGTATCAGAAGGGAAACTGTCAGGGTGCTCTTGAGGGGAAACTAAGTTGGCCTGGCACAAACCTGAGGGAGGTATTGGGTGGGTACTGCTGTCTCCTCTGCCTTCGGGTCATTGGAAGTATTAATATAGCTTCCCCTTTAGCATGTTGGGGAAAAACAATACCCTTAGCTGATTTTTTTTCTTTCTTTCTTTTTTTTTTTTGCCTCCTTAACTAGATGCTTTAGGTCTGTGTTGCTCATCCTTCCATTAATTGTCACTGATAAGAGAAATNAAGTGTTAATATAGCTTCCCCTTTAGCATGTTGGGGAAAAACAATACCCTTAGCTGATTTTTTTTCTTTCTTTCTTTTTTTTTTGCCTCCTTAACCAGATGCTTTAGGTCTGTGTTGCTCATCCTTCCATTAATTGTCACTGATAAGAGAAATAAAAAGGCTTGGTCTGCCCTGGGCCCATGCTCTGTATATGCAGGCTTGCTACAGCACACACACCATCTTACAGCTTCCTTGAAG
>VZSC01009664.1:668-17360 GCA_013398225.1 Steatornis caripensis
CCCGCCCCTGCCTCTCGCCCCTGCCTCTCCTGACCGCCGCCCGCCCGCCCGCTCGCTTCCTCCGACGGTGCCGAGATGTCGCCGTCCCGTTTTCCAACAGCTCTGCTTTAGCCCCCGCCCGCCTCCGTCCGCTTTTCTTAAGGCTTCCCCTGGCAGCGCCGGTGGCGCTGAAACCCACGTAGGACAGAGCGGGGGGCTCATGGCAACGAGGGGCTTTCTCACGATTCCCCAGGCCCCCCCGGGGGGCGGCCGGGCCCGTCACGAGGAGGCAACGTCGGCTGGGCGTATAGACCAAAACGACCACGAGCCGACGGCGGCTGTGCGGCGTGTCAGCCTGCCCGGGGTGGGAAAGGGGCCGCGACGGCGCCGGATGGGCTTGGCTCGGTTGTAGCGGCCGCGCGTCCGTGAGCGGGGACCCGGCCGGGCTGGGGCTCCTGCGGGTGCGGGTGCGCAGCGCCCGCCTGGCACCGCGCTGCCGGGCTGCCCGGAGCTCGCCTTTTGCGGAGAGATGTGTTTCAAACGAGTCAGCGGGTGGAAAAACCGAGAGGCGGAAGAGGGAGAGGTGGAGGGGAGTGGGGTGGGAAGGGAGCCGACCTGGCTGCGAAGCCGGGTACGAAACTTTGAGCGCTGGAAAGAAGAGCGTGTCTAGACAGAGCCTGAGGAAGGTTTTGATTTGATGTTCGCTTTCTCCCGTCAAATGTCTGCCCGACGATAAACGTACTCGACAGGGTTTGGAGAGCTGTGAAACATGAAGGTGGAGCTTAGGGGCAGGCAGCTTCTTGGTATATTATCAAAGTACTTAAAAGGAAAACAGAAAATTAAACTCCAAGGAAACAGGAAGTTCAAAGAAAGCATCTTCCTCATGAAAAAACTCCCAAGTGCTGTGGCCTGCAGCAGCTTGAACAGTGCTTGTGCAGCATTCCCCAAGAATCCCTGCACAACAGCATCATCTGGGGTGCACTGTGATTTAGCAGATGGAGGCACGCCTAAAGGACTCTCCCATCCTTTCCTCGTCCCAATTGTGAGGAGCCACTGGAGGTTCGTGCATCTGCACAGTAAGCAGGATCAAGAGGCTGAAAGCTAGCAAGAAAGTGAGAAGATTTGGTTTCAAGGCTGGCGTTAGGAGACACTGCCAGGAGAAAGTGGAGTTGCCTCCACACGTCACCACTTGGATCAGACAGGTTCACTTGGGAACAGACTGCAAGACCTCTAATCTTCATCATCATCTTGTCGAGAAAATTTTCATTATGTATGTACCTTCTGAGTACGGAAGTAGTATATAACTACATGCTAGCTTGGAAGTTCCCCCTTTTTCCTGACAGGTGGCAGGAAAAAAAGGGGTCTTCCTATTGTGTTTGTCATTTATGGAGCTGAACGTCCTGGTGGAACACTGTACTGAAAAGGCCTTTCCTCTGTAAACCCAGTAGAGGTAGGTAACAGAAGTTTCCAAAAGGAGTAAGAAATCTGGGGGCAGAGGGCAAGATTTCCTACTTGTTTTTCCCATGATGAGTGATGGTTTATGATTACAGCTGGTGACTATCTTTTAGGTCTTGCATGTGAACTTGAACAGTAAGTCACAAGTTGTGTAAATTTAAGTATTCGTTCTCTTGCTAAACCATCCACAAAGCATCAGTAATGCCACTGCAGTACAAGGAGTAGTAACAGTAGAGCTGAACACTGAGTACTCGTAAGACAGCAAATTGAGTAAGCTTTGGGGGCAGATGTTTTCTTTCATTGTTTTTCATTCCCTCAGCCTTAATTACTGTTCTGATTTGAGGACAATTACTTACACAGCTACAGATGCAAAGAAGTGTGTTGGATCAAAATAAGCAAAGCACCAGAGTTGCATATTGCTGCAGTAACAGAAAATACAGAAATTTCAAGGGCTATGCTTCAGTTACAGTTCTTTTCAGGGATACTTTTTGTCAACTGATCCTGAAAGAAAATGGATGAAGTGTTTTTGCGCCTGGTTTTCACTCTTCTAACATTAAGGCTGGGATATAAGGGTGACAGGGTTCGCAAGCTTCCCTTCCCACTGTGTGATAGACCAGCGAGAGAGGTGGTTGTATGGTAGCTGTGAAACAAAATAAAGTAAAAAAGAAAAAAGGGATGTAATTCACAATTTTGGAAGTAGTGATAGAGGAATTAAATAAAAAAATGGGAAAAGTGCAACTTAGAGACAAAATATAGACAAAAGTGCACAAAAAGCAAGTGACAAATATGAGAAATTTGAAATACATATTTGATTTTTTTGTACATCTTGACTGGTTTGCATGAAATCAATTTGTACATGACTTTTTGATAGCTGTGGTAAGACCAACAAATCAGTAAGAACAAGGCATACAAACAACATAACTGAGTTTGAAGAACAGTTTTCTGTGCATGGGTAAACTTACATACAGCTTTAACATATTTCCACCAGGAGGACACCTGTCTCATAGGTATGCTTGCTCTAAATTGATGTTGGTATCTCACTTGTCATTTGACAGCTGCCTCCAAGCTTTTAAGCTTTTTCTTGGAAAACCTAAAGAATATTGAACATTTTCAAAGACCCTAGGTTTTTTATGCTCTGTCAAAGTTTGAGCTGCAAAGAATTTTTTAAACCTAATGCTTACGGCTTATTCTTGTATCTTCTCAATTTTAGCAGTTTTAAGGAAGTACAAGTTTCCTTTTTCTGAAAAGCCAGTGGTCTAGCATTTTGTAATGTTAATAGCTCCTCTGCTAACCTTTTCTAAAGATCACTTGTCTGGGTTTTTTGTGTCTACTAAGTGTAACCCCAGTATCTGTTTCTTGTGATAGTTCAGACCCAACATTAGGAAGATGTTAGATCCTAATTTTAAAGCTCAGGTAGACAGAAGTTCCTAACCATGGTTTTGAATCCTGCTAGGCCCTGAATTTTTCTTAATATGGACGCTGTGCCTTTACTACATTAGCCTTCTCTAAGGAAAGAGTTGCTACAATCCAGAAATGTGTGTTATCTTTTCTGTAAGCACCCATACTAACGTTTCCCTTTCTTGTAAAGTTCGTGAGACTTAACGTTCTTGCCTAGATTCCCCACACTGGTTGCTCTGTGCCTGAGTAGGGAAAAAAATTATTCTAATCTTCAGTTTGCAGGTGAACTCTTGAAAGCTGACCCTCAGCATAAGTCAGAGGGGAGGTGCCAGAAATGCAAACACCATGTGCAGAAAAAAAAAGGTCTGAAGAAGATGATCACAGCTGCCAAAAACACTTTAGCACAAAATGTTGTATGACAGTGTCACGGTTTAAAGCTGAGCTGGCTGTTAAACAGATGACAGGTGCTCTTTGTTAACTCCCTCCCTACCCAAAACGGGAAGAGGTAGAGAAAAGGGAAGGAGGCTTATGGGTTGGAAAAGTGAAAATAGCTTTAATATAACAATAATAATAAGGTATAATAATAATGATAGGAAAATAATAATGAAATACATACAACTATATACAAAACCAATATCAAGCTCTCCCGATGACGCTGCAGGGCAGGCTCTGGGAAAGTCCCAGGGGGACTCCCAGGGAAACTCAGCGGCAGACAGGAAATGGATTCAGGAATGCATGGATCGGGATTGAAGGCAGAAGAATTGGACAGAGTCCTCCTCAGACGCTGGCCACAGAAGAAGAGAGAGTGACTCTCGTGATCCCTCAGCTTTATACTGAGTATAATGCATATGGGATGGAATACTGCATTTGGTCAGGTTTAGGTCACCTGTCCAGCCCACTTCTCCCTGCAGGAGGATTCGCAGGCGTGACCCCTTCTCCACGCTCCTTTCCTTTCCAGCGCGTAAGAAAGTCAGCAGAAGCAAGCATTGACCTTGGTCCCCATAGGTATAACTATAAGTAAGAACCTTCTGCGTGTCATTCCTACTGATGTTCTAGCACTAACTATAAACACTAAGCCTTATCACTGCTAGAAGCAGCCACTGTCTGGAAAACATGCAGTTAATTTCAGAGAGTGCAGCTGCTCAGAAGAGACTTAACTGAAAAGTAAAGTTACTAAAAGAAAATTAGTTCTGTCCTAGCTCAAACCAGGACATACAGAAGGAAGACACCCCACCCCATTTGAGAAAATGTATCTGAGGCACATTGTAGTATACTTCTCTTTGGAAGAAAGTGTCTTCTAATACGGGTGACTATTCATTTGCAGGAATGAACATGGCTTATGCCTGTAGTTAATAAGGGAAGGTCATGTTTTCTTCCCCAGAATATGTGTAATACATATTAGAAATACCCTTTCATTTTACCCATTGTGTGTTTACACAAAATTGTCATACTTTTTGAGAGGCAATTTTTTCAGGTAAGTTTGATGTAAGTTTAATATGAATAGACTATGTCAGTACTGCACGATCAGCCTTGATCCCGGGACAAACTTCTTCCAAGACACTGTCTGGTAGTTAGGACTAATTTCAGAATCAAAAATAGAGTGGAGTGAATTGCAGCCTTGATTTGCCAAAATTAGCTGTAAAACATATACTGGGTAAATTAGGGGCCTCTCATTGTACCAATGTGATGGGTTTGACCTTGGCTTGCTGCCAGATGCCTACCCAGCCGCTCTCTTACTCTGCCTCCTCAACTGGACTGGAGGAGAAAATAAGATGGAAAAGCTCATGCATGGAATAAAGACAGGGACATTGCTTACCAATTACCATCATGGTCAAAACAGACTCAACTTGTGGAAGATTAATTTGCTGCCAATTAAAAATAGAGCAGAATGGTGAGAAACAAACACAAAACTAAAAATATCTTCCTCCTAGCCCCTCTGGCTTCTTCCCAGGCTCCACTCCTTCGTTTCTGGGTCTTCTAACTTCTCGCTGTCGAGCAGCACAGGGGGGATGTGGAATGGGGGTTGCAGTCAGTCCATAACAGCTCCTCTGCGGCTTCTTTCTCCTCACACTGTTCCACTGCTCCAGTGTGGGTCCTCCACAGGGCCGCACCTCCTACTGAGAGCCTGCTCCTGTGTGAGCTGTTACAGCTGTGAGGAACAATTCTACAATAAACTGTTTTACAAACTCTTGCATTCATGTTTTTCTAGATAAACATGTATTCTCTTTCCACTATGAATGGTTAAACTCACGTGATCCTATACCACATGAGCAGCACCTTGATTTAGTTACAATATTTTTACAGTGACGGTGTTTTGCCATCACTTGTTGCATAAACTGGTAGTCTGGTGCTAAGGTTCCTATTTGCATTCTGCTGCAGCTGCAGACTTCAGGGCTGTTAGTATAACATATCTAGCTAGTGTGATTTAATGCTATATTGTCTGGTATTGCTACTTTTAGACACGAGGAAAAACAAATACAGTACCAACACTTTTTTCCCAGCATGTCCAAAAAAATTAATGCCACCTTAGGACCATGAATCTACAGTTCCTTTAGATGTTATATATATAGCATATGTACTCTTATACATAGATTATCTTGTACTCTTGAACATATAGTATATGTACTTGTCTTTACTTTGTTCCTTCTTTATCATCAAGCTTTCAACATCTGCTCAGAATTTCCCCATATTACTGTCTTTATGACTTTTTGTCTAATTTCTGTAAATAGGCAGTACTTCTGTTATTTCTGAATTTTCTTTCAGTTACATTTTCACTGTACATTATCTGTTATTGAGGTTCCTTTTCTACATCAGGGTTGCTCTTTTAGCTGGGATAAGCTGAACATTTTTCAAGGCGTAAGCTATTTTTTCCCAAAATTTGCTCTGCTGGAAACAGAAAGTCCTGCTCAGTCCCCCTGGGCAGTCTGTCTCTCTGTACGACACCTTCATAACTGTAACCTATATGTGATTCCTGAGAAACTGCAGAAGCATGGGATCTGAACACATGAATTTTCCAGTACTCCCATGGGAATTCTTTTTTATTATGTCAGCTGTGAATAAAATTTGTAGACTGGTATTTTCAATTACTGAACTAGGTGCTCCATTCCCTAAGGAAAGTGTACTCTGTGTATTTCCAAGCGTTGAGAATTGTTAGGATTAATAGCCTTACTGAGCACTAGAAGCTAAAGTAGTTGAAGCCTTAGGCCACAAGAGCTGTCCAAGAGTAAACGATAAAGCCAATGTTGCAACCACAAAACTAGCTGAATCCAGCAGACGCAAGCAGAATGAAGAAGATAAGGACCAAGGAAACAATTCTGAGAGAATGTGGTAACTTCAGAAGGTGGCCAGCCCAGCGATCAAGAAAATCAAAAAGAAAACAAGAGGCCACCAAACAGAATTAAGTGATTGGACTTGGGGATTGGGTAACTTGAATATTCATTTAGTACACATGAACCTATAATAACAATTGATCCCTGGTATATAATCAGATTATTTCCTGTTTGTGACTTTACTGTAAGCTTAGACATCACATAATCATAGAAGCTTCACATTACCATAAATCACAATGGTTTTATTCATATTACTAGGTATAACTGCCTGTTCAACAGTTCCTAGAATCAGTACTAATATACTGTAGAGTAAGAGTATACTTTTGTTTTTATTAGGAATTTCATCTTTGTCAACAGGTGTTTTGCAGATGGCTTAAGTTCTTGGAAACATAGCGATTTCACAAAAGGATGGATACTGATGGGATATGTATTTTATTGTACACTTTATACAGTCTTTCGCAGTGCCTTTTCCAAATTCATCCTGCTGATTTTCCAGACTTCAGTTTCCAAATCTGTGTTGTTTCTTTATGTTCCCAAGAGTTAGTGGTTTGTAGTCATGTAGTCCATTATTGTTCTGCCCTAGAGGACAAATGTGGGGTCCTAATTACAGGCTAGTCAATATACATTCTGCAACTCACCACTCCTTTTTTTGTTCTAAGTTTAAATCTGGGTTCTATGTAAACATTTTATTCAGGTTTGAGTGTCTCATGTCTGTCACAGATAGATGGAGAGCAAGAGGTCCTTTAAGACTGCCTATAAAATTGAGGTCTCTTGTAAGAACTTCCTAAGTTTCCTCTTCATGGCCGATACCTTTTAACAGTTTCATACTTTCTAGGTCAAGAATACTTAGTACCTTTCCTTAGTACAGCCTGATAAACATATAGTTTCACTTAGGTATCAATTATTAAAGTAATCTCAAATATCCAGGACAAAACAACTTTCTTCTCATGTTTGTTTTCAGCAGCTCCACTGAGCCTTCCTGAGGGACACAATTCCTGCTGGATCTTTTCAAATTTTTTCCCATTGGTCTTTCTTTTCCTATGCCAAATCTTATCATGTAGTGTTCATGGGTGGTGGCATTTTGTGGCAGAGCTAAATATTTAAAAAAAACCTCAACCAAAACAGCAGGAAGTACTTACCTTTTGATGATGAACTACAAGTAAGAAGCTTGTGAGAACGAAGGAGTTTCATTTCTTGCTTTCAGTACTATAGTAAGTCCTCAAGAGCAGCTCTGTTCTCTTAAGAGGTTTTCAGTCCTCAAAAGAATGAAACTTTCGAAAAATACCATACATTTTTCCTTGTGAGAAGTCCAGAGGGATCTTATGCTGCTGGTAATTCTTCAAACAGTGAAACAACTCTTTATAAGGAAGAGGTCTGTAAATAAATAAACAAACACAGAAAGAAACAAACAAGCCTGATTTCCAAGCAAAATTCAGGCATTTGCACTATAACATAAAAAGGGTTTATAGTGAAAAATATTATAAACAAATTTTCAGATGTGGTTTTGAGTCTCAGCTTGCTGAACCATGCCTAAAAGTAATCTCTGTAGCTCTTCTGGGAAGTAGGATTGTTGCCACCCTGAAGAAAACAAATTTTCCTTCAAGATCCACATATGAAGATTTGAACTGCATCACCAAAAAGAGTCCACTGTCCTACACAAAGGCTTCCTTCCAAATACCTTAATTTAATCCATACCTTTCACAATCTATTTACTCTTAGTATTGCTTGATCTGTCAGTTGGCTGCTCTCTGTATCTTAGCGTGATGTTCACCAAAAGGGTTTAAACAACTACAGGAAATGAATAGACTTAGTTTTCATTTACCAAGAAACCATCTAGTAATCCAAGACAGCACTTTTCTCTCCACGTTGTCTAAAGTAAGGAAGATCAAGATCATACACAAGTGTGGTGCTAAAAATCTCTGTTCAAGCAGATACCAAGCAGCTGTAGTGATATAAATTGATAAGGCCGAGAAAATCATTCAAGCAAATCACTCTTCTTTCAATAATTTGAAGTGAAAAAGCTTTTACATGAGAAAGCCTATAGCCTGTTATTTTCTAGCACCAAGCCAGAAAAGGAATGAGAAATAAACAGAGGTCATTTCAAGCTGAAAAACTGCACTTAAATTAGTACACAGAAGCCTTTCTAATAATGCAGCTTGAATGAAGCTGTGCTTTGTAAAAATGTGTTTCTAATGCAAACCAAGAAGAAAGAATACCTGATGTATAGATTTTCTGGTATCTGTAATTTCTCAGTTAAATAAAGAGGGCAATTATTTCTTCAGTGATGTGGTTTCAGGTTTACTGATGAAATGTTCTGCATAGATGTAGATTCCATGGCTGCAGTCATTGACATGGCTGTCCAAACCTTTTGCAACCTTTGCTTCTTGCAGCCACTTTCTGTGTAATAGCTCAAGATATGTTCAAGACAATTTATGGTCTGAGCCCAAAACATGTAAATATTCATTTAAAGCTCAGAGTGAAGTCCAGTGTTGGCAGTTTTGTTTCTTTGGCATACTGCTGCAACTTTCTGCACAAAGAAGTTTAAAGTATTGATAGACTATTCAGGGAAACTGAGCTGGTGTTTTCACAGAAGTAAAGAACCAATCAGGTATCATTCGTCCTGTTTCTCTTCTCTCCTATACATGCATGGCATCAGCTATGTTCAAAGAAAAGTAAAAACCCAAGTTTCCTCATGCCTACCACAGCGAAATATTGCATTACACTTTCTACTTGCAAAGAGGCATAAAATGAAGTGGTAGATGTTAATCATACCGGTTAATGCTGAACATATGCTCTGCTAATGAAGCAAGATCACATTAGCGAACCTTTTATGTATCAGACGTGATTCTTCAGAAATTGGTTCAGGACTAAAGCTGATTGAATAAAAATAAATAAATAAATAAATAAATATAATGCCAACTAATTAACAGGAAATAATTACCTGAACTTTGGAATAAAAAACACTTAGCTTTTTTACTAATTTAGAATTTAATATAATCCATATTCCTGGCAAACAAATACAAGGACAGCTATGGGGTTTCATTACACTGTAAAGAAGTAAAGTATAGAGTGAGGGTCTCCTGTAATTTATTTTTATTTAAACCATTAAAATTCAATTGATTTCAAAAAATCTGCGGAGTATTTAAAATGAGTTATCTGAAATAAGAATTTGGCTTCATTGGACAGAATTCTCTTTTTAATACTTTAATGTGTTCCAATATTTACTGAGAAATGGTCATAAATCCTCCAAGATCCTTCAAGTGTTGGGCAAGTGAGACCGCTGTGAATGTGCTCACGATCTGATATATTTTATCAATTTATCAAAAACTATAGACAAGGAAGCCATCTGATAGAGATATATTTAGCAGAAGTACTTGTCAAGAAAGTGGAGGATAACCTTTAAGTAATTGCCTAATTTAGCAATATTTTAGGGACTGGAATGGAAGGGCGTTCAACTCCATACTGGCATTCTCTTTGTTTAAATATAGTGTTGTCATTCACTCAAAAAATACCCTACTGGCATAAACAATTTGATACCAACTTGGCATTTCTGAGTGCTCAGGTAAACAATTGTCTTTCGTTAGCCTTTTCTCTATTAATTCACTAATCCATGCTCTAGGAACAAGTCTATAAGAAAGCTACAATAGAAGCAGATAGACAAGTTGATTAAATTCCTACATGGAAGGTTCAGAACGACACAGATACTGATTGATCTTCCTTGAACTTCCAAGTTCAGCCTTGTGCTTTTTCCGTCCGACTGCAGTGAGAGTGAATGGCAGATACCAAATGCAGTAATGTAATTCACACTGAGAAAAACTTGCATATCTGAGTGTTCTCACTGAATTGGCTGAGGCCACAAACTGTGAATCTGAACGTTACATATGAGAAGTCTTACCCCAATGTGGTAAATAATAAGGTCATGGGTTTATGTGTTACTGAAATGTGTCATGGGTTTATGTGTTACAGTTCAGTTCTGGGCTCCCCAGTTCAAGAGAGACAGGGAACTGCTGGAGAGAGTCCAGCGGAGGGCCACGAAGTTGATTAGGGGAGTGGAGCATATCTCGTATGAGGAAAGGCTGAGAGAGCTGGGTCTGTTCAGCCTGGAAAAGAGAAGGCTGAGAGGAGATCTGATCAATGCTCACAAATATCTAAAGGGTGGATGTCAAGAGGACGGGGTCAGACTCTTCTCAGTGGTGCCCAGCGACAGGACAAGGGGCAATGGGCACAAACTGGAACACAGGAAGTTCCACCTGAACATGAGGAGGAACTTCTTTACTGTGAGGGTGACAGAGCCCTGGCACAGGCTGCCCAGAGAGGTTGTGGAGTCTCCTTCTCTGGAGATATTCAAAACCCGCCTGGACGCATTCCTGTGCAACCTGCTCTAGGCTAACCTGCTTTAGCAGGGGGGTTGGACTGGATGATCTCTAGAGGTCCCTTCCAACCCCTACCATTCTATGATTCTATGATTCTATGATTCTATGAAATGAAACTAGATACAGTGATACCAACTAGCCCATCAAGTCACATTTGTGCTTTATCTTTGAGCATTGCCTTCAGATTGTTTGTTTCTTTGTTTCTCAGTTTGACCTTTTTGAAGATTATGAGTTGCCTATTAGGCAGCAATGTGGAGAGTGAGCTGCCAGGAATAGAGCAGTGCGGTGAACCAAAAGGCTAGAAAAAGCGTGATTGCAGTTGGTGTTAGTATGCATTATTTCACAGCTGCTTCTCAAAGATTTTTCAGAATATATTGAACCTCTGGGTTGTTTGGTATTAGGTTCACCCAAAAGGCAACAGGTTCAGAAACGTGTATTTTTGTTAACTATGGGCAATAAAAAATTAAATATTTAGCATGGAAACAAAAGTGTAGCTCAAGATAGATGTTTGTACAGATTCTCTTCCATGGCTGGATTTCTCCTTAAAGGAAGAAAATGTCAGTTTGCTCAGTTTTTTTAATATTGTCTAACATCAGACAAAACAGTTTGAAGGCTTTTGTGCCACCTTCTTTCTTAGATCTACAGAGAGGTAATGACTGTTGAAGTTGTTTGTCTGATGTAAGAAAATATCAATCCAAAAAATAAACAGACTATTATTTCTTCTCTTCTGTCAAAGAAGGAAGTGGAAGATTATTCAAACTACCCCAGAATATGATTCCCTTTTTCACTCAGAGGTAAATCTTTTGCAATACCTCAAAATATCTGTTCTATGTTAGTACATTCTGGTTGCCAAGTACAAGTACAAGGTTGCCAAAATTTATGATGGCATTTACTAATCTCTGATTTATTTCTTAGGGAACAAAGGACTATATGAATGCCTTTATTAAACCTACCTGATACTACATCGATGACAGGTATGAAAAACCCCAAGTTTGTGAGGGTAATTCGCTTTGTAAGGCAAACCAGGCTTTACAGAATCTTCTGCTCAACCTGTCTTGTAGCATAAATTATGAGTTCATAGTGCTGTTTCTCTGCCAGTGTAAATACTGTAGGGCAAAATGAGGAATCCAAGTGCAAAAGGTAGTGATATTAATAATGTGGAAAAACTAGTTAGAACATCTCCACATTAATCTAGTACTTAGTTAGATGGGCTGTTTTGAACCTCTGCAGCTTAAACTATGGCAGCAGCTCAGAATACCCTTGAGAAAATAAGTGGAATAAGAAATGTCCTAAAACTATACTGGTTGGATTCAGGTTTTCTTGGAGGTGGAGGGGGAAGAAGTGGTTGTTAATTATAACTCCCAATGAGCAAAACAGTAATTGTTTTCACTTCTGATGGACGCAGATGAACTGGGAGAACTGAGGGAGAAGCACACAGTGCTTTGACGATGTAATTAATTTAGCAACAAACATACCAGCTGCATTATTCAGACCATGCAAGCCTTGCTACTCTTAGGGCAAGACAAACTGATGCAGCAGCAGCTTGGTGAGCCGCTCTGTCAGACCTCACATATGGCATGCGAGTTAGCTTCCCGTATTACTAACAGCAGTCAGTTTCCATTGCCCACTAAGGAACTCACCAGAAACCAGCAGGTCTGATTTGGGGAAAAAGTCAGAGCAATTTTCATGCTGGAAGGACCCTTGTGAGACAAATTGGTGATGCAAAAGTGGATGCAATAAGGCTGATATCCCAGTTACAAAAAGCTATTTAATACAAACTTCCAAGTAATGATATAACCTACTAGACACCATACTTGAGCCAAAGGACATATGCTCCTTGTTTGCAGGCCTGTGTTTGGCATCTCTCATGTCACCATATCCAGCTCTTTGCAATGTGCATTATTGCCAGTTTTGCAATGGTATTAACACAATAGGTTGCACGCTGCTGAGTAAAAAGTCAAAGAAACTGGAGAGAAAGGAGAAAGAGATATGGTGAAAGGATTTGAACCCCCAAAAGTCGGAAGGAGTTAAGTGAAGAAGTGAGTGCGATCTAACAGTTCAATTCTAAGTATTGCAGTAGTGCTACTTTCTTCTGTAACACCCTGCTTACTGATATGGGTGATAATTATTTATTACAGAACGCACACCCTAAACGCATGATGGGTTGCAAAAAAAGAGCAGGGAACATATGGATAGAATAGCAATTATTTTATTAGCAGCCCTGACCCTAGGAACAGCCTTTTATACTTTCATATTTCATGTCTTTTTGCAATTAGATCGTTGGGCTTGGTTTGACATCAGGTTAGGATATGATTTAGGAAGAACTAAGCAGAAAAAAAAGCCTTTTTGCTTATTTTTTCTAAATATTGCTTCTAATAAGAATTTGCCTGTCTATGGGGGAAGAGCTAGATTAGGAGGAAATGTAGCTTGATTTTGCCCTTAATTGTTTAAATCCATACATGGTTAATAGAAAGTGGGTTTATCCTTTGTCTCGTTTACTAGAGTGTTCATGTTTATGGAATCAGTATTGCTGTTGCCTGTGCTGTGTAATCGCTGGAAGAAAATAATTTTGAAGGAATTGCTTGAGGTAGGGTCACAATTTTTAATTCCTCTTTTAACTTCAGGGCTTTATTCCCCTCCCAAACAAAAGAAATGAGAAACTGGTCTTGTATTACTTTTGGGTTTCTTCTTTGTACATGCCTTTTGTATTCATAGCTTTGGTTTGCCTCTGCAGGTGTGTACAGCAGCACCAGGCCAGGTTTACTGGCCACGGCAAGAGGCTGCAGTCTGCCCATAATGAGGCAACTTTCGGGAGACTGATACAGAGTAACCCTTCTGTCCACACCAGAAGTGGGTCTAGCACAGGCTTCTTGCAGAAGTACTGGGATTGTGGGTACAGCAATTGGAATGTAGCCCAAAAATGAAGAGTGGAAATTATGGCTAACACTTCCCCTCGTTGTTGTGGCAATATTTCCTGTGTTGAGAAAACACAAGGTTGCAATCAAATAGCATGCATGGAAAAGGGTCTCTTTGCAGTGGCAGGCACAGGCAATTACGAGAGCTGTTTCTTCAAAAGGCAGCAGAAAGAAGATTGCTAAAGGAAAGAGTGGTTCTCTTACACAGATGGCAGTGCTGTCACAAACGCAGGCATGCCCTGCATGTGCTTGGGAGCCAGCATCACATATTGGTGATGGCAGGAGTATTATAAACTCCAGGTTCCTTTTAACAATGAGAAATTTTCACCAGCAGCTTTCTTGTTTGCTTGGCCATTGCTTACTGTGTGAACAAGGTTGTAACAGCAAGCCCAGGGAAGGAAAGAAGAAAATTATGTTAAAAAGGCGGGAAAAACATTGCAGCCATTTCCTTCATTACCTCCTCCCACCAATGTCAGCCATTAGGACAATCATTTTCATCTTCTACTCTTTCTGATGCTACTGCATAGGTGAAAAAGCTCTCACCCATGTAGCTTTAAAATTAACAAAGCCTCTTCATCTATCCATAACGGGAATAGAGGTGAGGGCCTATGCAGGGTATTCTTGGACACAAAAACCAAATCTACCCACTGAGGCAATTCATCTCTTGTGGTTTTGAGAGAGTACTGTTCTTCCTGGCACTTCTAAATACAACTTACATGACTGAGTCCACTCTGGTTTAATTTTCTAGTCCTGTCACTGTGAAACCTGTTCTTGCAGTAAAGACTGACAGTTTTGATGAACTGGCTTACTTTCATTTGTAAAGTATTCCCAAACTTGTGAAGTCTCATAAGCATCAAACGTGTACCTTTTATCTCCAAACTCATTCCCACTTAAGCTTATGCCCTCCTAACAGGCTCTTCGCTCTGAGAGATTGCCCTTTTCTGGAAGCTTTTAGCATCTTGTCTTCTGTTCTCTACCATGAAAAGTGAGAATTAAGAACCAAGTAGCACTTTAGTTCTAGGTCAGAAAATATTTTTGTATCTTAATTTTTTTGCTTTCCAGCTCATTAGAAACAGAAATTATTCCAATTCACAAAAATCTGCAATGAAGTTATTTCTGGGTTTTGTTACATTTAATGAGCTGAAAAATCCACTGCATGTCCAGTTGTTTGTGGCTTTCTTAATAGATCTCAGCTACTTCCTGTAACACATTACTTCTTACATGCCATTTCTGCAGAAATAATGATCAGAAATAGCTTGACACTACGCTCCAAGGTCTAACATCTATTCATCTGCAAGGTATTGCACAACTCACTACAATACAGTAAACATCTCCCAGCCTTCTTCACTGACATCCCCAGCCTCATTCTTATACATTTCATTGTGAGATTCGGGATAGCAGTCCGTGTTGATTGTTGAGAAATGCAAGGTATTTTGGAACACACACTCTCAAACTTGTGAGAATCTTATTTAGTTGTCTTCAAGGGTGCTTCCACCCTCTCTTGCCTGAGATGCCTTGCCCTGTATTACTTTTCTTGTGCTACCAAAGCCTCTGTGGGTAGGATTCTCCTGAAGATTTTGTTGTATCACACTGAGGCTGTGTTGTATCTTTCGTTTTGTAGCAGATTAGAAATCAAAATCAAAGGATTGAATTGTTTTTATAATATGTGATAGACTGGTCACAAACATTTTGAGCTGGATCAGCTGTGGCTGGAACAAATATGTGTGATACACACCTAACATTCAGATGGCCATCATTATGATTCAGCCTAATCAGGAGTATTTAGATCACAGATTTTGAATCTGAGACACTCATTAAACTATTTTTGGAAACTGGACAAATGCATTTAAATGCTTTTTGCAAAAAAAGCTTGGGTCCTTCAGCAGTTCTAAAATTTAGAGAATTTTAAGTGGTAACCATGAAGTATATCCACATGACACAATACAACCTGTTTAGAGACAAGGGAAAGCCATTAAGCTAGTTGAAAGCAGTGCTGTGCATTTTTCAAGAAGCCAGTTGAGGCTTTGGTGTGGAGAAAAGGCACTAGAAAGAGAAACAGTGATTCAAAAGCTGAGGGAATTTTTGCACATGTTGATATAAGCTTTCAAAAAGCATCCAGCCCTACATCTTTGTGTTGTATTTCTGCAATATCTGAATTGCACCAGTAAGTAATCAAACAAGCTTTGTCTCTCACACATTGTTTAGTAACATACAAATGGTACATGCTAGAAATTTCTAATTACCAGAAGCTGTTCAATAGATATCAGCTATGCCTTATTATGCAGACATTGATAGTACCTGTTGTTTCACTGTAATCTAATGCAGTCATTAGTCCTTACATTAATCTGCAGTTATTTCTTCCAGAAGAAGAAACAGTCTTTTCAAATAGGAAAAAAATTCAGATTGTTAAAAAAACATAAATTAACTAGCTTCTGTGTTTTGCTATTCTGAATTAAAATACAGAAAAAATACTTTCAAAGCAGGTGTGCTTATTAGACGTTCTTGCAAGAGTGTTTTGTATATATCTTTGTACTCTGATTTCATCACCTGGTTTCAGCCCACTCCAAGTAAGGTGTGCCAGAGCGTCCTTGGATTGAACTCCTGAATCAATGAGAGTTTTGTCACGCTGGGAATGGAAACTTTCAAGGAGCTGGTTAAAATGCTACTAGTTTTGCAACATGNCTCTGATTTCATCACCTGGTTTCAGCCCACTCCAAGTAAGGTGTGCCAGAGCGTCCTTGGATTGAACTCCTGAATCAATGAGAGTTTTGTCACGCTGGGAATGGAAACTTTCAAGGAGCTGGTTAAAATGCTACTAGTTTTGCAACATGGTACTCTTTTCTCTGAGTCACCTCCCGAATACTTTACCAAGCCTGGTGTAACTAGAATTTCCAGCTTGGGTAGGACAGCCCTAGAATACCCCAGTATCCAGCAGATTTTTTTCTTTGCTATTTTTCCAGCTTATATGGAGGAAACAGGATATTCCTGCTCACCCCTTAAGCCATGCCTAGGAACACAACCTTTTGCAGCATGGCAGCAGGAGACAGGGACTCTGGCACAGGGCTGTGATGTGATACAAGCCATATGTTTTACTATGAAACTAGATGAACAGAGCATGTTCTGCATTGCATCAAACATTGGTTAGTATGGTGAGTCCACAAAGCTTATATTCAGTCAGGTAACCTGACACGGACCCTACACCGATGACATAATATGTTGTCCTGGGTTCGCTATGATAGAGTT
>VZSC01009665.1:2052-20342 GCA_013398225.1 Steatornis caripensis
CCCCCCCCCCCCGCCTCCAGCTACTCCTGCTGTTGTCAGCCTGTGGTGGAAAAGAAGGAAGGGAGGAAGAAGAAAAAGAAAGCCCTGGCGTGAAGTGCCTTTGTTCAGGGCAAGTTGTGCGTGAAATCTTTTTGTCCTTCCTAAAGGAAGGCAAAAGTTGCAGCTGATGTAGGGAAAAGAGAGGCAAGGGCAGCTCTCTGGAGGCAGAGGTGCTGCGGCGGGCAGGCAGGGAGGGAGCGGGTGCGCGGACCCCGATGGGAGCCAGGTGATGCAGATCTGCTGGCATCCTCTTCCTCCTTCTCCTCCGCCCCCTCCGTTTCCCCCCTTTGCTGTTCCCTTCCCCTTTCCCGTTCCCAGAAGAGCTGAGGCTGGAAGGCACCTCTGGAGACCAGGCGCTCCAGCCCCTGCTCAAACGGTGCCACGCAAGCGGGAGCTGGTGGCAGGACGCGCGTCTTTAGATCCTCAGCACCATCCCCTCCTGCCGTTCTGGGGAACTACCGGTGCTCTCTTACACAGTGGGAAAGATTACCTAAGAATTAAGATTAATCATACTTTGAATTTTAGCTCCATAGGATGGCAGAGCTCTTGTGAGGAGTCTCATAACTTAAATTAAATACAACTTTTTGTTGAACGAAAAATGAACTGCGCTGTTTTACTTGATTGCGTATCGATACCCTCTTCTTTGAAGGAGCCAGCTGCGCCCAGCTCTCAGCAGGCACCCAGCCCCCCTTTTGTCAGTTGGGGTGGCACTTGGCTTTCGCGGGGTCTGTGCCGGTGGGCGTGAGGCTTGGAACTTCCGTAACCCGGCGGGAACCCCGACATTCGCGGCTGATGTGGCGGCTCATTACAATTGCAGGTGAATATGTACTGCCTGCTGCTGGCGCCTGGCACTCCCGGCTTTCGGAGCCTGCGTCTCCCCGTCTCTAAGGCGAGCTGGTTTGTTAAGCGTTTTGAGTCGAACTGGGTGGCTGCTCCGTGTGAGAACTGGTCGCCGTAGCTGTCACTATTAATTGCCGAGCGCATTTTCACTGCCTTTAGGTTGCTTCATTTGCTTGAAGTGCTGCAGGCTTCTCTCGCCTAAAAACAAAAAAATCGAGGCTCCCATTCCGCCAATGCCCGCCGGTGATGTGGCTCAGCCCCGCTTCCCTCGGGGGCTCCACAGGGGCTGGCAGGCTGCCGGCCTCTTTCGGACAGCAGGCAGGAGCAGCCGGCTCTGCAAACTTCCCCGTCTCGGCAGAGGTGGCAGAAACTTTGTTTTCCAGCAGCAGCGAGCAGAGCCGCCGCGTGCCCGCCACGACGGGGCCGCAGGCTGGCGCGGGGGGTCTGCAGCCGGAAGGGGCATTTGCCAGCAGCTGCGCAGGGCTGGGCCGCGCCGGTCGCTTTGATCAATCGTGCTCTCTTTAAGTTAACAGAGGAAAGATGAGAAATTGATTTTTTCTTCCTGACAAAATGATATTTTCAAAATTCAGGAGGTAAGGCCTGACTCTGACCTTTTCTTTTTAAACCTGCGCCTGATTATTGTGTTCCGTGATTATGTTGTATCACACACGGTCGTGTCTAATTCTGGCGTCTTGCCAAATTGATGTCAAAATCTTACCAGTAATCGACCCGCAAACACATAAATACCAGCACGCAGCGCGGCTGTGACCAGCACGGCGGGTGCGTCGTGGCGCGGCGCTGCTCGTGTGCCGTGTTGCTTGCCCTCTGCTCGCCGTCTCGGCACCGGTGGGCAGCGGGTGTGCTTGGAGGGTGCTGCGGTTCGCTGGGGGCCGCGACGCCCAGGGCTGCCGTCAGCCCCACTGGAGGCAGCGCGAGGGGAGAGCCCTGCCCTTCCGCCGCGTGGGTGCCGCCTGCTTTGGCATCGGCCGCAGGGCTCCCCGAGGGCCCCGCGCTCGTTGAACCTTTCCGCTGTGCGATGGAGGGTGCTCGGGCGTCCTTTGGCACCCACGCAAAACGAAGCCCAGCCGTCAGCCGTGTTGCTGGCAGCACGCGTGGGCACAGCCGGCAGGAGCGGTGCCGGAGAGCCGGGGCGGCCGGACGCTGCTTCCAGCCTAACGAGCTTCGGCTGCCCAGCGGGAAGCGGCGTTCCCTGCCTGCATGGCTGCCTTTTCCAGAGGCTTTCCCTCCGCTCTTGGGGGAGGGAGGAGGGAGGTTTCTTTGTTGGCTTTCCTCCTTCTCCCTGCCTGCAGCCAGGACTCCCCGAGCCGCTGCCGGGTGCCCTGCTTCCCCGGAAACAGGCAGCGATGTGGTGCCCAGGGCCCGGCGGGATGGCATGGCCCTGGGGGCTGAGCTGGCCTGGCCGCGTTCGCCCCAGGCTTTCTTGCTCGGCATCCTTTTTCTTTGGCTGTGGCTCCCCTAGGTATTTGAATTTTAATTCCTCTCCACTTTTGTTCACCGGGGGTTTGACTCTGCAGTTTCCTCCAGCACCCACACCCGTCTCTGGGCGCAGGGAAGAGAAGGACCTGGCCCCTTAGCGCCACAAATCCGGCTGGCTGACCCGAACCGCCCGTCAGAGGGTAAGCCCAGGGAGGGATCCATCACCCGCGCTCACAGCCGTGCGCGCCCCGCTCACATTCGTGCAGGACGTGGTGCAGGAACGGGTGAGCTTTCCCTTAAAATAGCTAGCACGAGCTGACCAGGGACGGCACACATAGTTTTCACCTGCTTTTAAACAAATATTGCAAGTGTTTTCTTTTGGTATTTTGAAATCGCGACGCTCACGCAAGTCCTTTCTTCTCTGCAGAGGGCAGAGGGGCCAGCTCCAGCCCCCGTGACGTCTACCGAGTGACGGCAGCACAGCTGGACACAGGTCCAGGGGGGCTTAAACCTCTATTTTTTCTCTCTTGAGCAGCAGAACCAGCCTTCCTTGTGATTTTTCTTCTCTCAGACAGAATTCCAGTTATTTAGAAGCAAAAAGCAAGTCTGACAATATGGGATTTCTTCCCCCCCAGAGTTTTCTGTGGGACGGTTGAGAGGGTAAAACGGGCCCGAGAAAGCTGAATCCAGCTTTAACAGTGCAAATCGACGAGCAGGAAAAATGGCTCAGGAGCCACCTGGGGGAAGCGAGACGCCGGGCGGGCTGCTTGCCTCCACCGCCGGCACCCCGCGTCTGTGGCACTGAGGGGAAGAGGCTCTGGAGAGCCTTCCTTGGATTTATCAGTGGGAAGACGAAGGAAAGGATTTTTCTTCTGCCATCACTACACCAGAAATTGGGTTATGAGGCAATAAACCCCAGCGTGAGTGGTACGTGCGGGGCTGCTCTTGCTAGGGGTTCCCCGGGCAGCCGCCAGCCCCAGTGCCCCCTGTCCCTGGGCGTCCTGGCCAGGCAGAAACCGCAGCTGTTTCAGGGATGGGGAGCACGGTCCCCGCGGCACGGTGTGGGAAACCAGGAGGTGCCGGGAGGAGGCAGGGGCCAGGGCAGCGGGTGGGTGGGTGGGGGGGTGCTCGGGGGTTTCTGCCTCTCATGGGACAGTCCCGGCTCAGCGCAGCCTCGGCGTGAGGGGCAGCGGGGCCATCCCGGCGTGGCTGATGGCACACTTGGCTGGCAAGGGCCATGGTTAAAGATTAAAACTGGATCCAGTGTGCAATATTTGTCTTGGGAGCAGGAGGGCCCCGGCTTGTTTGGTTTGTGGGAAGTGTTGGGAAACAGTGATGCTGGCGTGGAGAGACCCGGCGGGGCTGGCCACCGCTGGGCCGCGGGGGCCCGGCAGTCCCCGCGCCGCGAGCAGGGGATGCGGTGGTGCTGGCGACGCGTGCACGACGGGGAGAGAACCCAAGGGAGGGACCCGCATCGCCGGGTGCGCCCCACGGCTGGGACGTGGCTGCTCCCCTGCCATGCTTCGCGCAGTGTCCGGACGCTCAGGTGGAGGCAGCGGCACCTGCCTCTCTCCCGCTATCGCTTCGAGGGTTCGAGTATTAGATATTAGCGACGGGAAGCATGCAAGTAGCATAGACAGATAATGCTTTTCCATTTATGTTCCACTAAGCATTACCTACTGAAACCTCTGTCAAAGATTAATAACTGGTTGCCCAAGCTATTAGCCCTACTGCGGAAGCATCCACCCAGATGTTCCGGGACAGCGAGCCGTCCAGTTTTTGTGAGAGCGTGGGGTTTAAATATATTTTGGTGGCGAGAGTGCCCGATGTGACAAAGGTTGTTTGGGAGCTGACTTGCGTTTGTGCTGTGCCGGCCAGGCAAACCTCTCCAGAGCGATTTGCGCGTCAGAACAGATCAAGGACGGGCTGTGCCAGGCAGAGATGTGCTCGGGTGGGTTTGCATACCAGCCGCATTCGGGGAGCAGAAACGCTCCGAGAAACGGGGCTTTGGCCAGCGTGGGCACGAGGTCGCGGTCAGGCCCATGCACGAGAGTTCTGCCCCGACACTACCGCTGCTGCGGCAGTCCGCAGTTATTTCAAATGACGTTGAACGAAGCAGCGTAACGCGTCATAGGATACTGACGCTGCATTAGTTGGGAGGGAACCAGATTACGTGACAGCTGATTTCTTGTTTTCCTGCGTATGAGTATATACGAAACTCGTATAAACGGCAACAACAAAGAGTTGCTGGAAACCTCTTAGAGTTTTTAGATATTCCGGCTAGCACCTAAATTATCACCTCTTACGTAATTTTGGGGTTGGTATCCCCAAAATATCCCGTGGCGGCCTATTGCCAGGCAATAATCAGTTTAAAATCTTGAGGTCCTTAAATCAATCAGCACCACCTTTCGGCCGCAGCACGTGGGGACGGCACCCGAGCCCCTGCGCGACGTGCGTGGGGCAGCGCGACGCACCTCTGGCCAAGGAGCTGCTGCGGCTGTCGCTGTGAGTCCACGTGGACTCCCAAAATCCCACGGCAGAGTTCCTCCAGGAGCCGGTAAGGACACCAAGCAGTGTTGGAGCAAGCAGCAAGTCGCCTCTTGGCCTGGGAACTGGCCGCAAGGCAGAACCGGAGCGGGAAGGATCAGTCGGCTCTGACGCAGCGGGACGGCAGCTCCCGGGGCTCCAGACCTTCTGCAAGGGCGCCCAGAGGGTCACGGCTCAGGCTGCATGCAAATACGCGTGAGTCCGCTGAAATACCCACTGACATGGGCGAAACGAGGAAAAGAGCAGCCGCTGGCCCCCGGGCCTCGGGGCAGTCTCCAGCCCCTGCGGTGAGCTGTCTGCGCCCTCGGCCGGGGGCAGGCACCGTTCCCTGCAGGGCTCCTCGGCATGTGCCGCCGCCGGGGCTGTCGGCCGCTCTCCACCACGGCGCACGCTGGCCAGCCGGCCCCTTCCACTGGTATCCCCCCGCCCGAGAGCTCGCCGCAGGCTGCCGCCTGCTGCAGGGGTCGGTGCCGTGGTGTCAGGACGGATGTGCCGTGCCCAAGGGCCGCTGAGCCGTGGCGTGCGCTGGGCAGAAGGTAAAACTCCCAAGCGAAAGCGGGGCAATCTGTCCTTCTTGCTGGTGTTTTGTAGGTAATGGAAGCGGGTTATGAGATGTTCTTGGGAACGTAATTCACTTTAATGAACAAATACCCTGAGCCAAGCCGCGTACTGATTTACATGCTTTGTAGCGCCACGTATTTCACAGGAGTGCAGAATTTGATCCATCGCACTAAGCTTATTGCACTGCGTAATGAAATATAGGGAGCAATAAACAAGACCTTTGGCAACTCTTCTGATGAAGTTTTCCAGTAAAACGTTTTGTTTAAGGCCGGACCCACAGAACAGCTGACACGCTGGTGTGCGGGACACCGGCCAGCTAGCAAGGGAGCTACGAAGCCCCTATAAAACTTTCCGTGAGTTGTTAATGGCGAGAAAGCGACGGAGGGAGTTGTTCTGCTGCTCTGCGGGGAGGGAAGGCTGCCAGTGGGGAGCGGAGGCTGTTATCGGCGCTGTGCCGTCACGATGGGAGGAGGTATCAGGAAGGGTCCCGCGGGGTCTGTCCTCGCCAGGTACTATCCGATATTTTCACTAGCAGCCGGCGTGGCGGGGTGGAGTGTGCGTATTAAACTGGTGGGCAGCGCTCAGCTGGGAGGAGCGGCGAGCGCGCTGGAGGACGGGATGAGAGTTAGGAAAGATGGTGTGATGCGACATGGAGGAACACGGAGGTGCGTGGTTAACGTCCCAGTTGGGGATGGGGATCACCGCCTGGGTCTGCAGACGAGAGGGCGGCTGGCCACAAGCCCAGAGTGGGTCAGCCGGGCGAGGTGCTCAGGAGCAGGCGGGGAGCAGGAGAGGCCCCAAGGCAGCGCCGCTGCTCCCTGGACCGGCTCCTTCCCGGCCGTGGGGCTGACACGGGCGCGCAGGTTTTTGCCTGCTTGCTTGGCTGGGACGGTGTTTTTCACTCCTTGCGACCCAAGCCGATGTGCCTGCAGTGTGGGAACCCGTTACGCATTACCACAGGCCACGGTCCTTTGCAGACCATCACACCACTGCCGCGTGTTTCCTGGCGATCGCTGCTGCTCACCTGGCATTGACCCATGCAAGTACTTCTGTGGGTCAGTTACTCCTGCGTGGGGATTTGTGATGGGGCGTTTTTGGTGTTATTTAACATCGGTTTCACTGGCATAAAAGACGCCTGGAGCTTGCACGAGGGCCACGGAAACAGGATAGCTGGAACTCCATATGCCAGCTTGGAGTGAAAAATGGGTAAGTCAGGCTTTACTCAGTGTTAATATTGGTATCTGTGCCTGGGCTGGCCTCCCTGGGCAGCTCATCCCGAAGCGGGTGCCAGGAGCGGGGCACACGAAGGGCGGCCGGGTGCCGGTGCCTTCCCAGTGCACCGGCAGACCCCAGCGCAGGGGTTCAGCTGCAGGTGGCCGCCCGCGGACCCCTGACAGCCGGCAAGCCCTAATCGCACTGCGTGAGCCAGGGCTTCCTTCTGATCTGGGGTGCGTGAAGTCTCCCTGCAACGGGCATCTCCGCCCCCGACGGAAAATCCCACCTGCAGAGAACGCGAATTCGTGGACTTTCCCGAGAGAGGGACTTTGCTCCCTTTTGACATGTGTGGGATTGCGGATAATTATTTCAGCTGGATTATTGTCGAGCTGGTAAGCATGCGTGGCTCTGTGAATGGTCTCTGCATTTACCTGCTCAGGAGGGAAAGAGCACTAGCTGTTTGGGCTCGCTAGCGTGGAGCGTAATTTGCGCTCATCAGCGGTGCCAAAGGAGGCAGGAGGGACTCCGCCTGCCTGCCGGGTGGCACAGGGTGCCGGGATAACGGCAGCCGGTGTGCCTGCCCCGATGCGGCTGCGGAGACGCAGGGCTGAGGCCACGGCGAGCGAGCCCGGCCGGGCGGGCGTTGGTGTGCGCCTCCGGCAGCACCGGGGCTCTCCGTGGAGATCCATACGCCAGGCACAGGGTCGAGCAAAGCGCACGCCGGGCCATCCACCGTGCGTCTGCCACCAGCGTCCTGAGAGGGGCCAATGGCGGGGCTGGCACCAAACCCCGGCCTCTCTCACGGCTGACCCTGTTAGTCCAGCACCTAAAGTAAAACTTGGGCTGCACGAAGCCACGCTCCTGTTTTGCGAGGGTGGAGTACCCATGCCATGCTTTCGCACAATTCGAGCGCGTTTCCAACCCCGCAGCGTATCCTCTAGAATACGGGAGGCTTTTTGATTGAAGCGGCGATCTGGTGCTCAGCAGCGTGCGCCTGCGGCGCGGGGTCCCTTCCCGCTCAGGCCTGTCGTTACTGTCGACAGTCAGCAGCTCGGGAAACAGCAAGAAGGAAGACGTGGACACGGCTGAGTTTTACAGACTTTCAATGCACAATAAAACGTTTTATTTAAAAACAACGCATTCAATATCGTGTTTTGGCACATGAGTCAATGTTGCAGGCACATTCACACCAAGGAATCACACTGCTGGGAGGTCCCGAAGGAGTCGCCGCGTTGTTCTCCACAAGCGAGGCTCACGACGAGGATGCGGCACTCCGTCATGAGAAGAGCCAGGGCCTTGCTCACCGGCGCGCCCACGTACTTACAGGCACGCCGCGCCGCGCGGGCCGCAGCTGGGGCCTCGGGGCCGGGCCCCCAGCCGGTACGACGCACGCCAGCCCGCGGGCCTGATCCCGGTCCCGCCGACGCCACCGGCGCTCTCCGTGGGAGCAAGGCTGAACACCGGCTGTGCTTGCAACGTGCTTCGCACCCTGGGCGGCTTTGCTGTCCACCTGAGACTGTGCCCTGGCCCTTTATGAACATTAGCCATTTAAAAATAAATAATGCTTTTAGTACGGCCATTAAATAACGAATCCTTTATTACAAGTATGGCATTTTTTTTCTTTTTTTTTTTAAATATTTATCTTTTCTTACTGAAAACAACTCCATCAGGCATTGAACTGTAGAGCCATAAGAATAAAGACACATTCATTTACAGAAAAACCTGCTTTTTTCTGAACGATCTGTTTTTGCAACCTCCATTCACAGTTAGTTGTATTTCACAAACGTTCTCTTTTTGGTATACTCCACAATTAAAACCGGTAGCCAAAATGACTTCATTTGAATGTCGCTTGCTACCAGTCACTGGAAAGCAACGGAAATACAAACCCAAGATGTATTAAAGAAGAGAAGGTAGCGCACGTATTTCCACTCTTATGTACAGCCCCTCTTCACGCCCCCTGCCCGGCGGCCCGATCCCCGCCGACCGCAGCACCCAGCCCCCGCGGGCGGCCACCGCTGCAGGCGCGGGTCCCCAGCACCCATCCCGTTGCGGAGCGGGATGTGGCTACCGCTCGCCTCTGGCTGCCCGCAGCGCGCGGGACGCTGTCCCGGCAGCCCAGGGCCGCGTGGGCTCCGCGTCTTGCCGGACCCTTCCCTCGGAGCTAGTCAGAAGGACTTGTCCTGCTTTTGTAAACTGAAATGTTTTGTATGTACAAATATTGATCACATCGCGTTCTGCATGCTTTCATTTAGCCGTACCCACTCGCCTAGACGATCAGCAATGACCGCGAGTATTTTCCCTGAACCATCGGCAATTCGTTCAGGCAGACAGAGGCAGGGAGATCTGGGGCCAAGCAGAAGGGAGGGAGGAGGGCAGCCGAGGCGACAGGGAACGCGGGTGCCGTTTGCTGTCTGGAGCGGGGACGGCGGCAGCCGGCACCCCCCTGCCCCAGGAGCCGCATTCGCTAGAGGGGAGCAGCTTGCTTGCTTAGCGGGAAGGCACGTTCTGCTGGGGACAGGCAGATCCAGAGAGCCTCTCCCCCTCCGCCGCTGCCTCCGTGCCCGCTTCGCTCCTCAGCCCTCCACGAGGCCCCACCACAACCTATTGCCTTCCTGCCAGAGCGCAGCAGCCCGCCGCGAGCGGCCAAGCCCACGCCTTCTCTGGGGGCACCTCTGAGCCGAGGGACGGCAGCCAGCGCCACCCAGCACTGCCTTCCTCCAGCTCAGAGGGACACCCGATTTTCCACCAAGCGCGAACGACGTGTGCCGTAAGCCTGGCGCGGTGGGAAACGGATGCCGAGCCCACACCTGTCAGCGCAAACACGGTGGGGTGTGGGGGGGTCACCCCACTTTGCCGCTCTGGGGTGCACGCTGCCCTAATGCCGGGTCCTACGAGAAAACCGGCCTGGGAACAGGGGTTTGGGAAAGAGCGCAGGCGGACCGCGAGGCGTCGGCAGGGCCCTTCCCTGCCCGGGGTGCGGAGCCCGCTGCGGGCCGCCGCTGGTCCCTGTGGTCGGCACCAGCCGCCCTTGCCCCCGGGTCTCTCTATACAAGCAGAATTCAAAGAGATCTAAGAAAACAGGTGAAAACAAAAGATGCGCATTTTAAGATGGTTTTCCCCATTGCTGCAGCTTGGACAAAAAATATTGATACTAAGAGGCAATTTACTTCGGGCTGTATTGCGCCATTGATTTGGGGGCAGAACTCCCCATTAAAATCGATGATTCTGAAATGTTCAATGTAGTTCTGAAAAATCGATGGGGAGTTTTGCTTAAAAATCAATGATATAATATGGGCTCTGTCAATAATTTTTCTGTACTCCCATTTCCGAATATTTGCAGACGTTCTCGTGCTTCCTTCTATGCACTCGGTGCCTTCTTTGTGTTTCTGGAAAGTTCCAGCGGTGCTGCCAGGGCGGTCCCTCGGGACCGGCCGGGGGGTCCTGTCCCTCTCCGGGGGCTGCAGAGCACTGGGGCTCCCCCCGGAGCCCCCCCAGTGGCATAGTGGTCATAGCGGGACCTCGGCGCAAGCGGGATGACGCTGAGAGAGCCGCTCCGTTTGCTCGAACTAAGCAAGATGGAAATCAAGGTTCCGTGCGCTGGAGCACCTTTCCATCGCCATCCTCTCCGCAATCCGGGGGGAAGCGCGGCGCAGCAGCCCTGGTGCTCCCCGGGCTGGCGGTAAGCGCGGCGGCGCAGAGCCGTGAGAACCAGGCTGGGGCGCCAGTTGGGGGCAGAATGGGAATTCCAGCTGTGGGCAATTTCCCCAGGTTTATTGTGATTAGGAAGGGAAATAAAATCTTCAAAAATGAATTATGAAAAAGTAAAAACTTTGGGGGCAATTTAGGTTTTTGGTTTCAGCTGCTAATTTTTACGTTCTACCTTCTCTCCCGGGTGCTCTAGAGCAGTAGTTTGAGCGGAGACAAGATGTGCACTGCTCAGGAAAGACTGGCCGAGGCTGTCGGGGATGCCAGAACGGGCGCCTTCCTCCTCCTGCACGGGCTCTCGGGGAAAGGCAGGATGCTGCAGCTCTGTCCGCACCTGCTCCGCACAAGCTTTGCCGCTCAGGCACAGCAGCCACACAGACCCTTGCAGCGTCTTCAGCACGGGGAAACGTGCTTCTGCTGCCAGCCCTCCCTGGGGACGCCGGGGACGGGGCTGGGCTGCAGTGGGCAGCCTGTCCCGTACGGCTTCCCAGCACCTCACAGCGCACCGGCGGCCAGTTTGACTCTGGAGACCTTCGTGCCTGAGTTTCGCTACACAATTACATGGCAGGTTCATCTGTTTCCACGCCGGTCATGCAAACATCCCGTGCCCTGGACGGTGCCCGTGCCCCGCACGCGGCCCTGCTGCCATCAGCGGAGGCGGCACGGGATGCTGCAGCTGGACCAGAGCAAGGTCTCGCCCTGGGCCGGGCATCCCCATTGCAAAAGGGCCTCCTGGAGACTCGAGGTGCACGATGGAAACACGTCGGTTTAGGCTAACGAGTGTTTACTTGCGACTACATCTAATTAAAGTAGTTATGTCAAGTAAGCGCCGTGCAGCAGCCAAGCAAGAGCTGCCGGTGCCGTTTCCCATCGGGAGCCAGCAGCCGAAAACTGTACAGAGCACGTTGGCCTCCACATTCAAGCAAATGACGATGGTTCACATTTCTTTAATTTGCTGATTAAAAATGATCACTCCCCGAAATTGATAATCTGCCTCTAAAGAAAAATACGTGGCATTAGCCACGAGCTAACGGGCGTCACTCAGGGTTCAGGGTGGCCCTTGCCCCCGAGCCCCAAGCCCAGTGCGCACTTTGCCGAGCTGGCTCCTGGCCGCCGCGCACACCTCCAGCCGTGCACCCCAGCGGCTGCAAAGCGATCCGCCTGCCTTAGCGAACGTGCATCTGCTGTACAGCTCAACAGGAAGCGATAGCTGAAATGATTAATTACTGTACTTCATTAACAACTAGTGCAGAACTCTTTCTTCCCTGTGCAATTTCTCTTTTTCTGTTTTTGGGCAAAAACAATCCACGTGCTCCAGCGCTTACGGAAGGTTTCCCGCAGGACTCGGTTGGGACCAGAGCTGCCTGGCTGCTCCCGGCATCCACAGCTCCCGGGAGCTGCCTGCTCGGACACGCGGTCTGGGCGCCCAGCAGCGTGGCGCGAGGGCCACATGCAGGCGGTGCTCTGCGGAGGGAGGCTCCGGCATCCCGCCCAGTCCCGGCCCCCTGCGCCTGTCCCCGCGCTCCTGCTGCCCGTCCGTGGGTGCGATCCCGCAAAGCTCGCAGAGGCCCGGAGGACTCGGTCCTTCCCGTGAGGATGCGGGCAGCTGCGAGCGCGCTGGGGCCAGCCTGTCGTTGCACTCTGCGCCCAGCACGGCCGACCTGCTCCCCGGCGTGGGCCCTCGCGCGCAACTACGACACAAATAATACATGATAATATCAAGAACAACTCATGTGGCACCATATGGCATAAGACACCACCATCACTGCACGACTACGTCTTCATAACAACAGTTGCTAGAGGTCGTACTCTGCTGTAGGAATGGTGATGAGCGCAGGACCAACACGACAGCACGGAGAGCTGGAGCTGCCGGGAGCGCTGAGCCGGGCTTAGCAGCCGGGAAGGGAACGCCACGGCTCCCTGCAGGCGCGGGTCTGCACACGGGGGAGACCCAAGCCCCTCCACAGCGCGCCCCAGCCCTAAACAGCCTTTAAAAAAGCAAAAGCTAGACAACGTGGGATAATTAAAATGGGGAAGAAAGCCCCCAGCTCCTCCTCAACCCAGGGCGCGGGGGAGAGGGGGGCGCACGGCGTCGGGGGCCGACGGAGCTGCGGTGCCACGACGGGGCGGCAGTGGGCACCGGGAGATGCTCCGGGCTGCTCAGGTTTGGTGGTGTACTCGGAATCTCCTTCCTCACCTCCTACGTCTGCTTGGAGGTAAAGAGGCTGAGGAAAAATGAAAATGTGCCACTTTAAATTACGACCTTAAATTGGATTTTGCATCTTCTTTCAGCGTATAGTCAGTTCTCAGCATCACACAGAATAGTAGAAAAATGTTAAAATACTTGTAAGTATACTTGTTGTAGTAAGAAACCCCGTTATTTTACAGGCTCCTTTATCCTGAGACATCATGGCCAACATTTTCACACCGTAAGTGACCCTAAGGTTTGTCCTCTCTGTGAACAGCCTGGTTTTCAGCGGTGCTGAGGAAGCCGTGCCTTCCTCTGACCGCCTTGGATGGCTGTCGGGGACCAGAAACTGGGGCCGCTCACTCAGTTGCCCGAGTGTGGACTTAGAGATGTAAATGGGGAGATCTGGTAACTACCTTTCCTCTTCCCTGCACTCCTGCTGCACTCGCTTCCCTTCACATCCCCGGCTCCTGGCTGCCGCTGCTGCCCGGCCAGGCGGTCCCTGCCCTGCTTGCGGAGCCAGGGGATGGATGGACGCCGGGCAGGCTGGGCACCCTTGCCCCTCGGCGGGACCGCTGCGGCACAGGGATGACCAGAGCCTTGCCGGCCAGCCCGTCTGCCCCATCGCCGTTAGTTGGGCTGCTGAAGGCTATGGCTGCTCCCTACAGACCCGGCACGCCTGAGCGACATACCCCGTCGCCACCACGGCACGGATGGCACTTTGGGACGTACGGAAACAGAGAGTGCCGATGCCTGTGGGACAGCAACGCCGCAAGGGGAAACGTCCAGTACCGTCCCGGCCAGAGCCACCCGGCAAGAGCTCACCGGGGCGGCCGCCGAGCCCGGCAGGCTCCTTGCCTGCCGGTGCTGTGGGGTGCAGCCCGCGGTGGGGCAGCGTGCGCAGGGGCGGGGGAACAGTGAGCGCTGGCGGGCTCCGCGGGTGCAAAGGGGCGGGCGGGAGCCCCTGTGCTCCCCCCTCGGGAGGATCGTCCTCCCGGAGGACCCCTCGTCATCGGAGGTGCGGAGCGCAGGCGCAGAGGGAGGCGTGCCCGTGCCGGGGTTTAGGGCTCTTCTCACCCAACGCATCCCAGAGAAATCCACTACCGTTTATCGTGGTGGCATAACTTTAAAACCCAAAGACGAAATAGCATCGCACGGATGGGAACGACCACGTTTCAGCCTGGCTGATTTGGACTGGGATTTGGCCCAATCTTAATTAAAATGCTGAAGTACTCTGAGAGCAATATAAACACCTAGCTAAGGTATGAGCCATATTGTAACCCCCTGCCTCACGTTATTCTTAAAAAAATCTAAAATTCAGTAAATACGAAAATATGCAAGCGGTGGAAATCAGGCTCCACACCGAAGAACTTGCAAGTGATGATGAGCTGGAATCCCGGGTGGCTTTCTCAATCAGCCACGGCAATATATGTATGCGGAGCTATCGACAGCAACGTATACAAGAGAAGCAAAACCTTTTAAAATTAGCGTTTCTAATTCTAATCTGGAAGGGACACAATAAAACTAAAGAGATTTAGAGCATTTAGTGGAATGCTGAAACATGAAAATACCTCAAAACGTACTTAGTAGCGTATCTATAAATGCAAAATACTTCAACTTTGCTGCTGCGTGAATAGCATCCACAGAATTTGATAAATGCTTCTGCACTGCTAAATATGCTTAAACCCTTTGATGAGCAGTGACAAGGGTGATTAAAAAGCATCATTACCCTATGGAAAATATTTTAGGGTGGGGTGGGTTTTTTTTTTTAGAATTGTATCTGAAGAATGTTTAATTCGGTTTTGGGCACTTTTTAGACAATCATTTGGCACTTCAAGATTCAGGTTCTTAGGCACAATGCGACAAGGTAAGTTTGGCCAGTCCTTCACCGTGCATCCTGTAGAGCAGCTGGAACTCTGCAGGCAGCTGGTGGGACTCCTGCCACTTGGTCGTGAACTTTGTTCCCTTCTTATCATAGTAGTGGTACGGGAGGTCCTCCCTCGTGTTGGGGTCGAACCCAAAGGGCCAGAATCCGTACAAGTGAATCTCTTCACATATGGCAGAAGCAAGGGTATACATGAGAATACCTGTGCTCAGCCGCTTTGGTGACAAGTGTTTGTTCTTCCAGTATCTGTGAAAAGAATAAAGGCACGTTAGTCTGAGGTGCAAGTAACGCCCCTGGTTTGCTCCAAGAAAAAGAAGTTAGTGCCCGGAGCCCAGCAGCGCCGGCAGCGGATAGCCTGAACGAGGCAGAGACGGCTCTTCAGGTCAGTCAGTAACGGCCCGGAGTGCAAAACAACCTTAGCAGCACTCTGATCGATAGCCTCGTGCGGTCCCCTTCTGCGTGGTTTTGGTTTTCAACCAGGAGAGGTAGTGCCTCATCCAGAAAGGTGCGAGTCACTGGCTCCTGCTCACACGTGCATTTGCTAAGGAGGTGGCAATGTTCTCCTCCTTGGATTTATCGCGGTTTTCCTTGCACCACCCCGCAGTTGTCTGCTAGCACCCCTATTTGCTAGCTGAGAAGAGCAAGCTCTTCCCCAAGCGGTGCTTTGCTCATGAATCACCTCCCTCGCGGGCCCGCGGCAGCAGCGGCAGGAGCAGAGCCCAGGGATGGACCGTGCCCCGTGCGAACAGCCAACCCGCCTCTGCTGTGCTGGTGCACATCTGCAAAGGAACGACCGAAGTACTTCCTGAAGCAGTACCAAAACTGCGTTTGCTCTAACAGCAAGCAGTATCGCGTCCTGACTCGCCAGACGGCGCCTACCAGGTCAGGCATGAATAGGAAAATAAATACAGTCATATTTGTACAGAGAGAGAGAGAGATGTATTTCGACAAGTTAAAAGCAAGGCAAAAATACACACCTGTTAACATGCTGCATTATATTTCCCGGCCAAGCCAACTGGACCTTTAGCTGCCCTCTGTGCTCAACAAAGAAGTCAACCAGTGTTCTCGTGACTGTTGCTGACGTGTGGAAGAAAAAAGCGGGGATCCAAAGAATGGCCCCGTCAAGCTTTTTTAAACTCAAAAAGAAGTTGTTGCGATCCTGAATGGTCAAAAGATTGTTGTAATACTTTTCCAGGATGCTGGGGTTGAAGGTTGTAAGATTGGTTTTCCTTCCAACATCTTTTTGGAAAGCCTCAGTCGGAGCAAAATTGCAACGAAAAACAAAATCGGATTTATCTATTTCTTGCCCGCACTGACTCCCGGTCAGGATCCCGCTGTTTCCAACCACGGCGCAGACGTTGTAATGCTTGTTCAGGATCGGCGACACGTCGGGAAGCAGCGATCTGAAGTTATTGCTAATGGAGAAAACATACTTATGGCTGGAATAATCGTAATGCATCAGCTGTCCAATCCGAACACTGTTCTTGGTCAAAGAAAAATTTTTTATTACGTCGACATGCTGAAGGATTTCTTGCCTAAAATAAAGCAGAAAAAGGAAAGAAAACACGGAGTTACACTTCCCCTCTTTCTGCAGAGGACACATTTTCTTTCCAGCTAGACTTACATTTTTATTTTCTTTTTAAATGCTACTTTACGTAGCTTCCCGAGCAATGTGGTGCCGTGGCTTTTGAATTCATATAAACCGACAGGAATTCTGGAGCAGGCTCCTTGCCCGGAGCTCCGCTTGGCTTTACCGGGCGGTCCTGACTGACGCCAGCTACGGACGCGTCCCTGTCTCTCGAACAGCGTCAGGATGAGAACATTGGCTGCGCTGCGTAAGTCCGAGGCGCGCAGCTCAGTACAGCCCTGCCACCGCCGCCCGGCTGAGGGGCGGTGCTGCTCTGCGCGTGCCTTTCCCTCTTGGAACGGGACCACGGGCCCTTGGCAACAATGGGGACCATGTCTGCCATGAGGTACGTGAGGCAAAACCAAGCAGCCCAGGACGTTCAGTTGAATTAACAGTAGCTGGTTTTTAAACATAATGTTTGTGTTCTCATTAAGAAGCTCTGAATCACAAAACCAAGTGACTGTCGCTGTCTCCATTTATGTAAATGTAATTCCTTAATGTGTTATTTGGGCAAGCACGCCGGCATTTTTACAAGGTTATTAGAGATACTTAAAAACCAACCCAACCCAACCCTGCTCAGGAATTTCCCTTGCAGGGCATAAAATTAGCAAACCAATACCACTTTATTTGCTCCTGTTTATGGAAAACAACCTTTCTTCCAGCTCGCATCCTCCAATGTCTAAGCATTAATGGAGTCCCACTGGGTGCCCTAATTACGGGTTATGGCTAACGGACAAGTGCAAAGGCAGATCCCGAGGCATTAGCTAAAATCACCAGAGGGGTGGCACAGAGACAGACTTATGAAGGGTGAGCTGCTGGTGCCAGGAACGAAGCAGTCCTGAGGGGTGGCCACTGTCACACCAGCCCGGGAGGTCACGGGGAGAGGACGGGGCGGGCAAAGCGCCATCTCCTCTCCGGCCCACAGCTCCTTGGGGGCAGCGGGCAGCGTTCACCGGCACGAGAAGGCCATCACTCACCCCGCTGTGCTGGCGGCGGTGCTGACCTGTGCCTGGAGCGTGACCAGAAGGGAGGAGAGAAGCCCAAGCCCTGCCCGCCAGCACCGAGGGGGTGCAGCAGCCCCCTGTCCTGACTCTGCTGGCTGCCTGGGTTCCTGCGTCTCAGGTGGGATATGTGAGTGGAGTTACAAGGTGGTCTGAAGAGCAGCAGGCGTTGTCAGTCCAAGATGCTAGTAGCTGCCTTAAATGCCTAAATGTTTTGCTTTTCTTTTATAGAAACTTCATATATATATATATATCAGTAAGAACACATATAAAGTGTAGAAAGAATATATTTACTGAGAGGGATATATATCCCTCTCTCTCAGCAAAGCCAATAAATAAAAGAGGCTGGCCACACATCGACAAGTTCACGTCACCGAGAAAAATGCAGCACATTTTACTTCCCATTAAGTACGGAGCAGCTTTGCGGGAGCTGAAGGAACCCAGAAACCTTTCCATCGCCACACAGCAGGCAGGTCAGTGCGACCTGCGGGCAGGAGGCGGAAGGCGATGCGCAAAGACGGTGTCTCCGGCGGATCCGGGCTCGAAGGCCCCCACCCGAACCCCTCGCGCTGCCCGACCCCTCAGCCAGTGCAGCGCTGGCAGGCAGAGCTGCACTGCACTTGCTCAGAGCTGCCGTTAGCTGGGAAGTTTAGCGGGGCGTGTTCTGGCCTCCACGAGCACGGCATTTCGTGGCTGCTACAGTCCAATGTGTTTCAAGTTTTAAAACCCCAGCCTTTCATCTTGAAGCAACGGCAATTTCACTCGCGTTCCGGGAAACTGGGCCACGTCCTGTCTGGTAAAATAATGCGCGTTGCAGCGCGGTGCTCTGCTCTGAAATGATCGGTTCTTCCAAGACTGCTGTAACCGCCTGGGGAAACGCTCTGGTTCAGCCTTTGTCTCTCACCGCTGGCAAATTACTCAGAGTATTTCACAGTCCCTGCTTGTATTTTCTTAGATCCTGGGGGGAAGGGGACAGCCTCAGGGAGGGTGAGACGGAGAGGCGCGGGGCGCACGCTCACCTCTGCTGCGCGAACGCCGTCCGGTTGAAGGCCCACTTGGAGGGCTTCTCCTGCAGCTCGTGGGTCAGGGAGTTCGTAATGGGGACGAACGAGGGGTCCAGGAACTTGAGCGCGAACTGGGACCTGGAAGCGAGCACACGGGCGCACGCAGACACCACGCGCAGACACCACGCGCAGACACACGCACAGGCCCGCAGCCCGTTACCGGCTCTGCCGCACCCGCCCC
>VZSC01009665.1:33369-48434 GCA_013398225.1 Steatornis caripensis
CCCTCCCGCCGGGCTGTTCCGGTGCCGAACGGCGGGGCGAGGGACGGCCGGGTTTTGTCTCCCCGGCGCTGACAGGAGTGACCGCTTGAGAAGACTGCTTTTATATTTTTGAGTTCTATTTGCTTCCTTATTTTTAGAGGGAAAGACGGTTTTCACAGGATCAATCACTTTCCTGTACGTGCATGTAAATATGGTGCAGGAATGTCCCTGAACTGCAGAAATAACGGAAAGACGGAAAAGGCAGAGCGGCTCTGGCGGTCACCGGTGTTGCCGGCACTGGTGGCAATCCCGCGCAGCCCCGCGGCACACGCAGGTGCCGTCCTGGCCGGGAGAGCCTTCACCTTCTCGCGTGGAGAAACTGCGTTTTTCACGTCTGGCGGAGACTTGAAGCTGTGTGTTTTTGGCTCTGGCAGGGTGAGCTGGAGGTCAGGGTGCGAGCGCTGCCTGCTGCACTTCCCGGGGAGGAATCAATACTGCCGGCCAGCCGCGCTCGCACGCTCCAAACGGGGAGACACACGGAGCGAAGAGCGGCGAGAGGCATCCTCTGCCTCTCACCGGGCTCCTTCCCTCCCCCGGTCTGAAACTGGAAAGAAATGGATCGATTTTTTTACTCTTTTCGGGGCGAGGGGAAATTGCAGAATGAAGATGACTTGAAAGAATGAGATGGATGGGAGTAACTGGAGCTCATGCTCCACGAGGGAGAAAAATGCAGCACAAATGCTGGGGTTGGCTCTCCATGCCGCAGTCCGGCGTTCGTACGGAGCTCCACCACGGAAGGGCCCGAGTGCGGGACGAGTCGGGGCTCTGCTAGCGCCGGTGCCTGTGCAACCTTAATAATCCGTTGCCAGCAAATACTCACAAATGGTAAAAAATCTAAAATCCCCACGGGGTTGTCCGGGGGAGTGTGCGGACTGTTCCCGGTGCCCCGGCTCTCCCGCAGGGTGTCGGTGTCTGTGACCAGACCGTCACCGCAGCAGCGAGGGGACAGGGCCAGGGCTTTGTGAGGACTCGCTGTGGGGGGCAGTGCCGCCGAGCACCCGAGGCACCATTGCAGCCCCACACCAACTCACTGCCTTCCATTCCACCTCAGGCTCCGGGCAGGGAACGACAAGGGCCACGGAAAGCCGGGGAGGGCACTCGCCATCCTCGCGCGTGCCCTGCCAGCCCGACCGCTTTGCCAGGAGCGCTTCCGATGAATATAACTGAGCAACCACAACCGTCACGTTTCCTCCCCTGAGCGGTGGCCGGCAGAGCGGGGTGGGGGACGCGGCTGCTGCACGCAGGGGAGCGCCGGCGGAACGGCGGGACACCCCGCTCCGTGTGGGCCAGGCTGCGCTGCAGGAACTGGAGGGTTTCCACGGGCGGGTGCAGCGTCCGCCCTGATGTGGGCAGCGGGTGCAGACCGTGGGTGGCTGCCCCGGGAGGGCAGCAGCCCGGCTTCGGTGCTCCTGGTAGCACGGCAGGGCCTTGCAGGCGCCGTGCCCTGCTGGGGGGGGCCCACGTGCCGCGGCAAGGACGAGGCATCATCGGCACCAGTCCGCAGCCGGCCCTCGCCAACCACAAACACCCTTGCCTGCAGGTCCTTCTCCAGCACAAGGGTGGCATCACCTCGTCGGGGGTTACGCAGCGCCTCTCAAACGCACTTTTCCCCTCTCTTTTTCTGCGAGAATTCCCCTTTACCCGCTGGAGACAGCAGGGCCTTTCCTAACGGAGGCGCTCCCAGCGCTTTCCGCAGATGGCCGTCCCAGCAGAGGCTGGTCGGGAAGTCCGTCGCCTGTTTACTCTCCAGGTTTAGAGCTCATTGGAGGGGCACTGCTGCGGCACAGGCTCCCTCGGTGGGAACGCGCCCGCGGCGGGTGCCCGTGGCTCCGGGGCTGCCCCCCGTCGCTGCTTCTGCGGCCGCTGCTGAACGGAGGGACCTGCTCTCCCTCGCGGAGCAGTTATAAATTCCCAGCTTAGCAGGTTTCGAGCTGATTGCCTTTCCTCGCGGTGTCTCTCTGTAAATGAGGCTTTTCACAGATGACGGATAGAGCTGCTCCTCCGGACCATAAATCCTCAGCAGTCCGAGGTCCGCCACAACCTGTTTAACAGCCTTGCTCCCCAGCCAGCCCAGAGTTCAGCTCCTCGGGGTGGCACAGCGCTCGGACGGCGATTCCTCATCAATTAGCCCTGCCTGCACCGCCGCGCCTCCCCGCCGCAGCCTCTGCTTCTGGTTCGAGCTGGGGGCAAACCCCAGCTCCCAAATCAACCTCCCGCCAAGGGTTACCCACCGCTTCCATGGCCAGTCCTGTGCTAACCACTGCCGGGGACGGGTTCCCTCAGTCCCCGCGGGCTGACGGGCCCTTCCCGTCGTCGGCCAGGTTCTCCAGGAGAGCGTCCTCCCTCTGCCCCTCTTGCCCCGCGCAGGCCGTCAGGCTGCCCTCCGTCCCTCGAGAAGACGGCACCACGGGTCGTGGTGCTGCTGGGGATGTCGGGGCTGAGTGGCCGGCTGCACGCCCCTCCACCAGCACCGTGCAACGGCCAGCAAAGCCTCCCTGCTGCAGTTAGTCCCGAGGGCCTTCCACCCCAATCAGCGACCTCCTGCACAGCACCAAACCCTCCATCGCTGCTGTTTGGTTTCTCCAGCCTCTGCTTCCACCCTCGCCGTGGGCTGTGCGGACCGGGACGCCCCAGCCCCGGGTACCTGTCCAGCCCGGCCGCCCCCGCAGATCCCAGCCCTCTGGCTTCCTGCCTCATCCGTGTATTTTGAAAGTAATCCCTGTGCCCTGCCACCTCCTCCGCTCCTCCAGCCTCCCCGGCTCCTTCGTTCCTGACGCCTTCAGCAACACCCCTGGCTTCGCGGGGCTCAGCGACTGATGGCCGTGAGCCCTGCTTCTCCCCTTCGTAGCCTAAGTAGGACACTAAGCTCGGTCTTTCTTCACGTTATAATTTACTGCCATAACTTCTACAAGTTTCATCTTTTATTTATTGTTTGGGCGTCTTTCCCCTGGAAGGTTTCAGCTCAGTTTTAGTCTCAAGGCCCATTTTTGCAGGCTTTCGGAGAGCTTTCCCCAGGTTATTGGCTTCATTCATTATCTTTGGTTCGTCTGTTGGTGCACACGGATTTCCCCTGGGGTTTCAAACCCAGCTGCTGGAGGAGAAACCTCCGCTTCATTCAGCACGGCAACAGCGCGTGCCGCGTGGCCTGTACGCACGCGTCGCCTGTAGGCGCGTGCCCAGCCTGCGCACAGGGCACGCCAGCGCTTCACCCGCACACGGACAACCTCCTGCCCCGCGCCGGCGCCCCCGCGGGACCGGGCTCGGCGGGGGCCTGCGGCGCGCTGGCTGCCTCACCGGCCAAATTGCTGTGATTTTTTTCCTGCCCTACAAGACACATCAAGCCTGATAAGACCGGTGTATAAAAGCTTTGTAATTGTTTTATAGCAGAAAAGCAAAGCGATTCCACTTTGTCTGTGCAAATCAAGCCCTCGGCTGGGGCTGCAGAAGAGCAGGGCTGAGCAACACCAGGCGCGGGGCTGGAGGGGCCGCGGGCGCTCTGCCCATGCGTCGCTCAGCACGGCGCGCATTCATTTACGCAGCAGTGTGAATTTGCCTGTAAAACCGTGGAGCCGCCCTTAAGAGCGGTCAAGAGCTGCTCAGGGGGCCCTTGCAGAGCTGCAGGAGGGTCTGCGCGCGCCGTGACCCCTGGAGCACCGCGCACCCCCGGCGCAGGACACCACCTGTGCGTGCCGTGACCCCCGGTGCATGGCTGGGAAGGGCGGCCGGCAGGAGCGCAGCCGCGGCGCGGGGGTGCTGCCGGTGCCGGGCACTGTGCTGGACTCGCGGCAGAGAGGATGGGCAGCGCCAGGGAAGGGCGCAGGGGCCCAATCCACAGGCGGTATAAGTTGCCGTAGTTTACCTGCAATCAATACAGCAGTGCTGACTGACTTACACCCAGGAGAGCGCGGCCAAACACGCTCGGGGAGAAGGCCCCGCGCAGCACCCTGCCACCCCACAGACGCGAGCCCCTTCTCACACCGATGTGGAGCGGGTGCGATGGTACCGAGGCGTGATTTGGAGGAATCACTTTTGGTGGTGATTCAGCATACTCCCTTCCGCAGGACCGCGCCGCACACGAGGTTTGCGAAGGAAGACAAGCGTTTATGAAATAATCTCCGTTTTCACAGGCGCGCTGGCTACGAGCCTGTTTGCGAGCAAGCCCACATTCCTGCCGAGGCAGGAGACACAGCCCGCCGCTCGTTACTGTGCTCCCAGATGAACAGTAAGTCTCTGGAACAGTACTTACAGCCTGTAATAATATTACTGCTCGGTCTGCTACATGGTCCCTCAGTCATTTTTTCAATTAAAAAAGGACCAATGCTCTATTAACCTTTTGCCTGCTACTCCATTCTTCATACAGCCGCTGGTCTGAGATCGCGAGCCATGTATTAAAAAAGGCATATATTACTGTAAACCATCTCCAAGTTTTCTGTCATTAGAAAGATGAAGTATCATATTTTCATTTAAAAATACGAGACAGTTTGTCAAATTCACAACCTCTGAACTCGCGGTGAAATCTCTTTGTTACCCGCGAGGCAGCAGGTAGCCGGTGCAGAGCCTGCCTTGCGGCGGGGCGCCCGGGGGCTGCCGGGGCCGGGCAGCGGGGCCGGCGCTGGGGACCAGGGGCCAGCCGTGCTTCTGGCAGCCTTTCCCATACCGACAGATGCGTTCTGCCTGCAAAATCCTTCGGCAGGCTGCGTCGGCAACCCGAGTAAATATTATAAATAAATACATCTGTTTTCATCCCGCTGGTGTATGGATCCCAGGAAGGTTCGCACTTAGGAACCGCTGCTCCTGGCTGTCCCACGGCAGCAGCCGCGTGCCCGGCCTGCCCAGCGTGCCCCTTCCCCACAGCCCTTCCTTGCGCCTCCGTGGCTCGGTAACTTTATTTCACTTAGGATTTGATGAGGGTTTTACAGGGCAGAGTTGGGTATACAGACCTAGAGGAGGGTGCTGCTGTCCCCCGGGGCTGTGGCAGCGGAGGCAGGACCCCGACATCCCATCCGCTCCGCTCCACTGCGGGCAAGCACAGCCGAGCCCCTGCCCTCGCCGGGCCACGAAGCACTCTGGTTTTAATTTTGTTTCGAGGTCGATTTGTTGCTTTTATTCCTTTTCTCAAGGCACTGGCTACCAGCTGTAACTACAGAGACCCGCTAGACGACCGCTCGTGTATAACAGTCCCAAATACAACCCCGCCGATACATCACCCCTGTGAACCGGCACGGTGCAGCCGCAGGGCAGCCTTCTCCCCAGCACAGCACGCGTAGGGGAACGGCCGCCGGCCGCACCGTGAGCGACGACGGCTCTTGTTGCGCCGTGCTTGCCGGACCCCGTGAGCCATCCTGCCGGGACATGCCTGCCTGGGGACGGTGCTGCCTGCCCCGCGGCAGCCCTGCAGCCTGGCCGGAGCTTAGATCTTGCTCTCACAAAGTCCTAAAAAACCTGGAGCTAATTGCTTGAATTGATCACTGATTTTGCAGAAAACACAGAACCGGGCTGATGGTGCACAGGTCACACTGGAGGTTTTGCTCGCCGATTTACAAGCCTTTTATACACGTATCCCGAGGTTCTTTGGTTGGTTGGTGCTTTCCATGGCATGCACAGCAGAGCACACAAATTCACTGCCCGCCGTCCCCTCCCTTCCTCCAGGCGAGCTGGGAACGCGGATCAGGGTCTGCCCTGGGAAAGCGAGCACCCGGCCCGTGGCACCGACCTGGGCTGCGGAAGGGGACGTGGTGGCTCTCCCCCTCCTGCTGCGTGTCTAATCCCTCCTGGCGCTGCCGCCGCTGCCCCTCCGGGCTGTGCGGCCCCGACAGACCCACGCTTGCCCGCTTGGCCTCTGAGCCCGGGTCCAGGGAGGCTCGGGCACGCGTCCAGCGCTCAGAGCTGGGCCGAGGGTGCCGTCTGGAGCCCGTGCCCGGTGGCTCCGGTCCTTGTTGTTCCGAGCTCTCACGTAAAACGGAGGATAAGGGGTTTATTTTAAACTACAGGCAGTCCTTCAGGCTGTCGGGCTGCGCTGCGCCCGCTGCCCCGGAGCCCCTCGGCACGGCGGCAGCTCCCACGGGGGTCTCTGCCTGCCTCTGCGTGGCCTCCCCCAGCTCGGTCTGCACGGCAAACAAACCAAAAGTATTTGTGCACCAAAAGAGCAAGCCGACGTGCTGTGGCAGCGACCATCTCCTTGTTACCAGAGTCTGCTCTTAAATAAGCGCCTACTAGCGAGACCCAGACGCTCCGGTTCGATTTCCAGAATCCGCAAATAACGGTGTACAGCACATTGCTTGCTAGAAATTACCCGAAGCTCCGCTCTTCTGAGATCGCTCTGCTGCACAGAAAAGAGACCCTGTTGCAATCAATAGCCTTTCCATGGTCTCCGACTGTCCACTGGCCATTATTTTTCTGGTTTTATTTAGCTTATGGTCCCAGCTGCATCAATACAAGCATTCCAACTGTTTCTGGGTTTAGTTGTGGCAGCAGTGATCAGGGTGGTTTGGGTTTGGTTTTTTTTTTTTTAAGCTCTAATCCTCGCCCTGGCAAGGTTAGAGGTCCTGCATCTAGAGAGAAGGGGAAAATGGAAGACGGAGAGGGAGGAGCGCGCTCGCCGAGCTTCGTCCCGCCTCGCCGCGGTTCCTCGCTTCTGAAAGCGCCAGCGTCCTCCCGCCACCGCGGCTCGGCACAGCCCCGGCTCCCGCTCGCCTCGCCCGGCGTGATTGCTCCCTGCCGTCAAGGAGGCACGGGAACGAACGAGACAAGTGTGTTTGGAAAAGGCGATGCCCGTGCAATACTGCTTCATAACGGTCCAGTTATTCAGCGCGCAAGACCACACATCTCCATCCCGGCGCTGCAGAGTGCAAACGAGCGGGTAATTCGCAGCACAACCTCAGTTTTGGGCAGCTCCCAGGTACGCCTGCTTCCCGGGGATGTGCGAAACGGCTCGGATGAAATGAGAGCCAAACCAGTCAATCTTACGCCCCGTAAATCGGGAGATAACTCAATATGAATATTGCTATTGAGCTTTTGTACTACGATGCCGTATTGAAATTCATGGATTGTTCATTTATGCAAAGTCCTTGGATTTCACTCATCAATCCCACGTCACGCCCCATAGCTTGTGCCTGCGTAGAAGGTCTGTGGGGAAGGGCACCCAGCCCCGCAGAAGACACCAAGGCTACCATGCGCTCCGGTGGTCTGTCTCCTCGGCTTTAATTTGGGGCCCTCTTTCCTCGCGGAGCTGGCCTCAGGTTAAAGGTGTCTTGTTATTCCACCGTTTCTCCCCGCGGAAGTTCCCGTATTCTGTAATCAAGCCATCTCTCACTCTTTTCTTGACAAGCTCAACACGTCAGGCTCTTTTAGCTGGTTTCTGTGCGGTGTATTTTTGGCCGCCGGGTAATTTTTATGGCTATTTTCTGTTCCCTCCCCAGTTTCTCAACATCCTTTTGAGATGCAAGCACCACAACAGGCTATGGCACTGCAGTATCTGTCTGCAAGTGCCACGTGCTGGGATAGGAGCTGCTCCCCTCCTTCTCACCCACCGCGTTCGCATCTAGCCAGGGCTTCCATTAGCCCATTTTTCCACAGCAGCTTTTTGGGTATCACGTTCCATTATTTATCCAGGATAAACACCTAAAAGCCAGAGGTTTTTCAGAGCCGTTGCTCCCAGAGCAGCCTCCTCTGNCCCACCACGTTCGCATCTAGCCAGGGCTTCCATTAGCCCATTTTTCCACAGCAGCTTTTTGGGTATCACGTTCCATTATTTATCCAGGATAAACACCTAAAAGCCAGAGGTTTTTCAGAGCCGTTGCTCCCAGAGCAGCCTCCTCTGCCGTACCCTCCTGCCCACGTCCTGCGCACTGGACGCCGCTGAAATGCATCGGTCCGAGTGTCCCTGCCGCAGCAGCAGATCCGTGCTTTTACACGGCTTCGGTCCTTAGCCTACGCTTCTTCCTAAGCCCCCGATAAAAAAATCAACCCCTGCCTTCCAGGGTGAGTCCTTCCTAACGCCAGCTCACTGGCCCGGCTTTTTTGCAGCTCCCGTTCTCCGTTTAACAGTGCTTTTACTGATGCTGCACTGCACGGGGATTTCAGGCAGTGCCGTGTGGGACTGAATAAAACGCTTTGTAAGAAGTCTGAAACACTTTACGAGGGCTGTGCCTGGCACCCCGCACGCCTGCCGGGAGCCCTCGTGGGGGCACGGGGTAAATGTTTAATGGCACGTAACGCTTGTTTTCATCTTCAGGTCTTCTTGTTTCCCTTCCAGCTCCCCGGCTCTCTCCCTGCTTTTCCTCTTGCGGGTCCGAGCGCGCTGCGTGCCGCTGGGTGGGCAGAGCCGGCTGCCCCTGCCCCGACGGTCGCCGTCTCGCCTGTGGGCTCATCCTCCCTTTTCATCCCTTACCTTCTCTGTAACCGTCGGACAGCTCATGGTGAAGATCAATGTGCCTGAAGGAAATTTTATTTACTTTTTCTCCTGCACGGAGAGACACTGTAGCCAATATCCCCGGCAATAAATTTAATTCAGGTGCTTGCGAGGGCTAACAGCGCTCCTGAGCGGAGCGGCTCACACTGTGAGTGCTCAAAGGGCTTCTTTTAACTTTCTCCGCTTGGCAGTGGCTTGCATCACAGCGTTTTACATCCCAGCGTGACACGGAGCGACACGGCCGAGGAACGTGCGGGGGCACACAAAACCCTCAATAAAAGAAAGATCACTTCCAGGAGCCGGCAGCGGTTCAGCCCTCGCTGTCATCCGCCAGTCCCCTCTGCCTGCCCTCAGAGCCGAGCCCTCTCCCAGCCCCGGCGATTCCTTCCGCGGCGCCCCGCGGCCCTGGCCTCGTGGTCGGGGCTGGCTGGGGAGCGCTGCCCGCCTCGGTGGCTGCGGTACCCGCGGGTGCTCGGCTCTCCCCAGCCCGCAGCCCGGGCACCGCCTGGCCCGCTCGGGCTCTGTTCCCTGATGTCAGTCCTATGCCCCATCTCCCTCGTGATCGCCTCTCTCTCTGAGAGCTTACGTGGATTAGCAGGGCCCTTTGTACCAGCCGTAAGCCTCCCGCACCCCCGAGCGGCTGCTCTAATGGGATGGAACCCACCTCTCGCGGGCTGGCTGCGTACCTTCTGCCCTTAAGGCAGGCTGGCGTACCTGCTGCCTGCGCCCGCGGGCGGCCGGCGCGGGGGCCCGGCTCTGCGGGGGCCGCGGGCTGCCCCCCGTGCTGCAGCTCGCCCTTCTCCCCGCCGCGTCCTCCAGCCGCGCCGGGTCGCGCCACGCTGATAGCCCTCCTCGTGCTTCTTCGCCCCTAGATTTATTATTCTACAGTGATTGGGTTGAATTGCATTTGAAATCAATTAGCACAGGTACTCAAAGATGAATGCTCATGCTCTGAAAAAAGGTGATGAAAACATACCATTTAAATAGAAATCAATTTCCTTTTCATGTATTTCTTCCTAGCTGCTGCCCGAAATTAATAGTTTTTAGATATTTGTGCGCGAAGAGGAGGCTCTCCCCTCGTAAAGCACTTTGCTCTCCTCCTGCCTCGTCGGGCGCTCCGGGCGCTCCCGCCGCACCGCCGCAGCCTTTTGTACCGCGCACGGCGGACGAGGCTGTTTGGTTTGCCTGAGCAAGACCAGCTAGGTCAGAGCGGCTGTAATTGCCTCCTCCCTCCCCATATTTTAGTGACATCATTAGCCATTTCTCCATGGGAAACTATTTAATTCCAGCAATAATAAACACAGGAACTGCAGCAAATGAACCCCAGGCAGCTACACTGCTTGCCATCACCCGGTGGGCTTGATCTTTATCATAGACCTCGATGTACCAATTAGACTAACAATGAGCAGAGAGCCAAAAAGGAGAGCAAGGGAGGGATTAAGGAGTCATCCCTCCGGATCTCGGGGCAGCACCAGCCTTCCCAGGCACGGCAGGCGTGAGCGGGGCCGCGTCACGGAGCCCGCGGGAGCCTCCCCGGACCTGCCCCCCCATCCAGGCAGCCCTCAAAGTGAGCTGCAAAGGTCTGGGGCTGGCTTCCCACCTTGGGTCTACCTCTGACGATAAGTGGTCCCGACGCCTGCCCAAAGCTGGGCCGAGCCCATGGCGGGGCTGCACCGGCTCCGCTGCCATCGCCCGCTCCCTGCCTGTGCCGCCTGGGCTCGGGGGCTCCGTGCGTCCTCCGCCTTTCAGTCCCTCCAGTAAGGTGCTCCTGTATCTGCCTACAGCCGTATACCGAGAGCGTCCCACTGGATGACAACGCTTTTACCAAAGCCCAAAGCGGGCAAGAGCCAGATAAAAAGAAGACGAGAGGTGTGACGTGCTAAGCTTTCCTCGAAAACTGTGGCAAAAGGATTCTGTCCCCGCGCCCCAGGGAACCCTTGAAGACTGAGTTTTCACTGGGCTGACGTACCTCTCTCACATCTCTTATTTATTATTTTCCTACCTGCATGAGCATTCAAGTCACTCACCGAATAAACAACTGCAGAACCCAGCCCACGTCTCCGAGTTTTACACACGGGGCTCAAACCGTCCCCACAATGTGACTTGCTTCCAAGCCGCGCAGGCGGCAGCGTTTAACGGCCGTTTGCCTCGCCCGGCAGCGGCATCCTCCGTGCGCCGAGACGCTCCGCCTCAGGCCCAGATTCCTCCGTTTCGGATGTTGTCCGGAGGATTTTGGGAGCCAGGAGGAGGCAGAAGAGCGGGACCGAGGATGGCTCCTCCAGAGTGACGGCTCGGGGAGCTTTTCTGGGAAAGCCCTGTATGAAACTGCAGGCAGGAGGGCGGCCAGAGGGTGCCAGGGGCTGCCCACGGGCCGTTGCGGGCGACGGGGAGCGGAGCCGAGAGCGCGGGGGGCTTCTGCTGTCCCTCTGCATCCCCAGGCTGCCAGACGCTGAGCGCCGCGAAGCAGGGCAGCACGGGCAGCACGAGCTGTCGCTGGCGGATGCGACTCGTCGTCAGTGATGGGGTGCGAGGTGTCGTGCGAGGGCAGGCAGGGCTGGGGGGGCACCGGGGCACCAGCAGCCTGGGGGTGTGTGCACCGCCACCGCGCTTGGCCGGCAGCACCCTAGAACTCAGCCCGGCCTTTCCTGGAGCCCTTAATGACAAGGGCCTTTCTAAACTGCTTGTCCACTGGAGGACCAACATTTTAATGCTGTAATCATTTCATTTATTATCTTCTTTAGTCTACAAAGTCTAATCCGCAAATTTAAGCAAGCATCTGTCCTCTGCACTTACTGCAGGGGCATCAAATTATTGTTCAGCCCCTCTCGTACGTCCTGATCCCTTCGATCTAGTTTTCTACCGGTATTATTATTAATCTCCTCCAATCGTTTTTCCCTGCCATCTGTTTCACAGGTCCTGTGCTTAGGCTGGTGCAGGAGAAGAGCACGAATCCTGGGACTCCCCGGCTCTAATCCTGACTGTGCCAGCACGGCGCTCGGTGGTGCTGAGCGAGTCGGCCCCTCGCCCGCCCCGTCACCCAGGTGGAGCCAGCGCGGATGTAGGACAGCACAAAAACTGAGGTGCTGCGCTGCTGCTAATGAAGTGCAGGGAAGACGTCGGTTAGTTTTCCGGGAAATGTGGGGAATTTTCATAGTGGCGAGGACGGCTGAGCACCAGCGCAGCTCTCCCGGAGAGGCCGTGGGATCCCGTAGCTGGAGGTCTGGAGCCTGCCACCAGCGTGGGGTCCGATCGAGGGCCCCAGCGTCTGGAAACAAGTCCTGTGCTGTAGTTATGTGCTGGGCGATGACCCATCTCCTCCCGGTTTGAGGTCTTCCCGCGGGTTTTGTTTGAGGCCCCCAGCTCTTACTGTGGAAGAGATGGAAAAGAGCTGTTCCCCGCCCGCCCTCTCTGGTGACGCTCAGGACCTCACAGACCCACAGGCTAACGGTGACGAACCACACGCAAGCCACGACTGCCGTATGTAGGCACTTGAGCTATACGTATCATTTTATGAAAATAAATAAGCGGTTGCCTTTGCATCCGTCGGATGCGATCGGTTCAGCGCCGTGTTCGCGCGTGTGCCGCGGTGCGCTAGGCACAGTCGTGCTGTGGCTCGTGGGCACGGTTGGGCAAACACGGTGGCCACGGGTGGCTGCGGGACCCCGGAGCTCGCCCGCGCTCGGGGAGGTCCCGCGCCTTCGCCACTTCCAGGGCAGCAGCAGCCATCGGTCGGCCCCTGTTCTGGGGGCGGGCACGTTCCTGTAGCGCCAGGACCTCCGTCCGGGTCGGCAGCGAGTTCAGGAGTGCTAAATGCACCAGAGAGGCGTTGCAGTCCATGCCCTCATTTAAATCTGTTTCGTTTTTCGGCTACGCCTACAGTCTCTCTCAGAGAAAACAGGTCTTCAGTTCAGGCCCCCGGTCGCGTAGGTCAGGAACAAACCCTGTTCACAGCTCTCTTCGTGTTTCTGGTCTCCGGGCATTGATCGTCTTCTCCGTTTTCCCCGCTCTCGCCTTTATTCCCGCGGCTGTGTATTTTGGGTTTGGGCTCCTCGCCAGCAGCTCCTTCTGCAGCTTTCTCAGGCTCCCGCTTTGCCTCTCGCCGTCACTGCAGCATCCAAGAGCCCTTTCCAGGTGCTCCCCGCTGGCTCCCCACGCCGCCCTGGCGCCGGCCGCTCGGCTGCGGGCCCCAGCGTGCGCCCGCGAGCTGCCGGCACAGCGGGTTGGTGCTGCCGGTGCCGCAGATTCAGAATCACCGCACTGCGCATGTTCATACAGCCTCTCATATTTTAATCCAGATATCTAATTCGTCTTCTAACTAACTCCTCCGTAGTGCTGTCACTTAGATATGCATTCTGTTTTTATTTTTAGATCTAGATATCTGCAAAGAGGATAGATTTTTACTGTGGACTTTCCTGGGGGCTGGTGATCGCTAGTGGGTTTGGGTAGGATTCCAAACTGAGTTATTAAATCTTTCTATACCCATGGTACCATGTTAAGGGCTGATTTGGGGTAACCACCTGAGCTATGGTTGTTTATAGGGGTGCCGATGGCAAAGCGGTACGCAAGCCTCCGTTTGCCCTCCACCCCTTGTGCTGGGGGAGCGCTCGATGCATTTGTTTTCCCATGACTGTAAGCTCCTTTTTGATTTCCTAATTTTTCCTTCTCTTCTCCGTGTTATTTGTTACCATCTTCAGATGAGCACAGGCTGGTAGACTCAGAAATCAATTCAGCGCTGGAGTTTCAGTCTCGGAAGAGCTATATGGGAAAGGCCTGCCACCTTCCCGGGATAGCCGGTGACAGAAGATAAATCATCGCAGATTTTTTGCCAACACGCCATATTTCAAGCTCATAATCAGTCCGCTATCACCCTTAGGTTTCCTTCGGCACTGTGCGATCTCCTTCCAGCTCCGTGTGATTTATGTTCCCGGGTACCGACAGCAATTGTACATTTCTAATCCTCTCTTGTATGATTTCTCTTTGCTGCATTTCCTTAATTACCCTCTTTCTGACCTTCGTTTCCCTTCCTTACTCTTCCTTCCAGCTTGCTCTCGGGCTTCCTTGCCCTCCATTGACTCCTTCTCTCAATTCACAGCGCAAGCATGGTTTATGAGCGCCCTCGAGCCCTGGTGCTGTCGGGCTTTCGGGGGCGGCACGTTCCTCAGGCTGGAGCAGAGGTGGGAGCAGCCGCTTGCCGGGCTGGAGCCGGGCACGATGCTTGACAAAGACCCGCAGCGAAGGACATGGAGAATCACTCATTTGGGGCATTTAAACCACCACGGCATCCCTTCCCCGTGTGTAAATGACTTCCCGACCTCGGCGTCGGGATTTGCCTCCTCCGACGTTGGTAATTCCCAACAACAAAAGCGATGGAGACATCCCACTTGGCCGGTGTGCCGAGGACTCGGGCCACAGTGACCGCCCTGTCTCAGCGCTGCAGGGACGCTGCCGAGCCCACAGTCCGGTTCTGCACGTCAGCTCCGGGATCCCGGATCGAGGAGGATGTGCTTGATGCGTATTGAAAAGTTTGGGCTGGTGATAACAGGCAGGGGAAACGACGTCACGGTCGTTTTCTGGCCGGCTGCAATGAGCAGTTTGACAGCGTCCTGCTGTGGTGGAGACGCGCATCCCAGCGGGGGAACGGGGACTGTTTGGGGAAGAGCAGGCAGGTTTTGAAAATCCAGAGCGCGCAGCAGCCGACAGGCTCGTCCTGCTTTCCTCATGCCGAGCTGCTTCGGCCTCGGCGGCTGCAGCGAACGCAGGGGGATCCGTGCTGGCTGCAGACGGCTCGGGTGTCGTCTCTCCGCCCGTGCCGACTCGGCTGCTTGGATTTATCAAGATGAGCTTCTTCCCCTCGGTGTTCATCCAGTGGAAACCCTCAAAGCGTGGAGGCAAAATCGGCTTTCCGAGGTTGACCAGCGATAGCGCGGTAAACAGAGCATTCAGGTGGCAGACGTGGGGCAGCAGCTGTGATCGGTAGCTCTGCCTCGGACCTCCTGTGTGACACCGGCCAGGGCACGTCAGCTTCGGGTAGTCCTGATTCATCTGTAAAACGGTGCCAGCCGTTCTCTCTGCCGTGTCCAAGCAACGGTCCATGCTCCAGGGTGGAGCTCGGCTTTTGATGCTGCCTTTTGTCACGGCCTGACCTAGCCCAGGCTTTCCAAACCAGTAAAAACCCAAGAAGAGAAGCAGCAGCGATGGGGCTGCTCACGGCGTGGGGAGCGGGCGCGTGGGCTGGAGGAGCCAGGACCTGGGCTGGGTGCTGGGCTGGCCGGCTCTGCTGGAGCGGCACCGGCTGAGCTGCGTGAAAGCCAGGGGGTTCACTGCTGCTGTGAGGGGCACGGCAGGGCAAGGGCAAGGGCAAGGGCAAGGGCAAGGGCAAGGGCAAGGGCAGGTCACCGTGCTATGCTTGCACCCTTGCGCAGACGGCCAGAGCTGCGTGAGCCAACAAGCCTTCTGTCCCCATGTGCCCAGCTGATTCTGAACTATTGCGGTCGGGTTTTTTCCCTGCTCTTCTCTCTCTGTGCCCTCCTGGCTCCAGCTGCGGACAGGCGAAGGGCGGAGGTGCCCGGCTGCCGCAGCCCGGGCTGCCCTGCACCGTCCCTGGGCGAGCAGCAGC
>VZSC01009667.1:0-61016 GCA_013398225.1 Steatornis caripensis
GATATAATAAAAGTTCTGTTACCTTTTAATGCTGTCATTACATTTTGAACAGGTTTTCCCCTAGAAAGCTGACCTGCTGGACTGGCAGTTGTTGCCTGGGGGGAAGATTTTTCTAGTTACGTTATTCCGTAGTTGGGGATCTTTCCAGGAGCAGATTAAAATGCTTGCAAAATAAGAATACATGCAACAACAGCACAAATATTTTTTCCACAGCATATCATTGCTGAATTTCGCAGTTCTCTGTAACTGAAGACAATATTTTGTGCTCTGAAACTGGAAAACATCCCTCTGTTTTGAAAGAGGGGTTTAAAATATGTTAGCAACTCCGGACCTTCTTTGCCTGTTTAGGTTAATACCACTTGCAGTACGGAGAAGAAACCCAAAGATGACGTTTCACTGCAAAGTATGTTATAGCAACAAAGTTCAAGAAACTTACTTATACAAAACACTAAGAGCCTTGTTTTTAATTACTGTCTTAGTGCAACTTTATAAAACGGTTACCCATTTTTCCTGCAATAGTTAGACAACACCTCAGCATTTTTCAGCTGTTACATAAAGAGAAAGTAATAGTCTCCATGTTTGTTACGTGCAGTCTTGATATTTCACCAGAACGCACAAAATCATGCCTTCCTGAACATAAGTGGAATGAAACGATAATGTGTTTAACTCAGTTTCAAGCCTCTTTGTCTAGCACTTCATGCTTTCCAGTGCTGCAGTTCTGCCTTATGCTCCCATTGAAATGTGAGACCTTGCAACTTTGCTTGTTCCCTAACATCTGCTTCCTTTACAATTACAGTAGTACTTTTGACCATCTGTGGGAAATCCTGTGACTTGGTAGCTTCCTGTATGGCAAACCAGTTTGCTTTCTGTTCTGTCATTTTCTCAGATAAGCAACTTTGACTTATTTGAATGATACATTCTTAAATTGATGTTTATACCATCTCAGCCACATTTGTTAACAGGGAATGACAGATGATAATTTTCCTCTATTTCTGGTGTCTGTGTGTATGTTCTCAGAGATACATCTCGATCGGCATTTGAATACTTCCATTAGATCAACTGTATCCTGATGTGTTTCAACAGTCTAATCTTAAGTAACTTAACTGTGTTTTTCGGAGGAGCTTTCGGGTAAGCTTAGTCCTCCATTAAGATTCTCTCTTTCACTTTGTAACGACACAAAATCAACACAGCAATTGTGTGCACAGTTGTGAGACCAGAAAAGAAAAATTAGTATTTAATCCCATCAACCTTTAATCTACCACAGCAGGTGTCTGAAATAGTACGTGGATATAACTTGAGTCAACACTTGCTTGGCTTGTGGAGCTGCATTAACGGCTAACATAAACACTAACTTGAATGGGAGGAGTAGACTGGGTGGAGAGACATGCAAAAGAACAGAACAATTTATTTGGGGGGCGGGGCCAAACTGGATCTGCCTGCTTTATTAGCTCTTTAGAGAGAAAAATTCTCCCTTTGTCTTAATAGGAACGTGGTGCTTGCAATTTCTATTTTAAATAACTTTTATTTCTGTGGAAAGACACGCATCTTCAGCTGTCTTAGACGGAAAAAGGGAACTTGCAGAGGTGGCCTGATTACAGCTGAAGTATTCTGAAGGGGAAATTCAAACGGTAACTACTCAGCAATGGTGATTCGTGACCAAGGAATGATCTGGCATATGCAGGGCAAGAAGGCCTAACTGCCAAACAAGTTAAGCTGTCTGGGAGCACCAACACCAGAAACAGAATGACTCCATGCAAGTGAGAAAACTCTCCCATGCTGATAAGATAAGAAATGCTGCAGTAACTGTTGTGTAATGGTTGACTGAGTGTGTAAGAGTGCTTAGGAGCCACCTTTGGCCGGCAGAGCTGACACTGGGGGATGAACTCAATGCTAGGCTGAGGAGCCCACGCTGATGCTCACGGGATTGATGCTCATGCACGTGTATATAGGGACTTGGCTCATGTTACATCTTTGCAGACTCCTTGTAGAGCTGCTTATGGTGGTGGGACTCTGTCCAATGCATTGTTCATTAAATCTCTATAATTAAGCACAAAGGTGTGCTTAATTCACCTTAAGGGGAACATTAAAAAACGATTTTTACTGTTATTTATGTTTGCTTGTTTCTCTACCATCATGTATCAGCAGAGTCTTGGGAAAATATATAAATACATAAAAATCAACAGAAGAAATAAGCAGTTTTCGCCTACCTCAGAAGTTCTTCAGCATTGTCTAGGAGTAAAACCACCACAAAGGACTGTCCGCTGCTGCTCCTGCCTGAAGCGAAGCTGCTTGTGTTTATGCCCTGGCAACAAATCTCCACGCAACAGTAATTTTAACAAGTCTTTATATACCTTTTTTTTTTCCCCCAAGTAAAACAACCAAGCTAGCCTCAGGAATCCCTCAGTAACTTTGATATTAAGCAAAACCAGTTCATTACATGACTAACATCCATTTCTCTTCACCTAGCTCAGTTGACCTAGCTCAGTTCAGTATCAGAAATTTTGATCCTCTTTAACAGCACACTCTGTCAGCTGAACTACTAGGTCAACATTTTCAAATACGTATGTTGTTAAATTTCCTTGAATTCTAAAAAATATTGCTATTATTTATCAAGTCCTTATTGGAGTTGCTTCCAAAAGGAGTCTGAATTTATGCTTGCCTTTCACTTCAGAAGAAGTCAGCTGGGGGGCAAGGGAGGGGAGGAAGTAACAAGCACATAAGGTTTTCTGACTTGCTCATCTCTTCTCATTAACACACCTTGTATTGATGTGAACACAGAAAAGCAACTGCCAGTTGAATCTTCTCAGAAAGCAGTTTTAAAGCTCTGATCTGGATCACATCATCTGTGATAAAAGCGTTTCAAATTTTGAATGAGGTTGCCAGTAACCCGTTTATTTTATTTGAATGCTATTGTTATAACTGCAGGTATTGTTATGAAAGTGACACGTCATGAATTGCCTATTCAGTGCTTCTGAGAGAGAAGCCTGTACAGTAGCTGCAGCATATCCTGCTCAATACTCGGTAGGGCTGAGGCTGTCAGTGCTGGTCTCAGAGATTGTTCAGGTGCTAGATACACAGAGTGGGATAGGACAGTGTTAAGTGGTTAGCCTGTGCAAGCCTGTGCACGTGAGCTGATGGAACCAAATTGCTAATTCCTGGAAAAAGTGGTGGACTTGAAGTTTTCAGTTAGCAATGCAGTAGAATCTTCCCTGCATTCAGCTTGTTACTGCTCAGCAGCATAAGCAATAAATGTCACTAAGAAACTATTAGGATTTGTGAATTTCTTATGTACAGAAAACAAAGTTTTCAAAACCATGCCAATAAATAACAATTTTTTTCTGGTTATTGCTAAATATATAGGTTATAAAAGCTTTAGGTAAGGTTTTAAAATATTTTTTTTTTTTTAATGTTTAGAGTGACTAATACTACAAAAATCTAGTATTAATTATAATCTTCAGCAGTCTTGGTCAAGAGGGACCCCACCGTAAAAGCACTACAATTTGGGGGTTTTTTTTAACCTGAGCAGATTCAAGTTAAGCACTTCAGCAGCAAGGGCTGCGGTGTATACACAGTAACATCTGGAGAACTTTTCGGGCAAACACTGTGGCCACTTGACTGCAAGTCTTAAAAATCTCCACAACTTTCTTGGTTTCAGTGTGGGAACTAGAAAAGTCTGCCCTAAGATAACTTTAACTAGCTATCTGCAGGTTTTTTGTGCACTAATTGTACTATAAGTTCTTTAGGTAATAATGACAATGGAATTTATAACACTAGTGGCACATTCTTCTTTGGTGACTGCAACCAATACATACGAACTAGAGAGGGATCACAGAATCACACAATGGTAGGGGTTGGAAGGGACCTCTGGAGACCATCTAGTCATATCCCTCCCCATGCTCCGCCCCCCCCCCCCCCCNATCATAGAAGGCTATCAGGTTGGTCAAGCAGGACTTCCCCTTGGTGAATCCATGTGGACTACTCCTGATAGCCACCTTCTCCTCCACGTACTTAGAGACAAAACCTTGGCAGAAACAAAAGTGAAATTAGTTTATACTTGTATTGTACAACATTATCAAGATAAATGAAGTAACACAGCTGGGCAGCAGCTTCATTCTCATCTTTTTCTCTGGTATTCTTTTTGCTTTTAATTTAAACAAAGCGTGATTTTTCTTGCTAAACAACCTGTTTCAGACAGTTAAGCAACCTCTTACCATTCTGTCATCCTTTTCCTGTACATAACAACAGCCCACTCTCCTCATCCTACCTCCTCAGGCACCTGTTCTTGCAAAGTCCTCCTATGCTACTGTGCAGTTTTAGAAACAAAAACAACAACATGACAAATTTAAAAATTCTTTGAAAAAAAGGCATCAATTTGCCCTGGGCACTATGGTTTTTCCAAAGGGCTTGTGCTCATGCCTGGAATCCTCCTTTTCTAAAGGAACTGTGTCACCAGATGGAGGTGACTCCAAATTTCTATACTTACCTTTGACTTCTAGTTTCTTCAGTGAAATCTCTAGGACACCTCACTCTAGGAGGTGTCTTCTCCTGGCCCCTATCGTGATGTGAGGAGATTACTAAGAAGAGCGGGAGTCAGCAAGAGGCGTGTGCCTCTGTCTAATCCTTTGTGACTTCATGTAAATAACCAGCAGAAGGGACTAGGCCGTTGTCAATTGAACTTCATACTGATACGTCCCTCTTTCCTGGCACAGCTTTCCGCACTGGTTACATTAATTGTTCAATAACTAAAGAGAGAGGAATGTTTGAACACATTAAAAAACATCCTGAAATACACTAACAAGTTTCCAGTGTTTCTGTGGAAACGGCAAGTTCACTGAGCATTTCTGTTTATTCTGCATGGTAAAAGGTAAGAGAGAAACAATGAAGTTCAGAGACAGGTAGGAAGGGAGACTAAAGGGTTCACTGACAGACCTGAAGTAATCACTTGGCCATTTCCCTTAAAGCATAGGCAAAGAAAGTAGCTCACGAGAAAGATTTACAAAATAATAACTGTTTATTTTCTATCCTGTTGCCTATGGGGAGGAGAGGAATTCACATCAATTTTCCCATTTAAACTAGTGCTATCAGTGAAAAGAGCCATTTGGTACACGTAAGAGACACTTACCGATGCTTGCTTTTAAAAATACTTACAGTGAAACACTGGACATGACCCTGGAGGAAAACTGTGTAGATCTATCTGTGTGACTTCCAAGACTACAAAGTAATAAACCCTTGAAAGTCTTCCTGTTTCTGGGGGACAACATAGCTTCTAGGAGGATCTGTTCCATTATCTTCCCAGGCACAGAGGTGAAGCTGACAGGTTGGTAGTTCCCAGGGTCCTCCTTTCTGCCTTTTTTAGAAACAGGTGCAGTGTTTCCCTTTTTCTAGTCTCTGGGGACCTCACCTGACTGCCATGACTTTTCAAGTGCCATGGAGAGCGGCTTGACAACTACATCAGTCAGTTCCCTCAGGACTCTGGGATGCATCTCATCATGTCCCATAGACATGTATGTTCAGGTTCCTCAGGTGGCGCTGAACCTGATCTCCTCTTACAGGGAGAGGAACTTCGCTTCCCCAGTCGCTGCCTTGAGGTCCATGCACTTGAGACATGTGGGAAGAAAGATTGCCAGTGAAGACTGAGGCAAAAGCGTTGAGTACCTCAGCCTCCTCCTTGTCCATTGTCACTGGCTTGCCAGTCCTGTTCATTGGGGTGCGCGCTTTCTTTGACCTTCCTTTTCTGGCTGACATCCCCGTAGAAGTCCTTATTATTCTTTGTGTCCCTTGCCAAGTTCAGCTCCGGCTGTGCCTTGGCCTCCCTGATCCCATCCCTACGCAACCGTGCAGCATCTCTGTACTCTTCCGAGGATACTCGTCCCTGCTTCCACTGCCTGTGCCTTTCTTTCTGGCCCTTTAGTTTGACCAGCAGGTCTTGACTCATCCATGCTGGTCTCTCGCCTTCCTTTCCTTGTTTCTTACGCATAGGGATCGAGAGAAAAATGATACATGCAAGAAGAGAAGTTATCAAAGAAGACAGATACTGGTCAACATTTCCCCACTGATGTTTTCAAAGATAAAGTTCTACTGAACTTTGTTCAGTAGCTAGGCTTTGTTCAGTTTGCTAGGCTATCCCTGTCAGCTGTGCTAAGCATTTCAAGGTCCTGACTGAACCTTGATTTTATGACTGAAATCAGAAAGGAAATTTCAGATTTTAATACCAGAAGATATTATTACACATCTACACCAATATACTGTGTAACGCAGGGCAGATGATTTTATTAGTGGATGAAGTATTTTTTCCTGTTGATTTCAGTGGGTGGAGTTGAGAATGCAAGTGTGTAAATATTGCAAAGCTTAATAGTAAGTGCAAAGAAATTTACCTTGCTATCCAAGTCAATGTGCAAGTTTGGCAGTGATAAAATAAATTTCTTAGGAAAACAACAGGATAGGTTTGTCTCTACTTCTTTGGACTTCCCAAACCCCACTTGAAAGAACTGCAAATTTGGAGGGTTTTTCAATTTTCTGTTAGAAATTTGGATTCTGTTGTATTTATATTATTAAACGGCTACACACTGTGCACTATAAAGTCTGTTCAACTGTATGTACCATTCATTCATAAATAAAACATTCTTGCTGCCTTTTAGCTGAAATGTTCCTTCCATACCTCTGCTACTCTTTTTCAGAATATTTTATTGTTAACAGCATGCATACTTTGCACATTTTTAAACTTACAACCAAATGCAATTGCTGTTGAAGTAAACAAACTTTTCTTTTTACATTAAAGTATTTAATTAGTGAAACAATCATTATCAATGTAACAAACTGAAAAACACAGCAACTCGATACAAGACTGAGGTAACAAAATATTTTGCCAAAGACTTAGATTCCAATGCCAGGGTTATTATGGGTGAGACAGTTCACAAGAATTATAGAAAGAATCCTTACACAAACGGCATGCAGTGGACTGCTGGAAAATACAGCTAAAAATAGTGCAACAGTTTCACACAAAACAAACCAAAATGTTGAAATTGGTTTACACTATAATGTGACAAATAAGTTGCAATTTCAAAACTAATTTCTTTGCCTCGTTATAGTGCTATTTGGAAAAACATGCATTTTGGCACCGAATTACATCAAAATTGCACATCAATAAATTAACAGTATTGCCTACATACATTTTATGTCTTCACAATTCTGAAAACAGTAATTCTGAGATCATATTTATTTTTACACAGCTATTCTCTTTGATGAAACCTTGTACGGTTTGTGATATTTTTGTGAAAATGCTGTATTAATCAGTACTGATATGCAATATATTGTATTTCAACAGCAGCTTTCAATTCACTTTAAAAGTACCAGATGACAGCAAATGGTACCAAATGACAGTGCAAAACCTCAAATGAGCAGCTACAAACTGTTTAATGCTTAAAAACTCATTTAAAATTGGTTTAAGGTATTTTGATTATATTCTTACACTGCCATCATTCTGAATTTTTTTATATTGTGAAGCAATTTCACAACTGTGCTATACTGAAACGATGTTTACCTGACTACTGTGTGAAACTACTAAATGCTACATTCATCTTTCTTCTATACAATGCTTTTTACATTCAAACGATAGTAGTGTGAGGGAAATCAAGTTACTTTTGACGTATTCCCAAATTCCAAGGTTTTGAGTAGGATTTGAGCTTGAGGATTGAAGGGTTTAATTTCTCCACAGACTGATCTTCTGTCAGTGACAAATGACTGGGTCTAAGAATCATTCATAAATAATGCCGCCCATTCATGCCATACTGTTTTGGGGCACATTATAATTTCTGGCGAAGATGCTTCCTTTCTAGTTGGGAATCTGTTCTACAAGCAAGTTGGAACGAAGTTACTTTTGTAACTTCTTCAACAGGCTCTATGGCTCCTAATTTTGAGTAAAAGTGTATTTTTGAAGGCTAGAACACTCTACCTCTTGTACATACTATAACATGTATAACACTTTAGAGACCCTTAAATTCTTAAAGTCATTAAATTCTGAGTGCATACAGGCTCATTCTATTGTGACTGTATCAGTCGGCACATACTGTTCTTCGCAAGGGAGGCTTGTTAAACATAACTGAAAGCTGTAACAACATTCATTAGTTTACCTCAACTGCAATATGCTGCAAAAAATGTCAAGAGTCCTCACTGGCGTTCACTTCCACTAAATCACAGTAGAAATGAGTAGGTATTTATGTGCTTCTAATGTATACACGTTTCATGCCACTAAGTGTTCCATTTTAAATTTAGCTTGTATTTAAGACAGATCAGGTCATTCCCTTTTTAGAGGAAAGGGCTACTACTAAACCAACTTTAAAAACAACTCTTGACTTGAACAGTTCGGTTTTGGTTACCGTGTCATCATTTTGGTCAGTGTTCTGCACATGGTTCAAACCCTACGAATGCTAATAACACACAATACACATGGTCACAGGTGGCACACATTAAAACTGCAGTCCATGTAACACTTGCATCTTCATGAATAATCTCACTGATAACTAATCACAAAAGTCCACAGGTGCAGAATAATTCAGATTATATCATATTCTAACAGTCTGAAGAAATTTACTGGTGACAGGATTTTACCATGTTCAAAGGCTTGTACACTGTCTCTAATGGCATTGGATGTTTGGCCGTTGCAGAGCAGCTACTGATGTTTTTCCTAGTTCAAATTTGTCTTAATTTAGCAAAAAAGGAGAAAAAAAACGGTATAAATATATTTTGCATTACCATTCTTTGCACACAACTCCTGAGCCATCAAAGAAGCTTTGTCAACTTTACATACACTTTCACATGTCCCAGGATCTAAAGACAGTTGTCATCGGCAACTGGTTTTCTTGAAAAGCTGGTATGTATTAGGCTTCATTCTCAGGTTTGTAACATGAACACTTAACACAAAAGTTACAGTTGACCTACATTTAACAACACAGGTACTTCGTTGTTGTTGTTAGACAAGTTTCAAAATCAGAATTTAGAAAATCATGCAAGTTCACAGAATAAATACTCCTAATGTCAGGGAGCTTGTTCTAACATAGGCTGTGTTCAATTAAACTGACTTCCATTTTTTTCATCGTTTGTAAGCTAGAGGTTGGCTTGCAAATTTCTCCTCTATGCAATCGTAGGAAACTCGGAAGACATTTTCTGGTGACTGAAGAAGTCTGAATACTGATGCCTTATGGCAAAAGAGTTTCAAACAGAAAAAGTGCTCAACTCAGCATGGGAGCAGAAAAAAACCTGATCACAAGAGTGCTAGGGCATAGCAGGGATACAGCAATGGATGCAGAGAGAGTTCTTTCAGAGGAGAAGGCTCAGTTACATACTCTTTTTTTTTTGTTTGTTTGTTCTCTGGACACTGGTGTGGAAGCTTCTTTGTACTTGCTCCACTGTCAGACAGTCTTGCCTAGCTCTCATTGTCATCACGATTTCATAATAGCAGTACCGCGTGCCACTGCTGTATGTCATAAAGGTGCATTATGTACTGGAATGGAGTGGAGCTGAGTCATCCACAGAAAGAACAGAAACAATGATACGGAATCATTCTGAGGAGGCCATGTGATACGTAACACCTGATTATCTGCTTCCCTGTACCTAGGGATTTAAGATAAACAACACTCAGATTGAGAAAAAAACCAAACTAGTAAGCAACTATGCCACTAGTAAGAGAATGAAAGACGACCCGTAGCACAACATAAATTCAAACAGCCTTAAACTGATTTTCAGGGCATTACTGGGTAACAAAACTGAATTAAAAGAAAACCAACTGTCCTGTGCCAAAATACGTTTTTCCCAAATAGCTCAAATGTGAACAGCAGAAATGTCCAGACATTTGATACAAAATCTGAGGCAGCCACACTGCCAAGCAACTCAGTGCATTTAGATTATAAAACTGTTGATGTTCCACAATTTTCTATTCTAATTGTCACTTTGCAGCAAGTTAACACTGTCAATCATTCTGTGCATTAGAAAGAATTGAAACCCAACATGGGCCAAATATTCTTAAGTCACACAAAGCAGCTTAACAATAAAAAGAACTGTTTAAAAAAGAATAGGCAGAAGATAACGATGCTCAGTTTGTGGTCAAACCAGTTCATGGCAGTCTCTGACCACAAAAAGTTGAAGGCTCTAGAATCCTGCAGAAGTCAGGATTAATCTTCTGTCCATCTCACTTGTCTGCTTTCACTCAGTGCATGAGACTATATCTGGTCCTAAGGACAACATTCACTTTCTGCTTTTAAAAGCTGTGTCAGAATCACTTTCAAGTTACATAGGAAAGTGCTGAAATATTTGTGGCTGGCTCATGTCAGGAAACCCATACTCCTCTTCCTCCTTAGAGAACAATAGCCTGTTCCTTCCGTTTGGCACTTGAAGTCACACCAAGTAGGAGAGCAACTTATTCGAATGACATTAGATTAGCAGGTACCTGGAAGAGAATGCGAATTACTCAGCAGTATAATGCTCCTGTGCCTATTATGGCATTGGGAAACCGCAAGGTTACAAAATAGAGTGGGCTAATCATTTATTATCCAATGTGAAAAGTGTAACCAGTCCCAAACAGGTCCAAAAGAGGGCTAACCCCATAACTGAAAGGAAAGATACTCAAACGGTTTTTCTATTCATGGACCAAATCCAGGCACAGTAATCTAACACATTGTCAGTATGCATAGGGGAGGATGTGTATGTGTAAAGAAGATTCTTGAGCTGCATCCTCTTTTAGGTCCTACATGGATCAACATCCTATTAATATAACCTTTGGAAATCGTTTTAATAATGAACATTTTCCTCAAGAGAAGAATGAGGCTGCTATATAAAGGACAAACACAGCACTTTGCAGTGCTTTACAGGACACTCTTCGATGGCACTTGTAGACCCAGTCACTGGGGTAAATGCTAGCATGTTTCCTCTCTTTGTCCATGAGAAAGACCCTTCTGAAGTAGAGACGGGGTTACCTCACTTGAAGCAGTGAGTGTAGAGGTATATGCTGTTAAGGTAACCAAACCTATAGCTAGACCTGCACAAATCCTGATTTGGTGGGAATTCTGTAGTTTTAAATAACTTTTATTTCTCCCCTTGAAAAATTGGATCAATGTACAAAATGAGGAGTTATGTCTGTCCCCATGGGACTGTGTGTGCACACAGACTGAAAAGAGATGTATTTTCTAGTAAGGATTTTCTGGGAAATATGAAAAAGTGGGTAGAAATAAGTTCCGCAACCTTACCTGAGGCTTGTTGCTTTTGCATGCATCATCCAAATGCTTATGCCATAATATTGCATGAAACCTTGAACCAGTCTGGAACTTGTAAACATTGCCTGCAAAAATAAGAAAATCAAAGGGTCTAAATTTGCAGACAGACATGTAGTTTCACAGGATTCTAACTTCTGTGCGGAAGCCAAAATCCTGAAGTAAACTGTTAAACTAATTTGCACCTCAAACGCTCAAACAGGATGTTGCTTGTATAACAAAGACCATGTGAGAACAACCCCTGGGTGAGGGGAGTATGAGAACAGTATGTGGCCTGCAAGCCTACGAGGAGGGTATATGCAGAGAGGCCAAATTACAGCCACAGAAAAGACCACTTATGTCACATCCGATTTACTCCTGGCTACCTTCTCATTAAGACCGTTACTGCCAAACTTCTTATGAACTTTTCTGATATTTGTGAACTTAGTTTTCTTCAGTGTCCTACTGCGAGTTTCCTCCATGCCTCGTTATTTTGTAAATTGTTTCTTGCTATCAAATACTTTGTGCATTTCGGTCAACACCCAAGAGACGCACTTTGCATAGCAGATGCAAATTCATGTCCAGCACCAAAGTTGAAAATGTGACAAGTGAAGGAAGCCTCAAAAATCTTTACGTAACCTCTCAAAGTGCAGAATGACTCCAGGGGCTTTCTGATCTTTTGAAATTTTTGAAGTATGATCAGAGTTATGGCACTTCAAAATTAATTATTAAAAAGTAATTAAAAATTATTTAAAAGGGTTTTTTGGTAAATGGTTTTATGTTTCAATAATTTTAATAATATTTTAATTGGCCTCAGTGTAAGTCAATTGATATCGTCCAATTTTAAGAAAGCTGTTCAGAAACTTGGGAGATTAGGGTATGCAGGCACATGGACATGCAGCAATCTCATATTGGTTGGGCAATTTCTGCAAAATGTATAGTAACTGTCAAGATACAGCAACACCTCTGTATGCACCACAGCCCACTGTAGAAATATGTTCAATTTTATTTGTACCCTCCCTTGAAAATTCTATATTGAAGATCTCACTCTTCGGTCTTTTAAATGAGTGCCACTAAAAATTCTGTAATCTACAAACCCATTAATAGAGATTAATCTACTTCCTGTCACAGAAATACAATGCAGGCAAGGTCCATCCTGCAACATCTACCTTTGTCAGGGTTATTTAGCTGGAAAATATCAGGATGCTCAGGGTCGTCAGGCAGTGCCACCATCCAGCCCACAATGGAGACTTTTTTACCAGGTGTAGATTTATACTGGAAGAGACAGACAAGTCAGTCACAGCTGAGACTGTACTAGGGATTAACTTTTGACTGTAAAAGTTGTGCAGACACATGGCTTAGCCTGGAACAGCAAGTACAAATTCAAACACCCTTCCAGATGTGCTTATGAATATGCAATTTTTGTTTTTAGAACAAATTTAAAACTTACATGTTTTCTCTCAGTGCCTCTTAACGATTTTGCTCCGAAGTACAGAAGAGTTGATCCTGAAAGCATAACCCAGTATCTAGTCCATGAGGGGAGCTGAATCAGAAAGGAGAAAAAAATCAGAAAAAACTCTGCTTATCTCTGACATTTCAAAAAATCTATTCACAAGCAAATCCAAGTGCTGCCAAAGTTGATTTCAGAATCAAGGAACGGGGAGTTAGATAAAGAGCGTCTCCTGGTGTAAATCAGCCCAGCTACCTAAATTTGGACGGCTGGCTGTGAATACAATCCATCTTGCTTGGGTAACTCATAAAAATAGCAGGACTGATTGCTTCACAACAAAATAGTGCGCTGCCCTCTACTGGACAGATCTTAGACTTCTGCATTTGATCAATAAAATTTATTGAGATGACATCTCTGCAACTCTTCAAATCTTTCAGTGCTGAACAGTAGGGTTGCACACAAAAAATACTAATGAACTCTATAGAAAACAAAAAAAAAAATTACTAAATGTGTAGGACCAGAATCACGTGAAACCTGTGAATTTACGTTAAGTATGAATTACCATGACTTTGGTGCCATGGGTGGAGCCTTCCCATTTCAACACGATACTACATTTCTGCCCTCACAGAAATGCATGCTGATTTATAGAGCCGCTTTACTCTTGCTCTGCTGTCACAACCTAGAGATGTTACTTGCAAATGCAGGGAGAAGCAAAATTGCTGTAGGTCAAATGACATACCCACGCTACAACCCTGTTGTAACCCAGTTAAAACTTTGAACAGAAAATTATTTAACAATTGATAATAACAATAACACTGTTTTGTGTGCTAGCAAGCTGCAGGTTTAATCTAATCCTGGAAATTAAAACAGCCACTACTGAATTAGAATCACAGGAAGAATGAGAATCACTTACAGTAGGTTTCTTGCCTTCTTTGAGCAATGTTTTTCTTCTTAATGGCCCTTCCATGGTAATGACTCCTGTGGAACTACCTAACGTGCAGCTGCAGACCCCTGTTGGGCTGGAGAGATAAAACACTGCCATATGTATTTGATCAGACAAATAAGGACAAGCAGCAAGCACTATAATTTAGATCTAAATATATTTTTCCTGCATTGCCTTACATATCATATGACACTTGACTCTATAATATGCATTTTCCAGACCTAGATATCAAATAGCAACTAGGATCTTTGAAAAACAGTTATCAACAAAAGGTTCTATTCTGGGGCCTTAGACATCAAAAAATAAACCAAAACAGAATAAATATTGAGGCCTAAAGTCAAAGGGAAAACAGACAAAGTTAGAAAAGTAAACAGGCATTAAGAACATAGCAACCAAAGCCTGACCGGTAGGTGACGATCTGTTAGAGTTATCTGCTGCTAACCTCTCTTCATTGCCATGTGATCACAGCCCTGACACTCTTATAAATGTAAGGGCCAACAAAGTTTACCAGAGCCCACCAAATCACATCTAACAATGAGTACAAGGAAAAGCACACATGTATGATCTACCATTCGGTCGTGAAAGGAGCACTATTCTGCCTATGAACAAGTATGACGGTGTCATATAAACACATGCTGGTCAAGGTGACACACACAGCAACGCCACCTATGCAAGAACAGCACTTCAAACTGGCAGGTGCATCTTCTTGGATTAGGTCAAATTGCCATGTCTGTGCTAATGCGTATTCTTGCCAATTCTAGTTTTCTGATAGAAGCCGTAGAATATCCCAGAAAAGGAAGAATGAATGCAAGCATTAGAATTACTTGACGGTGGATAAAGGTAAGAAGTGTTTTAGGGAATAATTCTTCTTTGTGGATTTAATAAGGCTTTTCATATTTTTATCATTTTGTATTTTATATTTCTAGTTTGTATACATTTTTTAAACACATCTATCATCAACATGTTAAGAGAGTATTTTCCATAAGCAGGTATAATAGCTGAAAATACTGTTCCAAAATTTATTCCTTTACTTATTTATATAACGTATGCATTTTTTATTCCTAACTTCTTCTAACTTGTGCTGCTATCAGATGTTACTAGCTCAAGTAAAACAGGTGTATTTACATTTACACATTCTATCAACATTTCTACAATGGCTGAAGCAAACTTAATTTATACAAAATAAAAACTCCAACTAAATCCAGTATTGGCAGAATACTGTTTCAGGGCCCTATTTTCTTTACTGTTCACATACACTTCTTCACTTCCCACTACCACACAATTTATGAAGTCCAGGTCTGATACGGATGCAATGAACTATTTTTATCCCTCTAACTATATACAATTTTCCACGTCACCTCTCTTCGGGCTGTAAATGGATTACCTCTCTCTGGAAAGTCCCTGTCTTAGTGACTAGCAACATTGGGAATGCCTGTGACACAGGGTATTGCAGATGTTCCCTCTCTTACTCAGGATCCAAGATACCACCTCTTTACTGTATGAAATCAACACATCATACTATATATAGCTGACACAAACAGATGTTATAGGTAGCTGTCCTTCAAATCAGGAAATAAATTGTGAGAAAGGGTCACGAAGGTATCCTTCTAGCATCATTATTTGTCACGGAAGGCAAAGAGGGCCTTCATGACAAACCTGCTTCTGTAATGTCATGGAACACAAAGTAAACAATAGTTTTCTGCAATATGGAAGCCAGATATGATCAGTTAAATCAATAGCTAAACTGAATTTCATCGGGATGGGCCATACCCCTGCTTTAGCATTAATAGGAATTTTTACAAGCAGGAGGGGAAGAATCCCATGAGTTCATATTGTCATACAAGGATACTTTTGGACACAAAACACATTACGCTAGGAAAGCATAGAGACCCAAATGAAAGTTTAGCACCATATACTGAGCAAGGCAGACCCTGAACTGTACCTGTAGACACAGCTTCGACTCCTAGGAGAATTCCGGATCGGTACCCTCCAGTTAGGCCCCAGTGTGGCATATAAACGACCCCTGTTTGTGAATGCAAATATCTGATGAGGGAAATTCTAGTCTGAGACTTCAACAGTTAGGGTTTGGTAAACATGACAGAGATAGTTCCCGATCTTTTCGGGTCCGTGGGAGGAAAACCACAGTAACTTCACAGTGCTTTATTTCATAAAGTTTGCCATTTTTTCCTAACTAATCAGTAATTTGATAAAAATAACTATTAATTTAGGGCTTACCTATGTTAGGGATCATTGTGAATTTCTTAGCTAAGTCTGTAGAGTGCTCAGTGAGTGTACATGAAGACTAACTCACCTTTCAAGCCCTGACGGCAGCTCCTCACTAAATTCTGAGCTTTCACTGCTATCTAGAAAAAGAGTAGTACAGAGAAGGAGTAAGAAAACCACCCACGGGAAAAAACAAAGCCAATGTATGTGGATCACCAGAATAATCTTTATATAGCACCATGGAAATTGCTTACTCAAATCATGTTTCAAAGTTGAAGTCCTTAGCGTTCACGATAAAATCTAAAATTAGAATAGGCTTATATAAGCCTTCCTGTTTACAATATCTCACTAATGAACAAAGTCACTGTTACTGCTGTGTTTAAATACCAGACGTTTACAGGTTACTTTAATTTTCATTACGCTGCTTTTCCTTCAAAAGCTGAGCACTTCAGGAACACAAATCCATTTACTTTGTAAGACAATGTTTCTACAACAACATCTGTAAGTTGGTTAAAGTTATTAGACATGGTATCATTGTTTGTTTTCAACACGCAAGCACACCTGTAACAGAGGCTATGCCAGCTGTATGCTGCTGCTAGGAGCCATAACAAGTCAATATGATGGTATTCACAATGGTAGTCCCTATCTCTCTTCCAAGCCCACGACCGATTTGTCCCTCCTTCCTTGGCACAGCTATTTAGCTCACAGTTTTAACTGGCTCAGGACTGATCTAATGCTCAGTGTAACACAGTTTGCTGTGCCTGTATTTTCAGAAGTTCAAAGATCATATAAGTGTCAAACTCTTCTTGGTCAAGTAACCTGCTATCCCTCACAGTCTATTTCCTATTCTAGGCAGCCCGAGTCACTTAAAAGGTGGCTTTCTCTTGCTCAGAACACAGATTCTCAATCACTTTGTTTTTATTGTAATAATTATTTTATTAATTATAATACCAGAAAGTGATTGCCATCACCCTCTTTCACAAGTTCATTTTACGTTTCTTTTGAAGTCTCAAGAGACCACAGCTAAAGTATTGTCCCATCTTCTAAAACATATCATTAAAACTAAAGTTTTCTTTATGAAAAGGTAGCTTTCAAAATATATCTCTCCACTTTTCAGTAGCACTTTTTTTTTTGTCCTGGTGAAAGCTGACAAATGCTCTGTGTCACACACACAGCATATGCAAAGACAATCTTCCTTCGTGCCACTTTTAGCAGAACTGTCAGCAGGTAACTGGGGAAAGCTGAGATAAGGTGGGCTAGGTAGCTGAGTAGCAGTTCTGATCTACTTTCTTCCATGAAAGGGCACAGTCTTTGCACAGGAGCTGATGATCTTCCCAGGCCCCTACTTTTGGGTATCTCTGTGAGCTTCCAGAGCACTGGGACAGAAAAGCAGGAACGTCAGTTCCCCACACAGACTCTACCTATGGAAAGGCCATTGGTGAAAAGCGAGTCGAGTGCGTGGCTGCGGGCTGGGCTGTGTGACTCCAGGACGCTGTCATCCAGGAGGTGGCGCGGCTTCTCCGTCGGGAAGGTGGCACTTTTGCTCTCCACCACGCTGAACTGACACATCATGCTGGAATATTGGAAAGAAAAAAATGCAAAACCCCTCTTACGTCATCTAATAGCAACCCTTGGCTCCTGACACTTCCACTCAGACTTTGCCTTATCAACAGGCTATTAAGAAGCAGGCAATTAAACGGTACTGCCCGCACTTTCCCTCTGCTCTACATATGCTCCTTGACTACCAAAACAAATTTCAGATTTTAGTGGCCTGTATAAGTAATTACTATCAAATTTCTGCAGCGGGCAAGTTTTAAGTTTTTTGACTCCTCTCCGTACAAAACCTGAACACCCTCAGTGGAGGCAAAGGCAGAAAAACTGAAAAAGCAGATCCCAGCTAAGTCACTGCTTAGTGGTCCTTCACTAAGGTGAACTAACACATCAATACTCTATGACCTCAGACAAGTCATGTGAACTTCTTCCCAAACCCGTTAATTGTGAAATTTGTTAGATGCTGAGACCTTAACTGGGGAGCAGGTGCTCTCACTTAGCAGGGTTAATTGTAGAGAAAAATGTTTCTAATCCATGTTACTCCAGTAAAACAGTGCAAAAGGTCACAACTTTCCTGAATGATAAGGTGTGCGAAGCACCTATTAAGTTTCCTTAGATGTATTAGCAAGACGTTTAAAAAACAAAGGAAAAAAAAAAAATCAGTTACGCACACCGGGAACCCGCAGACCAAAGTGGCTATACACAGTTTTCAAGTACTGCCAACGTCTGGCAGTAGCAGAGAACAGAGTCTGCAAAAATAAAAGTGTCAAGAGAAAACCCAGAGAATACACAGTAAAGCCTGAAGCACGCTTGCAATACAAGAAATGGAAGGGACAAATACCAGAGTGCTCTGCTGCTATCTCAAACCTTTGTGATGCATTAAATTGCCTGAGTGTCAGATGGCCTGGAGTACCCACTTGTTTCCCAGGCTGTGACTCTTCCTGTGCCTTGGTATAGGAGGTGTAGGTAGACTTGCTGCTACTGAGGCATCAGGGCACGTGGGTCTCCTGCTGAATTTCATAATTGCTGACACGTCAGATGGACCTAAAAGACAGAGATCATTTAACATTGAACTGATGCAAAACTCAGCAATTTCATGGGCTGGTGTGTTTAGCCACTGATTAAAATGAATTGTTAGAGATAACCGAACAGCACCATTCGTGAAGAACTGTTTCTTGCGCATTAGGGTTACACCATCCATTTCTGTCATGAATTCATCTCTCTATTCTTGAACTGTCTGGAAGTAATTTTTAAAACAGCTTTGCACATACTTTAAGCAATGAACTACAAAAAGTCTTGGCACCCTTACAACAGCTGGATGTGCCAAAGTCTAACATGCCGAGCCGTAAGTCAGTTTGTACTTCCGGTGTGAGCAGGAATGCTCACACATGTCTTGAATTTTGATCACAACTCCATGTTGTGAATAAACTGTAAACAATCTGCTCATACTGACTCACAGCTTGAGCATGTAAGAGAAAGCAGGAGCTTTTAATGTATCTAATAGCCAGACAGATGCGTTACTTCTCAATCATCTATGAGCTCTAGAGATGTCTCACTGCAATTATTCTTCCTCTCATTTTACAGATTTTATGAGGCCTCACAGAAAACATGGACAAGCTGTTCTTGTTCCAGTTCCCTGATGCTGTTTGCAACAGGCTGGCAGTGAACTCTGCAACACAGTGGAGAACAACATGGCCTATTGTCATCCTCAGTGAATGCAAGGCTATTCTTGGCTTGACAATAAACAGCTGAGGTTTTACTTTTAAACATTTAGTTGTGGCTATGGTGCTTGTGACAGAAGTGGAAACAGTGGTCATGGAAGTGGCCATCTGTCCCAAATCTATCTCCAGACTTCGTACAGCTCAGGTAGCAGAGAAAGACACTTCGCCCTACATTACAGGAGTAACTTCTTGGTGGCTCCAGCGACCCTAGCTTAGTCAGCTTCTGGCCTCTAACCTAAAACCACCTGTGAAGAGGTTGACAGAGACAGAAACTTTGTGATGTGAAAAAGCATATGCAACTATCGTCAGAATCTTTACAGAAATGTCTGGCCTCAAATTAGTGATAAAAAGAAATAGAAAAACCCCACCCAAACCAACCCCCAACATTCCAGGGCAGAGTTTGACAACAGGATGTGAAGGTACACCCGTAACAGAAATGGTTCTGAGAGGGTGGTCAGTCACCGGAACAGGGTCCCCAGGGAAGTGGTCATGGCACCAAGCCTGTCAGAGTACAAGGAGTGTCTGGACAACGCTCTTAGTAATATAGTTTAGTTTTAGGTAATCCTGTGAGGAGCAGACAGTTGGACTTGGTGATCCTTATGGGTCCCGTCCAACTCGAGATATTACAGGATTCTCTCTGTTACACAGGCTACTCCGTCTCTCCCCAAGCACAAAAGTTACTCGTCAATTTCTTCTGCCTTGAGCTGAGGATTCAGGAGACACAAGAAGAAACAGGAGAACCAGTAATGACTTTGTCCTAGTAAGAGGCAAAAAAAGAGTAAAAACAGACGCAAGATACTTTACTGTCCATATCCACTCTGCAATATAGACTTAGATTAATTTGTATGAAATACAGGAATTCATTCCAAATTACTTGTAATTTTATTTCCCCATAGCCTTGACTCAGGAATTTCACTACGAACTGGGTCATTACTATGAAGAACTGCAAAGCCTTCTCCCTAGCAGTAAGGGGAAAAATCTCATCCACAGAGTGTTCTGCACATTGGAGCAAATCACTGATTGTGCCATTTAATTAACGATGAAAGGAGCCTCAAGACAAGCAGAAAGAGGGGAAACGAGTTCATTAGAGGAACCTTCAGTAATATCATTCGTCAGATCATCAATTTAGTGAGAGAACAAAAAGAGAAAACAGTTTGTAATCCTGTTTTCTACCTTATTCCTATATACCGTGTTATATAGGACAGCATTTTTGCCTGCCTGTCTTTGCTACCATCACACAAGTGAGAATTTGTGAAAGACGACACCAGTAGCATGAGTCACTGGTACATGTGGCTTCAGAGAAGGTCTTATGCTTAAAGGCCACATGAGTTTTAAAAAAATGCACTTTTAATCACTACTTGATCCAGAGATTCAACCAGAACGATACGCCTGGGAGATCGGAAGAGGGCCGAATAGAATGTTCTGCTGCATTTTCAACTAAAATTTTGTTGCATTTGGGCCGTAAGACAACACTGAAAGCCTTTTCCCTAAAGGCAATGGAGTTCACCTTCCTCTTCTGCTGTGGAGGCGAAGCACAAGTTACAATATAAACAGTATGAATCTAAGTACAATTAGGTGGTGACTAGTTTAGTGTAAAAACTGTTTGTATTAGGTCTGAAAATCTTGTCTGTTGCATTACTTGCAAGAACATGTATTTCACTAAAGTCTTTTACCACAAGTTTTCATTACGAATTATTAAAATTTATGCAGAGACAAACCAAATGCATTCAGAAGTTTCAGAACGATTACAAGTTCTTTTATTTGAAAACCTCCAGTCCTTCCGATGAACTAGGTTCACAAATAGGAGTTCTCTCTACATGCTTTGTTTATAGTGCCTTTCCATCAGATATTTTTCAACTTGAGAACAGTGAAATACTTAGGACTACTGAGGTGTTTACTCCCTGCTAATAAGCTTAAAATATACTGGAACTGAAACCCAGCATGACGACAGCAGCAGTTGAAACAGAACTTTCCTGAAAATTATGAGCATGTATCAGCACGAGTTTAGTCTGAAACTCAGCATAAACTTCAGCGTTAATGTGGCCACTCTGAGGTTACCATCGCAACTTGCAATGCACCAAGTCACTACTTGTCCCTTAATTTGGCTGCAGGATTGGTTCAGTATTCTACTGCTTCCTGTTGTGTCATCCAGCTCGCTCTCTCCGGTGCCAGTTCTAAATCCTGACTTACATTACATCCTTTTAAGTGGGTGACACTGTAGTTCAGTGCGAGCTACCGAAGCATTACGTTTAACAAACTGTTGAAACTACAGCCTGTGAAAGAGTAGCAGTATCGAGGCACAGCCCTAAATGGGTACGAGTATGGAGGGTGCAGTGCTTTTTCACACAGACACTACGCCACATGTCAAAAATACTTACATTTTCTAATACATAAGAGTTTAAACGTTTAAGTTTCTCACCGTGGAGAGACACAGAGCTGAAAGCGTGATGACTGTTCGATTAATTTGATTCTAAGACAATGCTCATTGAAACAAAGCATGGAGAGACTGCACCACGACTACCTTATCTGGAGAAAGCATAGCAAAATAACAAGTCTTGTGCTGACATAATCAAGCCGTTACAAAATCAAAGTCAGCTGGATTTGACTCCATGTATTTTAAAGTATTTACAAGTTCTATCAAAACCTACAAAAAGTAAGAGATGTCGCCTACAAACAAAAATAGTTCCTTGGGAGTTTTCACCCCACACTGCCTTTTTTTTTTTTTAAATTAGACGCCCATTTAAGAAGCACGGAGTGAAATTTGCACTAACATGAATACAACACAGAAATATTTAAAGATTGATCATTATAACTTCATTTTAGCAAGAGCTTTTATTACCTGGACAGCTTCAGAACATAAAAAGTTTGTTGAAAAAAACCTGAAACAAATGATGTAATGTGTCTAAAAGGATTGCATATCTCAGACTGAAAAAAAGATTATAAAATCAGACTTCCAGTTAAAATACTGCCTGGCTAAGGTGAGATGTGTCAAGGGTGACAGAAATTGTGGAAATAGGTATAGGAGCCTTACAACTTCAGCCAAAAGTTCCAGTCTGGTGCCCTTGCTATTATACATGGCAGTCACAGTTGCTTCCATCAGTCCTGTGAAAGGAGGTAATGGACTTACTCTAATTCCTAGTTAGGTGTCTTTAAGTGAAGATCCTGATGACAGAAAACAGAATGCTTTGTGGGATAAGACAAAGACAGAAATATCAGCTGTGCTGGTATTATTCTGTCTGGAGTGGCCATTTTCTATGTATTTCTGCATCTTCCTCATCTCCAAGGCAAGAGAAAGAAACATATACGGTTTGGCTCTGTTACCCCTGTGCTAAGGTAGAAAGAATCTGAGATTAGAAATCTTTCTTTGCATCTGCTGCGCTGTCAAGTGTCTATGAAGAAGAACTGTGAAGTTCAGAGTTCTCGTTACACAGGACCTGTGCTGCGGGGTACACTCAGTTCAGCAGCAAGTCTAGGGTGCAGAGAGTGTCAGCATGAGTTATGGGGCACGGGGGAGATGACCTCATTTCTGTAAAGGGGTAAGAGATGAGAGCCTGTGCCAAGAAGGATGCCAAAGAGGGTAAGCGGTGAGATACTGATGAAAACTGCACAGACCAAGGGATGTTTATGGACATACCAGACTGCTGAGCAATTAGCTGGGGAAGCTATGCCCGATACTGCTGATAAGAAAATTCCAATATTTAAACTCATTTGAGATTGAGTTATTTTGCCCCTTTTCTTCCAATAAGTGAAGTCATCTGCTACTGCTAAGTCTCCTCTCTACTCTCCTGGCTCCACTCCTAGTGCATACTGTTACCATGATTGCTATTCTGTTATTTTGCCTTTCATGGAGACAAAGCACTCTTAGCAGGATTTTCCAGTCAGCTGGCATGAACAAGGGTTAGTTTGGTTTTCATTATTTCTCAGCATCATTTTCAAGACTATGCTGACATGCACAAAAATAATGTGTAAAAATACTAAAACATTATTAAAAATTTGTTTGTGTTAGGGAACGTGAGACAACTTCATCAGAGTGAGCCGAGTGCTGTTCAGAGATCTGTGGCAAGAACATTTGGAAAAGTTTACACATATCCCAAAGGATCTCACTGTTTTTTCCTTTGCATAATTTTTCCATGAATAATCCCTCAAATGTTATAAATGAATGTTACTTTTGCAATCCTTCAGTAGAACATGTGAACGTTTACAGTCTCCAGAGCTTTAAAAAAAAAAAAGCAACAGGGTGAAGGAGTTACAGTTCATAATTTTTCTCCAGTAAAAATCTATCAATAAACCAATATTAGGCATCCAAACAGAAAACTGAAAATGAGTTGCATATTATATGCTGAAAAACTGAGTGATTTTTCAGGAAGGTAAAACAGTCTCAACTATTTACTATTTTTTGGCGAGCAACTAAGAAGTAAAACTGATACTTACCAGCTCTGTTTCTAAAACTTAATAAAGATATTCCAAGCCACAGACTCTCTAGTTAAATCTTTGCTGTAAATTTTTACTGTTCTGTTGCCATTGTAGCCAAAGCCAGTGGGTGATAATTAAAACTTTCAAATACAAAGACCTACTTACAAAACACACAATAAAGAACTTGAGAAGAATTTTCTGCACAGAATCAAGAATGACGCAAAAAAACCAATCTAGAATGATGGCTATTGTGAAAGCATGGTTTTAATTTTCAGAGCATTGATTTACAATTTAACTAAAGCCTATTAATGCATACAACATGCAAGAGACATGTATGTTACGTCTGCTTCTCAGACACCAGCAAACTAAGAAAAAGAATCAGTCTTTGGCTGCACCTCTCTGTGCTCCCCCAAGCCGCCCCGCCTCCCCCCACCCCAAAAAACCCCAAACCCAACAGAAGCCAAACCTGTGTTTTGGTCAGACAAACTGACGTCTGCCTGCTCTCTTCGGGAACAGTATACAAAGGCCTGTTGCTGCAGAGATCAGGAAGATTATCTTGGTTATTGAATGAAAGTACTCCTTTTTTCCAAAGGACTATGAACTATTTCTAATACGATGCTCTGGGAGTAAAGGGAACATGAACAGGATTTTCTATTTCCGCCACATGATTCCTGTTGCTGTAATTAGTGTCCTAGTCTAATCTCCACCTCCAGTCTATGTAACAGCAAAAGGTACAGATACATTTCATAGAATCATAGAATGGTTTGGGTTGGGAGGGACCTTGAAGATCAACTAGTTCCAAATCCCTGCCACGGGCAGGGACACCTTCCACTGGACCAGGGCGCTCAAAGCCCACCCAACCTGGCCTTGAACACTTCCAGGGAAGGGGCAGCCACAGCTTCTCCGGGCAACCTGTGCCAGTGTCTCGCCATCCTCACTGTGAAGAGTTTCTTCCTCATATGTAATCTAAATCTACCCTCTTTCAGTTAAAAACCGTTACCCATCATTCCATCACTCCATGCCCTTGTAGAAAGTCCCTCTCCAGCTCTCTCGTAGGCCCCTTCAGGTACTGGAAGGCTGCTACAAGTTCTCCCCAGAGCCTTCTCCAGGCTGAACAACTCCAGTGCTCTCAGTCTGTCTTCATAGGAGAGGTTCTGCAGCCCCCTGATCATCTTCGTGGCCCTCCTCTGGACTCACTCCAACAGGTCCATGTCCTTCTTATGCTGGGGGCCCCAGAGCTGAACGCAGTACTGCAGGTGGGGTCTCATGAGAGCGGAGCAGAGGAGGAGAATGCCCTCCCTCGACCTCCTGGCCACGCTTCTTTTGACGCAGCCCAGGATACGGTTGGCCTTCTGGGCTGCGAGCGCACATTGCTGGCTCATGTTGAGCTTCTCATCGAGCAACACACGCAAGTCCTTCTCCTCAGGGCTGCTCTCAATCCATTCTCCACCTAGCTTGCATCTGTGGTTGGGATTGCCTCGACCCATCTGCAGGACCTTGCACTTGGCCTTGTTGAACTTCATGCGGTTCGCACAGGCCCACCTCTCAGGCCCATCGAGGTCCCTCTGGATGGCTTCTCTTCCTTCCAGCATGTTGATCACACCACACAGCTTTGTGTCATTGGCAAACTTGCTGAGGGTGCACTCAAACCCACTGCCCATGTTGCTGACAAAGATGTTAATCAGTACCGGTCCCAATACTGACCCCTGAGCAACACCACCTTATTCTGCAGTGCAATTTTTTTTTTTTTTTTACCCAAAGGATAATAACTGGTATAGAATGTTAGTCTGTCTACTTTGGCAATCAAGAATTTCTAGTTCTAGAACTATCATAGGAAGAAAAAGCTTAGTTCACTGTCTCATTCCAGACTTTATATTTTTAATCTTCCACAAATCCTTGTTCTCTTTCCATTTTTTGCATCTAAGAAGAATATGTTAAGTCTAGGGAAACATTCAGTAGAAATAATGATTAAGACCGCTGCAAATAAACTATCTGTCTTTGCTGCGCTGTCCTTTCCTTCTCTGTTTTTCTTTCACTGACAGTCCAGACAAGCCACAATTTTCTCAAGTGCCTTTACTTCTAATAAGTGTAAAGAACACCCTGCTATTTGTTTACATTTTCCTTCAAACCATTCTCAGTTTCTTTAATTTCTATCTTCCACTTATCCAGCTACATCTTGTTCTTTCTTCTTGATTCCCTTCTACTTCTCAATGATCCTTCCTCTATTAGAGCTTTTAGTGGATTTTCAGGTGAAATGTGGTTTGCTTTCCTAAATAATCAGAAAACAGCCTGAAGAAGTCTAACAACAAACTTCTTCATTTAGTAATCCAAAGAAGTAATGATATTGACACTTCCTTCCTCCCTCAAACTCAACTGATTTGCTTTGTGCAAACAGCCTTCCACCCCAAATTTCTTAAACAAGCAAACAAAAAACGAGAGATTGAGAGAGAGAGAGATCTGGAGCACATGGTATTCTTTTGCTTCACTTCACTTACAGGTTCTATTTTTTAAAACCTATTTTATGTTTACAGGACTCCAGAATACACTTATTAGGCAATTTATTAGAAGATGTTTCTTCATAGCCCTTATAGTCTCATATATATATATATATCTCCTCAAATCTGTAACAAGAATAGTTTCGCCCAGTTTTTTTTTGTTGTTCTTTACAAACGTTACCACCTAGTGGTGCCAAGAATGCTTGGAATAGATAAACAGTGTGAACCTCCTTCAATGTAGTCTTTGCTTTATGTTCAAATTTGCATTAACAAAATGCACTAATTTAAAGGTTAATTCCAAAAGCATGGTTTGCACCGATGGAATGAACACTGACAGGTATGTCAATCCTTTGTAATGTCTACCAATAACAACAATTATGAAAAAGAGAACTTTCAATCATATGAGCATATTAACTTGTACTTTTTCTTCCCATAAATGTAAGTATAACAGTGAATCATGCTGGGTTGTTATCGTCAGGATACTAATGTCCCTTAACGGGCAAGTACAGCGTAGGCAGGTGCAGCTCTGTTTACCTCGTCTCCATTGCTGTTATGAAAAACCTGTGAGCACGTGTGAGGAAGTAGTTCAGTCTTCTTGGACCATTCAATTCTGTTTTTTTTTTTTTTTTTATATAATTGCCAGAAATGCATCCATTAATTTATGTGGACACAGAGGAGAGTGTGTTGATGTTTATACATGAAGTGTCAAAAGGTACAAAACGGACCCTAGAGGAGTTTGCCCAGTAATACTCGATTCAGTATCTCCAAGAGTACGACTGTAGAAATATGTTAATAATGTAGTGAAAGACAAAATTACCATACAGGCAAGATCACAAGTTTAACACAGTTAGCAAGGACAACAGCAACAGCAAACCACACAAGGGCACCAGAAGCCTGGGCACTTTTGTCTGGGCCACTCTATGAAGATCCAGTACAACTAACCATATTTCTAATGTACTTCTGACTGCACAGTAAGCACACTTCAGCATATTTCCATACTGCACCAGTGCAATGTGCAAAACCCTGACTTACACTTCAGCAAAAGGTCTCAATTTCTCGCAGCTGGATCTGCAGGGTAGTGCATGAGCTTGGATGACATCCACATTGGCAGTGAAGACATACCCATTGTGAGAGCATAGCTGCAGGGAAGTCTGAAGTCTGGGTTCAACGAAATACATTAACCATCACAAAAAAAAAAAACAGGCCTTGCAAAAATTATTTCTGGTGACTGCTCTGAAGAAGGAGACAAAAAAAAAAAAAAGGCAGAAAAGCCCCTTGTCCTCTGGCTGTTTTAAATGTTCTGAACATTCCTAGGGAGCAATACAGCTTGGTAGTTAAAATAAGCATGAGTAAACTAGAACATTAAAAGAGACTTGTTTGGTAAGGAAGTCACAGAAAGTAATGGAAAGCAATAAAGTTAAAAACTGAGCATGATCGTTCTCTCCCTGATAACTTTGTGTTTGACAGAATATTATTCTACAATTTTTGAGAAGCTTTGGTCTGTTAATAAAAAAAACACAGCACACTAATTCTGGCTGGATTTAATGGTTGATAACATGTGAATCCCACACATTTGTCTGGTACTAATTTCTTTCAAAAATACTTGAAATGAATTGTAAAAATTTGTACGGGAAGTATCACAGAGGAAGAGACGGGAAACGAGTACAAGTTTGAAACTAAAGCGCAAAGTTTTCTGGATGGTCTGTAAACTTTTGCAAACAAAACTTAGTTCTTCCATTTCTGCCTTAAGTACAGTGTAAGAAAAGCAGACACTATGCGCATGAAGCAATAACCAAGTACTTGCAGGAGGATTAGACAATCCTCATTTCCACGGAACGATTGGCTGCTAAAGCACTTAGCACAAACTATTTATTAGTTGCCAAAGCAACCAGTAAAACAAATGGCAAAACTAAATGTCAACTCAGTGTTTACATGGAAAATGATGGTGTGGGAGTTTTTTACTCTAAAACGCTGGGACTGCTGTACAGGCATCACTAGTGTAGTATACCAGCTTCCACAGGGTTACAAATGTGCAAAGATCCCAGTCTCTCTTCCTTCTGTTTCTACATTTTCCACATTTTTAGCTACTACATATCACACACTTTACATCTGATAAATCTACTGCTTGTAATTAATTAAAATAAATATTAAAAGTTCTTTAGCAACTCTCAAAGCTGAATGGACTCAGCACAATGGGCTGAATTTTACCCCAATAACAAAAAAGAGAATACACCTGTTTTAGATTAATTACTCCAGATTCCTGGTAGGGTGGTAACATAAAACCTCTGGTCTACTTATTCTCCTCTTAAGAATTACACTAAGACCTACTCGGAAAAACAAGAAAAAAAAGGAGGCGGTGAGGGTCCATCCATGACTATCGCATAATGAAAATCCCCAGACAAGGGCTGCCCACAGCTGAGTCCTGGCTGTTGCTGAAAAGGACTTCTAAATGCTAAATTTAATGAAGGGGTTCATTAAAAATCACAGAATCATGAAGACCAGTTTTTGAGTCACTTAGTACTAGACAGAATTTTCTGGATATGGTTAATTATTTTAATATTATTTTATCATTTTATATTGTTTTCCAAGACAGGATAAACATGGTATATTTCAGAGAATGAGTAACCATTTTCTATATTCTGATTAGCACTGCGCCTTTAACTTTTCAAGGTAACATTAAGACGATAAAGAACATGCACAGAGTTTTCTATACTGAGCTCCACTTGGTGTGCAAATTCTAAGGAACTTCAGTTACTTAGAAGGCTAACTTATTTACCATATATTACATTAAATCTTTGCTTTTGTTCTGGGAAGATGTATTGAGTTATACCTTCCAGAACAATCTGTCTAATAGCTGTACCATACATGCTGGGCACCTCCTAGCCAACACTGCAGGAACACAGATGTCTTTTACAGCTAATTCAACTGGAAACTGTGAACACTGAGCATACTATAAGCTCTCCAGCTACATTCTTTCTCTCTCTCAAGCCGTCGCACGGCAGAATGAACAGACTTAAGTCCCTGCCAGGGAAGTTGTGTGAATCACACTGTACCTGAAAGCATACAATCAAACTGTTTAAAACTCCTTTTAAAATGCTACTCACAAGAGACAAGAATCTCTGCAGTGTTATGGAAGGCATGAAATCTTCCTGTGAAAGCACTATTCACAATTATATATGCATCTGGTAATTAAATGAGACCACCTTAGCCACTAATATACCAAACATGGCTTGTTGTGAGACATTCACTTTAATCAGATGTCTGCCTCCTGCTCGAATTTACTGGAAAACCAGTTGGCAACCAAAGTGGAAAATGGACACGTGGTTTTATCCAGTACTTTGCAAACAGAAATATTGAAGGATTTAACTGTTTTTATTGAGCCTCACACTCATAAAGATACTTTAAGGGGAAAAAAAGAAACCCACGATGTCCTTGGCTAGAGTATACTGTTAATCTTCTTTTGAAAGAGACAAAAACCGAAGCCGGGTAGAAGATAAAGTCACAGTGCTGGGAAGGAAAATCCATTTCCATCATCAACGCAAGTAAGTATACTTTAGAACATGAAGACGACGCTATTCCTTGCACTTACAGTCCATTATAGACTCTGGAATTATTACCACAACATCAATATTTTTCTCCGTATTTGGAAACACGCGGCAACCTGTAAGAAGGCAGTACGTCACACGCAGAACTCAACTAGACTTACTGCTGTTGGTATCGTATTAACTTTTTGACTACCGGGAGAACTGAACTGATGACTGCCTTTATGGGCCAAGAACATTTATTTTATCTTAAAATAACTATATTCAGGCTCGTATGCCTTAACCTATTGACTGGAACATTAAACTACTGCGTAAACTATTTTGAGATCATCTCTTTCACTATAGCTTGCTGATTGCAAAGGATTTAGTCTTGGCACACAACGGCTGAAGTGGAAATAATCTCAAACTACAATTTGAATCCAAATAAAATTGACTCAAATACCTCTGAATGTGCTATTTTTAATTCCCCATGGCCAGATATCTCATTACTGATATTTGGGTGTTTTAGCTCAGAACTATCCAAGACCAACATATAGCTATATTTCTATTTATTAATGTTGTGAAATAAACAATAAATTATTGCCTTCATGCTTAGCTAAATTTCAATTTGAATTCATGCTAACTTAGTTCACTAACCTTCTCCAGGAATTAATTTGGGTTTTTTTTCAGTAAGGTACACTGGATTCCCTTTAGTACCATTTTTGCAGCCACACAGGTGCAGGTCACTGAAAAATTCATGTGGGTATTACAAAATGCTGGTGGCATTCATTGTCTAACTGACAGTAGGTGAGAACTCTCTAGATGAGCAAGAAATACAGCAGTCCACAAGCGTGTCAAGCTTTCGAAGGAAATACTAACAGAAGAATGGAGCAATAGGAATGACTCAAGACTTGGTTTCCAGTCATCATACTAATTGTCACTCTGAACAAAGCAAGCTTCCAGAGCATATAGAGGCTCTGCAGACTCAGAGGAGAAAGTTCACCCTCTCCTAGTACGGCCAGATACCACACAATCACTTATTCAATTGAGTAGGTTCTACCGAACATCGTCTCAATCAGTATTTGTGGACTCCAGCTGAGCTCACTGCAGTATAAAGTCATATTACTTGCTAGGCTCAGGAGAGTTCAAAGTTCTTGTTTCCAACTCAGGAACTGTATTTTTAATTGCCTTCCATTACAGCTCTAATAAAGTCTAAGCCTTTGATTAAGAATACTATGAACACATACTATGCTGCTACGACCCAAGTTAGAACTTCCACGATCATCCTAATGAAATGTTAACATCAAAACTCTACTGTAAAGCGTGTAAACATGAGCAATACAAAGTGAAAGCCAGAAAACAAAAAAGTTCACTCATTTGTCCGCTTTACCTATGCAAAATATAATCATGTGAGAGGCAATGACTCAGTTTTAAGTTTCAAGTATAAAAAAGCAAATCCTCACAAAAGCAAAATCAAGTATTACATGATGTGGTGGGTCGACCTTGGCTGGCTGCCAGGCACCCACCACCCTGCTCTATCACTCCCCCTCCTCTGCAGGACAGAGGGTGAGAAAATAAGATAAAAAAACCCTCGTGGGTTGAGATGAAGGCAGTTTAACACAGAAAAGCAAAGGCTGCGTGCGGAAGCAAAGGAAAATACGTGAGAATTTATCCTCTTCTTCCCATCAGCAGGCAATGTCAAGCCACTGCTGGGGAAGAAGGGCCTCAGCACTTGCAGCAGTTTCTTTGGAAGACAAACACATTAATAACGAATGCCTCCCCCCGCCCCGCCACCCCTTCCTCCTTTCTCTTAGCTTCTACTCCTGCGCATGTCATATCGTATGGAATATCTCTTTGGTCAGCTTGGGTTGGCTGTCCTGGCTATGTCCCCTCCCAACCTCTTGCCCACCCCCAGCCTAGCGGCCCTTTTTGGGAGGTGGGTTTGGACAGAGAGCACCGCTCAGCAGTAGCCAAAACACTGGTGCCTTATCAACACCTTTCTAGCTACAAATACAAAGCACAGCACTATGAGGGCTGCCACGGGAAAAGCCATCCCAGACAGACACAATACACATGTCTGTACAAAAAAGTGTTAATTAAGAACTCTTTTCGAACTTACCCAGTTTAAAAAAAAAAAAAAATTCCTCCTGTGAACTACTTCGTTATATTTTACAAAGCAAGTAATAATACAGAGCATAGAGAGAGGAGGGGGAAGAGCGCCTTCCTGAATAAATGTTTTCTTCCAAATTATTATTTCTGTAGATTTTATTCCTTTTCCTTAGAACTGTATGGACTGAAGACCAGATCAAGCCTTTATCTGACTCTGGCAACAGCTTTCACAATCCTGAGACAAACGAGAGGTTCCCTATAAATGACTGGCCACTTGACACTTAGAAAGGGTTTCACAGCAGCCAACACGAAGAGCTGGGAGGTGGAAGAAAAACACACATATTTATTTTTATCCTTTCATATTTAGCATCTTCCTTTTCCTTTCTCTCTTTCATTCATTTTGTCTTTCTCTCATTTGTTGAGAAGAAAAGACATTTTGAATGCCAAATGACATTGCTTGTCAGATGTGGTCTGGACCCCTTGGGATTTTTTACACTCAACACAGGGTTTAACATCATGAGACAGAAGATTTGCCATTCAGGTTTAAGGGATTAAAATACAGATAACGGCTCCTACAGTAGTAAGTACCTTTCACATAGTCTGGTGTTTGTTTAGTCTGTTCATAGAAATAAACTGTTGGTACAGCAGATTTGTTTTGGTCAATTTATGGATGACACTATAGTTTTTCAGATGTTGCTAAAAGCGGTTACAAATCTTTTGTCCTCCTGCTTTACACAATGAAATTGTCCAAAACTTATGTGTTGGTTCACACAGAAACCTGAAAGGAGGACTTCCTATGCTGTTCACTGCATTGATTCGTTTGTACTGAAAGAGCGCTACTCCTTCTTCACTTACTAAATAATGAAAATGCAAGCATTTGTAAAGAAATCACACAGTCCGATTTCTGTTCCAATGCTAACAAAGACCCTGTGTTACCCCTTGAACTGCCACTGTTTATATATACAAGTCAGAAATCTTTATTGATGACTCATTCTACTGATAACAACCCTGAATTACCAGGTCTGGCTTCTGGACAAAGCAGGACACAGCAATACTACTGAGAATCATGGCCCCTCAGCAGACTCTGATACAGTAACACCGTTAGTGGGAGACTTGGTATTGATACTGAGAACTGTGGCAATTTGCAGTGGTCAATTCCAGCGATTAAATTTTAGACGTACCGTTCTGCAGCCGAGTGTTTAATCTCAGCACAGGAAAGTCCAATAGGTTTTATGTTACCTACTAAAAACGTGAAACTTACTTATAAGTCATCTTAAAAACCCTCCTTGTTGCCATTCAAGTAAACCTGTTCCACCAAAAGGCAAATAACAATACATCCCTCCTCTACAATCTCCGCAGATTAAGTCTTACTTCTGAAATCAAATTGTTTTCATTCACTTAAGACCAATGGATTTATTTGTCCTAGTCAAATGAATGCTGATACGTGTGAAATCCATCTTGATATGCGGGATATAATTTGTAAGATTCACTCTGAGGGTGAATATCACACAGGAAGAAAATTATTTAAGACAAAGGACAGTGCTAACTCATGTACAAGCAGGCTATGTAGAAATCTCCAACAAAAATTAGATCTTTTACAACTATCAGAGGAGTGGTTTTCTGGACGAAGGATGTTCTGGGACCGGGCGTATGCATGGAAAAGGATCAATTCTCTGACAGTCCTTACAAGATAATTCTGTAATCACAACAAAAGCCCATATCTGAAACTGATTAATTCCTTCCTCCAAAAACCCTCCAATCTAAAATAGGTTTGCCCATATACTTCAGTGGAGGATTTCTGTAATTAGAATTATTTCCTTACTCAATTTTTCAAATGAAGTTTTATACCTGCAAGATCTTCTTTGGAGGAAACCAGTCGAGGAGAGCTGCTACCTGGCTCAATTCTTAATGATAATCTGGAAAAACAAGTTTTTAGAGACATTAACAAAAAAATTTTCTCAATAAAAGTTGAAAGAAACTGAAGAAAGTAATTACTTTGGCAGTGGCAAGCAGGAATTTTACTTTGTGGGAATTTGTTTACTTTGTTTTGTTTACTTTTTGTAATGTAACAAAACAATAAATTTTTTAAGGTAAACACTACCTGTTAGATCCAAGAAAGAAACTGTGAGGGAAGTCAATGAAAAGAGAAATGGAAATTGATACTTTATGCTCCCCATCCGTGTAGAAACGTAAGTTCATACAGTCTTTCACTTGGGGGAAAAAAAACCCCTCCAAAGTTAGTAAATTTAGATACAAACCTAATAGCAAATATTTTATTCCCTCTGTGCATGAAAAGTGGATTTATCCTGTTACCATGTGGAAACATGCTATCAGAAATAGCTATTTAGAAGTAAGAGTTACTACGACTTATAGAAAAGGAGCATAAGTGCATGAAGTGACCAACGTTTAATAGTAAAAGAAGGTAATTAGAAGAAAGTTACAACATTATATGCCCCTCTGCCTCGCTCCATGTGTTTTATGATGCACTCAGTGTTGCCTCATCTCAGCACTCCAGCACATGTCTTGATCTTCCAGCACATATGACTTCTACCACCTCTCAAGTTTATGCACTCTTAACTTGACATTCATGGGTCCTTTATTCTGTACCAGCTTGACAAAAAAAGTATGGAAGACTACAACGTTAAGTACATTTTAATGGAATAGGCATAAAACCAAAGGACGTAACTGCTGTCATTGCGCAGCATTAAACACATGAAAGAGTTGTGAAGGTTTCAAGCTACAGACTGCAGTACTCCGCTGTATGCAAGCATCAGTGAAAGTCTTCTTAACTTTAGAGAAAAACATGCAAAGGGGTAGGGGGGAGGAACCCATGACAGCATTTCAAAATATCACTTATGGCCTAACTATCACTTTCCTTACTACCTTGTCTTTCATGTACACAGAGTTTTATGAAGAATAACTTCCAGTCCATTCTCCACAGTATTAAAACATTGTCAGGTATGTTTTACCGTGAAGTTAGCCAGCACGCCTATGGTCCCTTTTCCTGTTTTAGTATTTCTATTATTCTGATAGCACTAGATTCTTTTAACTACACAAAGTAAGGTATTTCAAGTAGGTAATGAATCTTTCCTTTCCAGACTATCTTTTCTTTTGTCAACTTGATTGTCGTGACCAGGAAGTGGCAACATGCCTCTCTCTCCTAGAAGCCAACAAAGTTACAATAGTATAACTCGGTGCACGATTCAAATGTTAAGCATGTGGGAATTCCTTTCAGTATGGCAAAATGGCAAAAAAACTTCATGATGTCTTTCTCTGTAAACAGGGCCCTACTGTGTGAATTTATCTTTCATGCTTGTAGAAGTTCCAGTTGTTTCCTTTGCACAGTAGCTACTCCTTTGTTCATTTTTGAAGCTGATCTGTTCCTCACTATATGAAGAGTTGTATTGTTCCCATGCTGTAAGCTTGATTTTTGCGCAGAAAGCTTTTTTTAAAAAAAAACTCTCGCTTTTAAGAATCTTCTGCAGAGCTGTGCTATTTGCAGATACTGAGAAATATGGGGATGAAGCTCATTATGCTGGGTTATCTCGTATTTGATAATCGAAAGTCCGTGCGTAAAACAGAACGCTCATTTCAACTTGTTTCACCAACGGTTTTTCTCCAAAAAGAAGCAGACAACCCTTCTCCTGCTACCCATCACTGTTCCACAATTGCTAACTTCTTTCTTCTGTTTCTGCCCGTACAAGGGAGCTGTTACCTATCCTTCCCCACACGTGATAACAGCATGTTTTAGTTTCTGCCAGATTTGAGGAACTCATCTCTGATGCTCCTTCCTTATCCTGTTATCAGATACATTACTCAGTTTTATTAGTCCCCTGCGGCACTAATTTTTTTTCCCCCAAGCTGAGTCTGTTTTGCCCCTGATGGTGACTGCTGAGCAATCTCCTTGTCCTCATCTTGACCCACGAGCCCTTCATTGTACTTTCTCTCCCCTGTCCAGCTTAGAAGGCAAGCGGTAGAGCGGCTTTGGTGGGCTCCTGACGTCCAGCCAGGGCCAACCCACCACAGATACTATCAACAGGTCTGTGCAGACTTTGACACCTGATGTGCTTACAACCAACATTCATATCCATCACATACCAAATTATATTCTCACAGCTCACTGTCCCCAATGATACTCACTAGTACTTCTACAAGTAAAAAACTACCTTTGTTACAGCATGCCTAAAAAGTCACTCATAACGACATTGTCTTGCTCGTGTTTGCACCCCTATACGATCAGAAATTCATCTTGTAAGTCACTATATTCATCCAACATCACAGCGCTGTTAGAATTTTTTATTTTCAGGAATTCTTTTCAAACACAATCTTTGCTTTGCCATGGTGAGGAAGCATAGTCTTAGTGCAAGGTCTAAGTGCTGTCATATGATATTTCAACATTTCAAAATTATACAGCAAGAGTTCAGCTAAGAGACACACCAGGATAAATCCAGATACCAACCTCAGAAACTGCCCATTAGAAACTGAAATTCCAAACTTGAGGAGTTGGTATTAGAAATCTAAGCTGAAACAAAAACCAGAAGTAAAATCTCTAGGGAAAAAATCATCACAGAATCATTTTGGTTAGAAAAGACCTTTAAGATCACCAAGCCCAACCGTTAGAGATGGACTCATTGTAGAGATTTACTGAATTAACAAATCACCAATTTACCTTTGGGAATTAAGACAAAGCTTTTAAAGAACAAGGCATAGGGAGAGTATGTGAAGTCTTTGTTCTTGGATAGCAAAAAGATGACAGAAACTTTTTTTTTTCTTTAAAAGGATGACACTAAAAGTATTTTCTGGAATGTCTTAGGGCTGGTAGGCTCTGTAAAGTAAGTTGGACCTCTATCCCAGCCTAGTCCGAGGCAATGCTCTGCTACTGAGTGCTGCCATATAGCTCATTTAAGAGTAATCTTCCTGATAAGCAGGAAAAGAGGAACCTAAGATAATGCAGAAAATAAAACAGGTAGCCAGTCTTGAACATAGTTCTGTTTCATGAGAGTATGCTCTCCAGTACAGGATGAAACTACTGCTAGGACAGCAAAGCTACTTTTTACTCAGGTCTCCTAATATCAAGAAAGTGAATGAAGACAGACTAGCCTTACAAGGACACGAAATTTAGCTGCTCCATGAGGAAGCTGAACAGAACTCACTAATTTTTCTTCAGTCAAGGAAGATCTAAGTTGCAATAAAGTAGGGCAGTCCTCAAGGCTGTCACTCTGGGCATTTCTGACCAGTACTTGTGCACGAATCAAAATGGGTCTGATGTATCTGGAACATTTTGGGCTGTCTGTGTAGCACTTAAACAGTAGATCCAACAGTTTCTAGAAGTGTCACTGTCCCTGAACACGTCCCGTGGAAGAGGCAGCTGAGTCACAACTATAGCAACTGATCCATACGGCCACTGGATCACTAGAAATCTCTGACCAACAGCGAAGGCTTCCGCCTACCCCTGCCTTTGACAACAATTCTTGGTGGAAAAGGTCAAGGGAATATAGCTGCCTGGGAGGCCTACTTAAGGTGGACTGTGGCCAAGATTCACCGTTATAAGTACTAATATTTTAAGTATCTGCCATACAATTCCTGCTAAGACTAAAACCAATATGGTGCAGTTGGCACTTTTATAGTGCCATCATTGTTAGGAGTTAGCATAATGTTTTAATTGCCTATTAATTTCTCTTGGATGCTTTCCCATAGCACCCTGCCTGTTTCTAAATTTGAACTGATCTTTCTGTAAATCATCTCACCAGGATATTGGAATATCAGTGTCTTGCCTAATACGTTCTAAAGAACTGAATGACATGTATAGGTAGCAGCCTACAGAACGAGATTCCAATTCTGATTGTCCTGTCCGGATAATATCATAACACAAGTAATAGTCTTCAAACTGGCTTTACTCAAAGAACAGCTGTGGAGAATACCAAGGCCGATTTAGACCAAGATCAACTGTGGAGAATACCAGGCTTGACCTAATGATACCAAAAGGTCAGCAAAAAAATTGTTTTGGAACTGCTGCAAGGCATGTCAGGTTAGGAAAGGATGTGCCATGGGGCCACAATGTTTGGATAGCGCTGTCTAGCTCAGGAAAAAACTGCATACCCAGGGACAAGCACTCTCCTCGGATCACTTCTCACACTCCTGGAGGAGCAAGAAGATCCTGCAGCAGCTGCATCATGGTACCTCTGAAGCCCACCGGCTGACAGTGGTGCTCTGAGAGAATAATGATTAGCAACACACTTTGGGTAAAAACAGAAGGGATCCTGATGCTTTAGGCCCTATTTTTGCCCCCTTAGTCTTCTAACTAGGCAATGTTACAATTTCTCAGCTTCTGCAGAGAACAGTATATGGGCTAAGCAAGAAAGATCTATTATTTTTAGGATATGACATCATTGTCAGGGGTTTTCTGGAGTGTTCCTACTTGCTGACAAGCACGAACCTAAAGCAAGCAATTGGACTGGCACAAAAAAAATCGCAGAGAAAAGCTTTGTTTATATGAAGCGGCTGCCAAATTTTCCTTCTCAGTGTAACTGGGGTTCTCATTTGGCAAAACGTGTGTTGGGATCCTGCCAATACATTTTAGGGCAACTATCTAAGCTTCTCTCCCTGACAGCCTGGTACTGAAATAGTTCTGTTCTCCCTGACAAGCATACATCTCTTCAGAGTACACTAATGCTGTCCCTGGCTCAAAAAGAGCAGTCACGGGAAAGAGAAAGAGAGAGGAGATTCTTTCCCGCTACAAAAACTTAGCACTCTCTGGCTTTTTAAGGCTTACAGTTTCTTCTGGCATAGGACCAGAAAATGCTATGAAACTGAAGATCCATTAGGGGAAACTGAGAGAAAAGTGTGACATCAAATATTCAAAACATAACCCAAAAACTTCTTATCAAATACAAAGATGGAAGAGGAATAAGAGTTCTCTTTAAGGGTCGTTGTGATGAGTTTTGATGAATACAGACTTTAATTTACAGCTTTATTCTCATGAAACAAACACAGCAGAGAAATGTCAAAGTTATCCACTGCATATAAACTGCAGCAACTTCACTTTGCTAAGAATCAAATCTTTCCCTCTTTTTAATACCTTGTTACTTCAGCCCAGTTTGTCATTGCCATAGTGAAGCTTAGAAAGAAAACTGCTAAATTTGATTGCAATATTCTCACAAATAACTAAATCAAAAGTACTAAATGATCTTAAGATACAGCAAATACATTCAAGTGTTATCAGCAAGACTGCTGCTGAAGTCAAAATTATTTTAAAATTTAAACTGGAATTACTCATGACTTTTAGTTTTCCAAATACTACATTATAGTACCATATACTTACAGAAACCACTTGTTTAATCTGTTTTTCCTAAGGTATTACAGTTCACGAAAGCTACTGTAGATATGATGTTAACACTGACGCATCATCAGGAAACTCATCTGAAAATGAAACTAAGCAACACGACCAGTTTCTTGATTCCAATCCAGGGGCCGTAAAGCCTATACTAACAACTACTCTTCACCTTTACCAATTACTACTCAGTTTAATTTTGCTCTATGTTCAGGACTGTAAGAAAGCATGGAAGTATGTGGGGAATCAGTAAGTTATGACCATTTGTTAAATCTTAACACTGAGATTTGAATCTCAGACTACCCTTAAGACAAGTCTTGGATTGCCTGACTTTTTCAGAAGGTTGTGCACAACGCTAATGTTCAGTGTGCATCTGTTGCACAATGCATCTGTATTTGTGAAACATACACTATGTCATGAGACTGGGAAAAGGAAGAACATATGCATTCTATCATCAGTACTCCGCCAGGAATTCTAATTCCATGAAGCAGATAAATTTTGCCACAAAAACATCATACAAACACGTTCTTTTTTTTTTCAACAACTGTCTTCTTTCTTTCCAAATAATTTTCCTACAGAAACATCACTACTCTTAGTATCCGTGTTCAACGAGACACAAAAGCACAAACCTATCAAGCCACAGCCCAATATGATATTTTGCAGTGAATCACCCAATGCTGGTTCAGCTTCTTTTGCTGAAGTTTACCCTAAGCAAGGGGACAGATTTTGGACATCTTCTCTCTTTTTGATAATAGGTGGAGAAGTGCCAAAAGAATACCTTGTCTGAATGGTTTTACTTTCAGAATTATTCTCTCAGGAAAAGCACAGTTCCACACACATTTATCACAAGAATCCATATCGACAGATTTGGCTGAGGAACAGCACCGTATGTGCAGTGGGGTGAACCAGAGCTAAGTGGAATGGCTTTGGTAGCCGTAGTTATCACCAACTATGCCCTAAATCAAAGAGAAAAGACAAATCACTCGACTCATGCTACACTCAAACATGTGGGGTTTTGTCTCTGTTACGGTGACACCTTTCTCCCATGAACGGTCTCAGAAGGATTTTGCATCTGTACACCAGCAGTATCAGCTATAATTGCAGAGAAGCATAGAATGGTTAGGGTAGGTCATTCTTTATGCGCATACGTACGTGACCCCACACTGGTAATACACAGTCTTCTGATTCACTGAAGCTACTCTTTTCACAGACAGTAACTGGTAGCCTTCACTTCACTAACTGACCAGGTTTCAACTTAAAATTATTTAATTATTTGCCTCACTACTCTGATAAGAAGCCATTCCAGAATGCTTCCTAACCATCAGCGTAACAGAATTCTTCAAGATTTAGCTTCTAAATTTTTGTATTCACCTATCCTTACGATTTAGTTTAAATTGCTCTTTACCGTCCCTATCTTCTCCCAGTTGCGCTTATACATCGTGATTCTATTACCTACACTTCTCCTTTTCTAGGCTAAAGCCAAACCTGGTTCTTTACATCTGGTGTTACAAGACAGACTTTATTCACCTGATTGCACCAGCATTTTTTTAAACCCACTCTAAGCATGGATGGCCAGAGTTAGGTACAGTACTCCACATATGGTCTCACCAGCTCCTTTTGAAGTAGTATTAACAACTTGATTTTTTATAGAGACACCACATTTGACAAGGAGTAGGGATGAATTTGTCTTTTCATGGCTGTATCTCACTTCTGCCAGACATCTACCAATCGACACCATAAATTATTATTAGAATAAATATCTAACTTCTGGAATTTTGTGTCACTATCATTTTAGTCATCAGGCCATCTGATTCTTCCTCTGTGATCTCCAAATCATCTTCTACTTTCACAGAATCACAGACTCATAGAACGGTAGGGGTTGGAAGGGACCTCTAGAGATCATCTAGTCCAACCCCCCTGCTAAAGCAGGTTAGCCTAGAGCAGGTTGCACAGGAACACGTCCAGGCGGGTTTTGAGTATCTCCAGAGAAGGAGACTCCACTCTGATGAACCCTTCCAACACTGTTTTATTAGCATATGGTCTAAGTACACATAAATTCTGAGACAATGTTCTTAACGGAAGTATTTAATAAAACTGGTAACAAGACTGGTTTTAAAGAATTTCATCAGTAACCTTGCTCTCCAGCACATATTCTAAAGTCTTTCATACCACCATCATATTACTATATTACCATACTATTACAATATTTGTCAACAGCAAATTATATAGCACTGCATCTACCTTTGTTGAGTTATTTTAAACCTTGGCTGCTAGATCTATGATTTAATGTGCCTGTTCTTTAAGCATTACTGGCCAGGGATTATCACCTCCTGTAACTGGAGCACTTTCACATATTGACCTATGTGCTCTATGGTGTCTATCTCACACCATTGTGGGGGTTAGATCTTCTCCACCTCTTTTGTAAGCATTGCTTTAACGTGCTTACACCCTCAACATTGTCAAGTTTATATCTTAAGTACAAGCTTATCAAAAGTAATAATTTGAAACTGGAAGATGGTTTTCATGTATTATTTACAGTAGCACAGAGTCAATTCTGGACATCTTGGAGATGGCTTTAGGGTTCCTGAATAGAACTCTCAGAATACAACCATCATGTAATAGAACAAAAACTAGATTTTCATCTGCTTCTAACTTTCACAAACACACTTCATTTTGGAAATCTGGTTAGAGTCATGAAGGAAGACTGTCATTCTGCATTCTACTCAGGCACGCTGGTATTACCAGCTCCATTAATAAAATATTAAGAACACCAGACAAACCCCAAAACATTTTCAGCCAACGCCTTTTCGTTCAACTTTTAATCAAACTAACAGCCAAGTGATCTTTCCATTAAACTCCCCAAAACCTGAAGAAAAGAACAGTACTTACTTATAATTGTCATCTTCTACAAATTTCTGAAGTTCTTCAATGTAACGAACAGACTTCAAATACTTTTGCACGTGGGGCAGTGTTGTAAGATGATCTGTGAAGTGTTCAAACAAGCAAACAAACAAAAGACAAACATCCATGTCATCCAAAATTAATTATTCTTTCAGGTTTTTTTTTTTCTGGTTCTCACGTTTATCTTAATGGAAACAGATAATTTAAACCTTCCTAAAGAATAGGTCAGGCAGAAATACTACTTTGACTCTAAGCAGATGTTAAGGATTTGATTGAGCAAAAGTGTTGCTCAGTTGTTAAAGGAAGTGCAGCTGTCTTTCATCACCATGAAAGTTATTAGATTTTATTACATGCACTCATAAGTGGAAAAGAGTTATTTGCTGCAAGTCCTGCTTGAATTTTGTGCTCAAACCGTTCTGGGGGAAACTAAAGCCTGCAGCCATGGCCGTGAAGAGACTTAAAAACTACAGTGCTGAACTCCAAGAAAGACAGACACTAAGCTCAGAATTACAGAAAAATCTTCTAATGTGTGGTGCACAGGCAGGAACATGCCTTGTAGTATCTAACTGAAATTTTACACTTTCATAAAGACAACTGTTTTAAAGGCATCCATTATTCCAGAATACTGTTTCTTCACGGCCGTATTTTAATTTTCATTCTGATTTTAACAAAAGCACTCAAAATTAATACATAGCAGTGCAGAAAGCCATCAAAACTGTAAATAGGAAAGGGCCAGTGAAATAATGAGGTTTGTCATTCAAAGTATTCAAAGACAAAATGAAACTCACCATAAGAACATGACAGCTGAATAATCTAGATATTCAGAATCACACCTTATTATGCCTAGTCCCTACCTTTAAATACTTTACAATACCGAAGTTGACAACAAAGGACAAGGGCTGGATACTTAAGCATACGCAAGTATTTTATCACAATTTAACTTTTTTTTTTAAATTCAAAATTCTCCAAAACTGCAGCATTTATGTGTTCTGAATTTATTTAACTGTACAGCTGCTCTCAAGGTTTTCTAGCTTGTCTCATGTTTAAGCGACAAGAAGTCATGCTAGTCACCAACAGTTTGCTAAGTATTTGTCACGACCCCAAACCCAGCATGTTTCTTTACATAAGGCTTCACTAAGCGGCTGAAACTGCAGCAGTTAATTTTAGAGTAAAATCTTGTTAACAAAAAGCAGGAGCCCCCCTCACGTTCCTCACTTCATCAACAAATGAGGTATGTGGAAAAGCTTAATACGCAATTTAACAACTGTCCTATAGATCGAAATATTTGTATTTCGTTTTGCAAACACAGAATCAGGATACTAACAATAAAATGATAATGAAATTAACACATTTTACACTCCAAAGACATCATATCTACTGGAAAGGAAAGGAAAGATATTAAGATAATTCTCTCTGACTGCCTCTGGTGGAAGCGGAACATAACCCAAACGCAATTGCTGGACTTGAAAGTACGACATTTATAGTCCACATGTAGCAGTAAACTCTGCACAACTTCCGTTACAGCTCTCACCGATTTAGAATACATGCGTATGCGCCTAATTTACTGACCAGACTGAAACTGCACAGAAGCGGAAGCTGCATCGCTCACAAGCGTTCAACTCCACCAACGCTAGCCTCTTGGGTTGCCTTTACACAGTGCCAAAACCTGCTTTCACAATGTTGTACTAAAAAAATTTTAGTTAAGGCTTAACAGGTATAACAAAATTTACCAACCATAGTTACAGGAGACTTGCAGATCAGCTATTATTCGGAGAATATTGTTCATTTGATTTGATCTTTGTTCATTCTCCATGATGCTGCCTGAAGCGGGATACGCAGAATCAATGTAGATTAAATCCAAGAGATAAATTCCTGAAACAAACAAATCAAACTACCAATTGATCCGGTGTTTCAAACAGGAATAGCTGCATAATTTTAAACAAACATAACAGCCAGCAACTATTTACTCCCACTGTGGTCTGGGCCCATTAAACAAAAGAGAGCTTGGGATTTGCATGTCAAAAAATTTCATAACTAGCGCTTGGGTTCTATGACACCTCTTCTGGGAATATGGCCTGTCTTGTTTATAAGCCGCCCCTCCTCAACAACAAAATGTGTAATAAAATAATTAATTTGATCCACAGAGCTGGAGAACCGTCCTTCATTTTGCTACCAAATAAAATTAGGAGACTAACAAATGGGCAATTCTATTGCGTGGAATGCACTAATACACTCCCATGCACAGAACAAAAATTTCTCATCCGATCAATGGGTGAAATCTAGAACCTGCACAGGTTCTTCTACAGCATTAAAATCACCATTTTAAAAAGCTGAGTAAGAACAGAAAAATCACATGTTCTAAACAACAATATAAAATAGAAAATTAAATCAGCTTCACAAAACCTTTTCAAGAAGAAACAGAAGTCAGCCTGAGAACTTGACATACGCTAACATTTCTGTCTTTTCGGCAAATCTGTAATCAGGTGAATGTAAGCAACCTGCTATCAAAATTCTCTGGCACAAGCAAGAGCACTACTGGTATCTTCCTGATTGTTTACTGTTGTTTTCCATTCCACCCATCGAATGCAGCTGAGAACCTCCTCAGGAACCCATCTGTAACAACAGCACAGCATTTCAGTGCATCTCGTAGGCATGTGCAGGATGGGCTCAGATGCAGAATCTGCCTGTGGAGCTCTGCAGGAAGGATGGAACCTGACACATTTTATCCTTTCCAAAAACAATCATAGCTTTTCAGAACATCTTTTTACCATTTATGTAAGTGCTGAGTACAAAAGCATTGCAAATTTATAGTTGTTACTCGAGTTCAAGAAATACATACAGAAGATGTTTTCAGCTCCTCTTAAGTTAGCAAGCAGCCCAAACTAAAATACTCGTTAGAGAGAAGGTTTTTGTATGATCGTATTTTGCTCAGACTGCAAAAGTTATTATACATTATCCAAGTCTTGGAACTCGTATTCCCAGTACATGATTGCCAAGAGGTCTCAGAGACTTGATATTCCTGTGCTATTTGCTCTTCCACCTCTGCTGAAGCCAACCTGAAGTTCCCAATATATTACTCCCACATTCTTTCCTTGAAAGAGATAATCCTTATTTTCAAAGCCTGAGAAGGAGGGTCAGTAAATGCAGTTTCTTTTGAAAGCACGCATGATGTACAGATTAACTGGTTTTTTTGTAAGTCAATATTCAGAAAATTCGCTATAAGATGACATGCAGCAACAAAAACAAGCATCACAGGTGTTTTTGCCTGGTTAAGTGCTGCTATTTTTTGGCTCTGTAATTTAGTTGAAAATACCAACAGCATAATGTCCTAGTCTCGGATGTCATTCACAAAACTACTACCGACCTCAGTGGTCCTGGAAGGGAAACCCGCTATGAACGCAGGGAGAAAATGCTGTACAAAATGTACCGAGTCTGCTGCGAACATTGTATTCAAACTGACTGGAAATCACTGTACGTGTTCCACTCCGGGATCACTGCAGCTATTACCGCAGCATGTCAAAAACATTATCTCAGTCTGATTTTTCTCTGAAGCATTGCTCAAACATTGAGGGTCAGCTAAAAGGCAGACTTTAATATATTCTTAAACTATTCTATGAGTTGTGCAGGGAAGTTAGTGCTTCTTTGTTGCATAACAAAGAAGGAAAATAACTTGCGGAGCAAAAAAATCTAACGTATTTCCACGCTATATTTTCCACACTGTTTTTTTCAGCATGTTTATAATTAATGACTCCCCCTCCATCTCATGATTGCTTGCCCTGCATTGAAAAGAGCACTCAATTTCAGGAAAATAGCTAGCTGGCTCACTTTTACTCTTCTAGCTTCAGAACATTACATTTTCTCGATAAATTCCAGCCATGAAAACAACAGGAAAGGCAACTATGCTAGTCAAGCGCAGTTTTTTAAAAGGGAAGGAAAGTCATTACATGGAAATGCATGGAGCACACCTAAGCAACACACTCCTGCAAGAATTTTAGCATGCCTGCATTAATTACTGATACTAATCAGATCTTTGGAAGTGTACTAAGTTTGTGCAGTGAAAACAAATTATTTTCATGTAATCTCCTGGTACTAAGTATGCCTCAAACTTACTCAGGTAAAAAAAAAAACCTAAAACCCTGGAAATAAAATTTCCATATGGGAAAACATAAATTATTTCCTGAAATTAAAATGTTCTTATGTGTTCTCCAGTAATGCCTCATTACTATCATGTAGAGCTACAAGTTACAGATCACCAGCAATAGTCCAGCAAACTTAAGCAAAGCCATGTGGCTTACTAAGATTTTCTTCTTCACAGTTTATGAAGAAAAAAAAAAAAAAAAAGAGACAGACCTGGCAATTTTGTTAGATTTTACCAAGTACTGAGAATCAGCATGAGCAAAATCTCATTCATGTGTTGAGTACACCCCATATTTCACTACTACAAAGTTTTATAGCTCAGACTCAGTCTTGCCGTGGGATTTTGCATATGTCAAGTGCTGTCTGGAAGATCTCCATTAATGTTTCTGCTCTGAGACTTAGGAATACTTTACGGAAATCCTTTGTAAGACTTTTTCTCACTAGTGCTGTGCTTGCTACGTATCTGTTTCTTCAGATCTCTGTCACCCTGACGAAGTGGCTCATTGGGTCAGACTGGATTATGTCCAGCATTAGCCAGGCTGCAAGTGCCTATCTAATGTCTTTAGTTTTCAGCCTATTCATTCACGCATTCTGGAAAATCCTTCCACTGCTTAGAGAGGAACGGGTGAGGAAATTATATGAACTATCATTGAAAGATGAAGAAACAGACACAGAGGCAGCGACAAGCAAGAACAAACCCAGTTCATTATGAATTGCTAATGCTTTGCTAGGCAACTGTTAGGCCATGACTAAACTATCTCTCAAGCTCCCATCACTCTGTTAATTTGGACTAAGGCAGACCCATATCCCTGTCAGACCCACTGACACCATAGGTAAGAGTGTGCTCCAGAGGCCAAAGGTAATCTGATAACGCCACCCAAACCAAAAAGGACGCTTAGTCCTTACAAAGCAGTGGAACAGAGTTGGATTAACAACAGAACAACATATAAGCCAACTGGAATTTCCAGTCACGCTGGACTGAAAACAAAGAAAAAAGATGCTAGGAAATTGGGTCAAGTTTTACAGCCTAGTTTAACTTCCTTCACTGGCCCAGACCAGGCCTTAAAAAATTTCCTTCCCATATTAAAAATGCTCTCTCTTCCAGAAGTAATGTACCTCCTAGCTATGCATATAGTTTCTAAAGCAGAGCTTCGTACGAATCAGACTATCTTAATGCTTTTAGCTTAAGAGCAACCTGGGGCATTTATTGCTTTCTCCCAAAAAGCACCTTCTAAAAAAAACATTCTGAATTTGCCTTCGTTTCCACCTCTACACGCTTCTATCTCTAGAACGACAGAACTGTGTACCATTAAATGTTATGAATGTTTCCAATAACTGTTTTATTTGTTCTGTTTTCTAACAAATAGAGCCTCCACTTTAGTAATCTGGATTAGCAGTTTGGTGTTCAGGGCCTATGGATTAAGTATGTTGATAGGCTTCTACTTCTCTCAACTACAGTAATATCCCGAGCCAAAAGATGAGTGACGTTTAAAGGAAGAGGGAGTCACTGAGTTTGCCTTCTGCGTATGCTCTGAGTACAGCCCTGTTTACTTATCTACAGCACTACATTTTTGCTTCTGTCCACATGCTTGGAAACCACAGAAAACTAGATTTTCACTTCAGAATATTAGATGAAAAGGTCACCACGCTTAGTTTTGTACATTTATATGTTATTGTGGAGGATATTTTAAATTTAAGAGGTCACAGTTCATTCCGCAATAAGTTGCCTACTGATAACTATAACAAGAGTTATTTCTGACGGTTGTTGTTGCTTGCTGCCACCTTTATGTTAAAAATCCTCCAGCTTTATTCTTTCCATTTATCACTCCTTACACGCTGCCTAGCTTCCACACCCCCGTTTCCTCAGCTTTGTGGGAAGACTAGCAGTCTCTGCCAACTCAGCGAGTGAACCGCACGTGCATCTACTCCGTGAGAAACCTACTGAATGACATGAGTTTGACTGTTACAAAAGTAACCTAGAAGAAATGACCCCTCCTTTGGGCACAAGGTTTTCCCCAGCGGGGCCTGAAGACAGCTCCTCTCCCTCCTGCACGCTCGTGCCATTCTCTTGCACTCCCTTCTGGTTTCTTGGTTTGGATCTGGCTGGTCTTTGCTGTTTCTAACAACGCCTGGATTAACAAATTATACACAAAAGCAGAGGGAGGGAAAAAAAAGAAAAAGAAAAAAGAAAAAGAAAAAGCGCCTTCACCTGTTTGGAAGACAATTTCCTATAGGTTTGTCAAGACCAGCAACACCCGCTCTTCCTTTATCCTTTCTCACTCTTGTGAAAGCTACAGGTACACATACTAGTTTATTACATCTCACAGTAGATTTCACATCTCGTATTGGATTTCACACGTCATACTAGAGAAACATAAACTAGATAAACATACATAGCATTTACATCTGCTTTGTTTCCACATTTCCACAGTCTTACTTACATTTTAGGGGGGAAAAAATAACCAAAACCTCAATTCCTCTTTTCAGCCCTTCCGAACTTACCCATTACAAGGGGTCCAATCATACTGGGAGCTGCCTCAGCTATCATCCAACACACAAGAGTTACTAACGCTTACACACCGCCCACATGGACCAGGCATCTTACATGCCAGAAGGAATGAAAGAACCCCGATTTCCCCAGTGTTGTAACGGCTCTGTAGCAGTCCGATGTCGAGTAAAACCAGATGGAGTTGTCAAGATTTTTCCATGACCTGGACAGCCTACGTAGATTTAGATTACACATAGCAGCTCTTCACTGTCACCCTCTTGTCAAATTGCACATCGAAACGTATTTAAGAGTAAAGGCTGTAAAAATTCCATTTGCTCAGAGCCTCTGTGCTGCAACACGCTTTACGGTAGCCTGGGTCAAGGCTACTTTCTAGCTATTTGAGCAAGTTTGCAGCTATTCTCATCGATACCAAGGGTATAAAGACCCTCTTGATCTCTATCAGTAGTCATAAGCATTTCTTCAGGACAAACTGTAAATTTTCCAGGAAAATATGCAGATGAGGACCAATGATATCGATGAGCAACACAAAGGATTGGGGCGGTTTAGCCTAGGTCCTGTAAATTCCAAATAAAAGTGTAAGGAAATGGGCGTTTTGTGGGTAGTGGGGTACAGGAAGAAAGAAACCAAACTGACGGATGCCAACTGAATGCAACATGCTGCAATGTAACACAATATATTCCTTGTAAATATACATCAAGCTACAGCTTTTCAACAGCGTTCCTCTCCCGCCCTCCTTTTAAAGTAAGAAAGATTACTAGGTTTGGTGGGTTTTTTTAGTGTTACCAGCCTTTATCTGAGTAGTGGCATTTTGAACTCTTCTATGTATATGATGTGATAATAGGAGAAGATTAGAATCGGTTTATTTTGCTCAGAGGAATCACAAAATTATTCTCTTTTAAGACTTGCTTCTCAAAGGCTCACGGTTGCCATATGCCAAAGAAAACACACAGCACTAACTTTTCAAACCTTGGCTTACATTTGTGCTACTGTGCACTGAAAAAAGCTCTCTAAGATGTGAAGCCATCAGGATATTTTCCAGAGGGTGAGCTCATGGGCAGCTGCTTCCACAGGCAGAACATTTTCCAGTGACACGACTTTTCTCCATTGTTACTAGAACTAATTTTGCAGCTGGATATTGTATGCGGACAACACAGTATTCATTAGTTTATGGTATCATGGAAATAATAACACAGACTAAGCAAAACCATGGCCAAATAATCCAGAACTACATTTATCAATGGAAAAGGGGCCATTTATTTTTAAATTGGCACAAAGAACTGTAATACCTAGCTCTTAAATTTTTACTGCAGCGCTCAAACAAAGCAGTAATACTACTGACAGTTTAAAGACAGGGAAACTGAAGTACAACAAAAAAGTGGCCTTGAAATACAGTTGTTAGCGCCACCCAGACCATGCATTTTGAGTGCTCCATCCACCAGACAACCACCTCCAAGGCTAAATTTTATCAAAAAACTATTTATGGAGAACTGCAGTGTTCAGCAGGATGCAAACCTAAGTCTGTGTATTTGTGCCTTGATCCACAGTTAAGCTTGTCCTATTATTTCTTTACTCAATACTCAAGGCTTCTGAGAAAGAGAAAATAGCACTGAGGCAGATAATAAACAGACACACTTTGAAGTTGACCGGAACTTACAACATGCTCTTAAGAAAAATAATCCCAAGCCTTCTGAAATCAGTGGTTATTCAGCTTCACCCAATTCTGATGAACCTCAGCTCACGCATATAAGCTTTACAATTTTCATGAACGGCTATGGTGTGTGATTTGTTCCTCAGTAAGAAAGACTGACACACCATGCTACGAAAGACAAAATACTTGCAGTCCAGTAAATCACATGTACAAAGTTATACCAGTGAGAAAAGCTGGGATGGTATTACTTTAAACTGCAGTAGCGGAAACAAATGCAAATTTGTTTTTTAAGGCATTTGCCTGGAAGTTGGAAAATCTGGGTTTAAATCTTCTGTTCTGTCACAGATTTCTTTGACCTGGTCAAGTTACTGTTATCCTCTATCTTCCAGGAGTTCAGTGACAAAGACAGCAGTTCCCTGTCAGAATGACCTCAAGAAAATAAATATTATGACTGGGAAGACTTAACAAAAGTGGGGTTTAAATTCCTTATAGAAAACACGTAATGATGTGCAGCGTCTAGAAGCGGCAGCACCATTTATTCTTAACAATTCGGAATTTCACATACCTTTTGGAGGTTTACGACAATTTGCAGGCACAAGGTGCAATCGAAAATTTACAGTACTTAAAAATGTCTCACAAATACACACTGTTGCAAAACTGATTATAAAAAAAAAAGCAGATAAAGATTGAAATGTTGCATCATTCTCAATTGCGGCTTTTTTTTTTTAAATTACTTTATTTATTTATTTATTTATTATAATGGATCTACAACTATCCCGTGAAATAGCAGGGCTAACAAACCCAAACTTAAGTAGTTAAAGCACACCAGTACTGTATACTTGACATATGCCTTACTGCATAGTTCTCCGCTACAGGTCTGTGCAGCTCTGCGAATGCAAATAAGTCAGGAAACAGCTGCTGTATGGTATTTTTTGTTAGTCAGACATTCACAACTTTGCAACAAAGAGTAATTAGCTGAGGGGGAAGTATTTCAGATTAGCCTGGGGACTTGGTATTCTTACTTAACATTTTGATCAAGTACTATAATAATCTTCCACATTTGTTTGGTAAACTGTACTGTTACTGTGACAACCACAACCATATGCTATAAGAGGAGGAAAAAAAAAGTTAAATGTTCTAATGAACAAATGTAGTTCCCTGCCTATCACCACCACATACAGTTTTTAAGGACATTCACAATGCAGAAGCCCCTGAACGCACATATGCTGCAGCGTAACATGGATGTCTGGGTGCAGAGCGTTCTTTTAGTACGGGAAGCAGTGTGTACAAGACACGCAGTAACTGGCACGCGTAACAGAAAGGAACCTACGGAAAGTAATTATTTTCCCTTTTTTCTCCCCAAAAATCGAATGATGACATTGGTTTGATAGGAAAACCAGAAGAGATGAAAGTATGTTTCCAATTTGTGGTCTGCTATATTTATGAAAGCATTTTCCCATGTACAGCAGTGTGGTTCTATCATACTAAATAAAGCAGAGGAGAGACAGAAAGCAACTTATCAATTAACTGAGTGGTAGAAAGTCCAAATCACTACAGTCAGCAGTCTGTAAAATGAAAGACACCATTCGTAGGAGATTAGCTCATAGTCAGAAAAGCCAACAGTTTTGTGGTATCACTGGTTTCAGGAATACTGGGTATTTTCCATGGACTAAGGGCTGGAAAACTTTCCAGCAAAACCAAATGTATATACTGGTTAACCTTGGTAGGACCTTGAGTACTCTAAAAACAACTGAAGGCAAATCTTTGCCAAGGCAACAACATCTTATTTGTAATACTTGCTGCCGGCACAGTGGCCAAGTGAATGGGATTGCTGGCCAGAAAGCAAAGGAGGGATTACAAACACGTTTATCATTTCTTTCTGATGCCAGCTAACCAGAACACAGCATTAGTACCACACACACAGAGAAATGCAGAACTATAATGAAGCTGAGTGAAAAAGACAAAAAACTTTCTCAATTAAAAAGATTTGTGTAATTTTTACTCACACAGTTCCAAATTGCAAATTGGAATTGGGTTTGTTCAGCCTAGAGAAGTGAAGGCGCAGGGAGGGGATCTAACCAGCCTTCCGGTACCTAAAAGGCAGTTTTAGAGAAGATGGAAACACTCTCTTCAGAGTGATACGCAGCAAGAAGACAAGAGGTGATGGGGGAAATTCTGTCCACGTACAAGCAAAAATTCTTCACTGTGAGAACAATTAATATTGGAACAGGTTCACCAGAGGAGTGCAACTTCCTGTTATGTACCGGGCTGTTCTCTAGATCATACGTAATTTCTTAATTGAATCAAACTAACTTTTTCTCATACCAATAATCATGCATATGCTTACTACATAAACACCAAGTTCTCTCTTTTCTTGTTTCAGAACCAGAAAACAGTACTGGAGGGCCACATCACCACTCTGGGCTTGTCTATACCTGGAAAGCATAGACAAACTACTCCGAAATATTTACTCTGGAACACTTAAGTCCTTTACAGGCCAAACATTCCTCAAGAATGATCACATCCAAATCGAGACATTCACTGGAATAACTACTTCAGTAAGTTTTCAGTGTAGACAGCATTCACTTGAAAAAAAATTAGGGATCATTCAAGCAAAAATACTTCATGGGTTCAAAAACAGTGTCAAAGTAACACCTATGCATAGCAGAACTCTAATATACAACCCTACCTCCATCAATCAAGCACAAAATCCCAAATAATTCAATAATTGGAGAGAACATTCTGAAAATTATTTTACTTCATGGCAAACAAGAAGATGTAATTGTAAACAACAAACGGAACTATGTATAATTAGTAAAAACAAAAAGTAAAAATAGTGTAGTCTGATACCTCTGTCAGAACACAATCTAAAACCAGTTTATAACTACATTTTAAAAAAGACCAAATTACTTCCATAAAGTATTAAAAGATTTGTTCCAACTGACACACACAGGAATAACAAATACCTTTTTTTTAAAACGGATAACAATAGCAACAGAAACTAGACTGTCATTATTATAGTATGTGCATGAGTACAAAAGCAGCTCCACTCACAAGCAATAGCTTCAACAATGCGATATAATGAGCAACTACATCATTCCTAAACATGTCCTTTGAAAGGCATGAGCATCTTTGAAATCAAGCATTCACTCAACAAACATCAAAACAAAATTTGAGCACTGACACAACTTTTAATTGTACCCTCTGCCAAGAGCATCTCCTATACTGCCCTGTTTCTTTTGGCTCCCTCCATACCTAAAAACAGAAACCACGATCACCAGGCTCCAGAAAAAAGAGAAAGGGTTCAGATCACACTGCCTTCTCAGAAGCTGCAACACCCATCGACGCCTCCGTTGCTAACTTGAAGACATCAACTGTTTAGATATCCCTGATTCGATCTACAAGGAGAAAAGTAACTCTCTAGTCACCCACGACTTTTAAGAAAGCAACGTCACAATTCTAAATTTATTTTGAAGGTAGACTACAACATGCAGTTATCAGGAAACGCTGCTTAGTAGCGTGCCTTCTCATAAAACGCAATGTTACGACAGCCACAGAGGTGGCAACCAAACAGGATGCAGTTCATTTTCAAAAAGGTTTTAAAGCTAAGTTTCTTACAGCTAGCTGGCAGTGGTGAGGCCGCATCTGGAATCCTGCAGTACAGTCCTGCTGCAATTCCATAGAGGACAGACACTAAACTGGGGGGAGGCCAGCACAGGACCACTAAGATGGCCTGGGAGCAGGAGTACTTGACACATGAGGGCAGTCCTAAAGAACTGGGCTCGTGTGGCCTGGGGAAGAAAAGGGGCCAGAGGTGCAGAACATAACTGTGGTTATTTCCCCAGAAAAAAGGAGCATGTGGGCGAGTTGTAGAGAACAGAGGCAGATTTTTCTCATGCGCACTGTAACAGGACGAGAAGCAATTGACATAAGCTGCAGCAACGGAAATTTCAATTAGAATCGGGAAAAGAAAAAAAAACCCCAACAAACAACAACCACCACCCAAAAAATTGCTTTAAGAGAGGTCAAGCACTACACCAATTCCCAGAAAGGCTGTTAATCCCCATCTCTGGCAGTTTACAAAGCTCAGATGGACAAGGTCTATAGTAACCTAACCCAGCTGTTAAGTTAGCCCTGCGTTAGAGTAGGAGGTTGCACCAGATGACCACCACAGGCCCCATTTTCTATGTGATTTTTCCCTATCCCCTGTAACTTGCCGATGCGGCTATGGAACTGGCCTGCGTACTGCACTATAGGCATGCTGACAGAAACCTAGATAGAGAACACCAGTTGTGACATATTTTATCAGATTACGCCCTTACTAAATGCTATGCTTTTCACAGTGACACAAAGGTGAAAAATGCTATTTGTAAAATGTGTATTTAGGTAAAACATAAGCATGCTGCGGGGAATCATCTCAGCATACCCAAACAAAATAGCTGCACAGTACAAGGACATATTCTGTTTTAACACAGTGAAATTTATTTTACTTTTGATGTGTGCATCAAAAGGAATCAAAATCCTTTTCACAAAATTTACAGAACAGCACAGAAAAGAATCTAAGTAGGAAATTAAACACTGGCGTACCCCTTTCGCGCTATAGGTCTAGGTTAGTCAAAATCCAATCCCACACTAAACTTCTCTCTCAGTTTCAGAGTAAAAGAGTAAGAAACGTGCATCTTGTAATAAAGTGCATGTGTTTTGCTACAGAAAAGCTGTAATCTGTATCAATAAAACCCAACATTTAACAGAGACTTACGTAAACAAAAAAGATGCATCAAATCAATAATAATACATTTTACCAAGACAGCTTCGTCAAGCTACTTGCTTGGGTGGTTCATCAAACTGTTCCTGGTCTCACTATGGCCACACGAAGTGTATCACGTACCTAGGCCTGACTTAGTTCCCGAGTCAGAACTGCCCGATCAATGAGAGCTTAAAGTAATGAGGAAATATTCATATAGCCACGTGAAAGTTAAGCCTGAAGCCCACATCCGTTTCATACAGCCATTAGTAGAATAAGAGTTGTTTTCTTGTCTCTTATTATCTCTACAATTAAGTATTTTTAGTAAGCAAATAAGTCTCTAGAAGACTCTAAAGATTCAGTTAAAACACAAGAATCCTTTCCAGGCCATGTAATAGCTTGCTTCCTTTCTACTAAGCATTTTCGCTAGTTCACTCTACCCTAACGTTTTGAAATGAGGATCTTCAATTATTTTGAGACATTCAAGAGTATCTTATTCTAGACACTATACTGCAGTGTTATGGTATGTTAAAAGTGAAAGATGACGATAAATAGAGAAGAAGGGAAAAACAAATACAAGTCAGCTTACTGATGATTCACTTGACGCATAAAAAAATCGACAGAAAAAATCGACTTTTTTTGACTGAAGTTTTCTCTGAGAAAGCTGGTAAAATGGAAGCTGTGAGCATTCTAGTTCTTGGATGAGTTTAGAAAGAATCAGTCTTTTCCCTGGTCCAAGTGCGTGACAATGGCCTGTTCCTTATTACAATCACACAAATGTGACTGTACAATGCTTACATTTTTCTTTCTCAGTCATATCTGTGTCCTAAGAACAAAGATCAAGAACAAAGCCAAAGCATGACACAAGTACATGTGTCTCAAACTATTTAATCTAACTCTTAAATTCTTTTAAATATTAACAACCGTTAAATAAGACAGAGTAAGCTTGGAGTTAATTATTTTTCACCAAACAATAGGTCAGTAAAAAAACGTGGTTTTAGTCTTCCCTAGATTATCTGTGAATTGAGTTTAATTCATTGAGTAGTTTTGGATGGAATTTTTGCTTTTCCTGAGCTTTGTTTGCTAATCAGAAGAAAAACTGTAATTTGCTTATTTAATCAAAAGCTCAACACCGAAACATTTACCTCAGGCAGAGCTCTCTGCTACCTTAAACCATTAAATTTCACTTCGTTTTTCACATTTAACACTGTTCTACACAGTTTTGAACTTTCTTCTAGAAATAAAGAAAAAGGAATAGTCTTTCTGTGGAAGAAGATACATCACTAACAGGAGTGTCAATGCTTTTAATTGCAGTGGTACCACTTCTGTGAGCGTTACAGGTATAGACCAGCCTTTTCAAACTTCATTGACCTTCCCATAGTTTCTCAGGTATGCCACAGCAGTTTATTTGTAGAGAGTCCTGATCTCCAAAGAGACTTTAAACTAAACTAACAGGTAACATCAGTCCTGTTAGGAATACAAAGAATATAACAGTGACTCAATATGACAAGCATTTTCTACTAAAGCTTGGCAGAGACAGCTGGAAATACTAGTGCTTCTACAGTGACATTTCAGCATGGTTAAAAATTCACAAGTTTTAAAGGAAATGAAAGTAATACAACTTCAGTGAACTGACTTTTCAGTCTGACAGCTGTTTTAAAGACCTTCAGAGAAAACAAAAAAACTCCTAACAGACATTCTTTCTTACTTTTTGACACAGCAAACCCTCAACTGAGCAGCACACCACCACACTGCATCTCATGCAAACAGAGACTGTTGCCGATCTATATAAAGTTTTCACAGAATAGCAGGTTGGAAGGGACCTCAGGGATCATCCGGTCCAACCTTTCTTGGCAAAAACACGGTCTACACAAGGTGGCCCAGCACCCTGTCCGGCTGAATCTTGAAAGCGTCAAACGTTGGGGAACCCACCACACCTGAGGGAGATCATGCCAATGGCTGATTGTTTTCATTGCGAAAAATTTTCCTCGTGCCCAAACAGAATCTCCCCAGGAGTAACCTGTGCCCATTATCCCTTGGCTTTTCCACGTGACTCCTTGTAAAAAGAACGTCTCCACGTTCTTTGTAGCTGCTGTTTAAGTAATGGAACATGGTGATGAGGTCTCCCCTAAGCCTTCTCTTCTCAAGGCTGAACAAACCCAGTTCTTTCAGCCTTTCCTCATACGGCAGGCAAGTTTTGCTCTTTACTCAAGCACACTGGTGACCTCAAAAGAGAATATTTTAGAAGCAGGGCTGCTAATCCAAAAGGCCACTCAAGAGTGTCTGTAAACATCCGAGGCTTCTCAGAAAGTCACTACCACCCAGAACACCAAAGAACCTGTTTAATTCAACTAAGTCACTCTCAGACATTCCTCTTGTCTACGTTTAATGAAAGGAATAAAATATTATTGTTGCGTCCTACTTAGCCATCCCAAAACTAAAAGAAGGAAACAATTCCATGATGCTTCCTGAATAATCTCACCCTAACAGATTGCTGAAATTAATCATTCCACCTTCGTCACTGTAGCAATAAAGCCTAATATAGAAAAAACAGACGTGTAAATGCAGCGTAAACCAAGCAACTCTCAAAGTAAGATACCAGTGTGTGAAAGAAAAAGTTACCAGTAATTCAGCTGGAATCACGTTCAGGAATTCATGCCCCAGACCACCTCTGACTGGTGCAAATCATTCTCCTATCCACTGAAACAGTCTAAAACATTCTGAAGCTGTTGCGAGCTTCCTAGCAAAGCTTCCCCTCTGAACAAATCAGATTTTCTCAAGAGTACTGCCATTTTTTTTCCCATTTTCCTCCAAACCCCATTTCCTCATGCTTTTCCCACAGATCAGGAAAAATATATTACAAAAGAATAAATATCGTAATAGCGATTCGTTTCAACATTTTTAAACATACGTTGTCCAGTGTCAGAAAGCAGAGAATGCTTCGAAAAAGAATACTGGAAAAAGGCAAAGATACAATACTTGTTTTCCAGATGTAACTTCCTGTCAGCAGTGAGCTGTGGTTTAGGGACTTCCTGAGACAGATCTTGTATAAATGCTTTTGTGTTTAAGTCTGGGTGGTATTTTTTCTTTACAACGTTTCTTCTCTGAATCTGTCAGTTAACTTTTCCTTTTTCCTGCTATTCCTCCACACACGCTTTTTTTTTTTTTAAATTTTTATTTCCAAAGAGCTTGTGGCACATGAATTCCGTGATTTAACTTCACACTGTCTGAAAATTGGATTTCTCAAAGCCTGCCTTTTAAAGTTTGGCACATTCTTATCTCTTTTGTTTACCTTGCGCTTCTGGTCACTGACTCGAAGTTCACTTCCGCAACCAGCTGTTTTACAGTATTTTCACTAGTTCTCAAAGCCAAGTCTAACATTAGAGTACTCCTCGCTGATCGAATTACTCTGGCGAAGACAACTGTCAACTTTCACAGCCAGAAATAACCGGCTATTAGTATCCTACTATTACGATCTGTCATTCTCCAATCATAGATTTAAATATTAGCTGATTCCCAAGATCCTCAGTATGAAAAGCAAATGGAACAGCTATGAAATGTTTTGAAGATCACATCATTCTGCCTGAAGCCGTCAACAAAAGCAATGAACTCCTTCACAGTATTACAGATCCAAGGAAAAGGCATTCCCATTCGGTCTAAGCAGTGTGCTCACACAAAGGCCAATCCCATTTTTCTCTTCAATCCTTCCCAAAGGGCAAACGCCTAGTGAACGCCAAAGAACTCAGATACCCTACGAGCACTTGGCATATCCAAATAAAAGCTCCCTGTCACCTGTCAAGTTGGTACAACTTTATTTGTCCCAACAGACAAAACTGCAGCAGACTGAACAAATAAGAAAGCTTTGTCGTACACAATTTGGAATGACTCGTACACTAAAGTTGCCAGGAATGGTCCACTTAGACAGCTTCAAGATGACAAAAAAGCACTCGGCACTTAATCAGAAGGTTGATCTGTGTAATAATATATTGTTTATTATTCAGAGAAGAGGACAAACAGAGAAATAGGTTTGGCTATTTTCGATCTTTCAAGTATTTTTATTTATAACATGATTATCTGTGAGAGAACATTAACGACTAAAGAACACACCACAAGATTAGTTTCTATTTAGTCTCATTCATTGGGTAAAATTTTTAGGTATTTAACTGCACTTAAAGTGCCCTAAAAACAACGGAGCTTAAGTACATGTTAAAGAGCTTAAAAGAGGTTATGCATGGTTTGTAAGTATGGTCCTAAAGAACAAACTTTATCCCTGGGAAATCTTGTATTTCCAAGAACCTTGGTGCTCTGGGTCAGAACAGCAAGCTAGAAACCTGTACTTTTGTACAAAAGCAAAGAGTCTGAAAACACGCACTTTAAAATGGGAATCAAAAACCCAAATCAAGAAGTAATCTAGGCAGAGAATCACCTTCCTAGCTCTGTTGGTAGTCAGGAATTTGAGAAATTGATCAGCAGATGGAATAGTCATCTCAGTATCTCGGTAAACACTCATGGCAAGCCATCCCCTTTACTCTTCCTGCTCCCCGCTTCCCTGTCTTGAGAAGTTCCAGCTGCAACCTGAAAAGGCACCTTGGAAGTGAAGGAGTGTGCACCATAGGCAGACTGGAAGAAAATTTAATGGGCTTATTGCTAAGTCTCTCAAAAACGAATAGAATGATCACGTTCCAGTTCAATTAAACCAGCTTTTTTCTGTGTAGAACTAGTGCATTGGAAAAGCTTTGGACTGCTTTAATCCCAAGCATCCAGACTACGCCACTGGTTTTGTGTCCTCCCTCTTTAGATCAAGTCTAGGAGTAAGCCTTTAGTTACTGTCATTATGTTGTTCTTTCCTAACTTAACTCAATGAGAGGTGCTCGTGCTCCTTGCAGGAATCCCAGGCCATAGAGTGAAAGTGCAAGGAAATTTAAAAAGTCTAAGGCATACTGAATTACTAGTGCAATATATTTAGATGTGGTTTTTTTCTGACACAGTAGATGTTCACTTTTATGACGGAAATAATTTCATATTAGAATACCTACTACTTGTCTGTGCTTTAACTTAAAACAGAAATAGATTTTGTTTTAATCCGGTACCTTTAAACCTCTTTCTTTGTCCTTTGATTAATCTAAGCGTTCTCATATTGGTTCCCTCTGTTTCTTCAAAACCCAAAGATCTTTAAAGCTGCTTGAAAAGCGATGAGCAGATACATGATTTCAATATGGTGTAGCTTTCTAGGGATGGCTACCACACACAATGACAGTGAAGGAACAGTTTGGTTTGGTAAACTGTTGATAAAACGTAGCTTTAAAAGAAGGAACACTTTTATATCGTGAAGTTTCACTTTTAAATTTGATAGTTTCATTGCAAGATTCCCAGCAAGGTGTAAGCGCATCTTAAAGACAAATTTTGCATTACTTCAAAAAATCTTTCTTAAAACCAGAGATGATAGCTAATAGCCAAAAGTATTCTACATGCAGAAAGTTCTGCAATAGCACATTTTTAGAAGGGTTCTAGGAAAACAATAAGAATTCACAGCAGTAAATGCAAGCCTCTCCCAGCAAACGAGAAACGCTTCGGATTATCAACACCAGTAGCAAGCAAACTTTAAAACACGTGCTGGCGTTCAGCCAAATTACGGGTTCTCAATCTGCATCAGATTATTTTAAGAGCTTGCTTGAATTTGGACCGTAAAATGTTCCTTTACTTCTGGGAACGTGCCGTTTCCTCATAGAAATGGCTCGGGAAAGGGTAAAAACGGAGACCACCAGCGCTACTCCGAGTAAAACCACCCTGCTTTGTTTAACACCGAAGGGCAAACTCACGGAGGCCGCTTCAGCGCCCGTGACGGAAAGCATCGCGCCCCTCCGCCGCCGCCCCCCGACGTTCGGGGACGAGTCCCGTGCAGCCGCGCATTCCGGCGCCTCACTGGCTCCGAGAAGCCGGAGCCACATCCCCCACACACGGGCTCCCCGCGATTTCTTCCCGACTCTCGCAGACGGGCGTTCCGCACGTAACAGGCGCGCGGCTTCCACCCTGCGCCACGGCGAGTTCCCGGACCGGCAGAGCACGGCGCGCAGCCGCCCG
>VZSC01009667.1:61775-89753 GCA_013398225.1 Steatornis caripensis
CCGAGGGGCCCCTGCCCCGCCGGGAGGTCTCGCCGTGCCGCCGCGGCAGCGCCCTGCGGGCGCGCGGCTTAGCCGGGCCGCGGGGAAGCGCCGAGGAAAGCGCGCAGAAAGGGAAGCGCGAACTGCGTGGGTCCCCGCGCTCCCTCCTCGTCCGACCCGCTGCGCGCTTCAGGCGCCGCCGAGCCACGCTTCGGCCGCGGCCGGCCGAGAGAGATGTCACCGCGCCTGCGGCGGGGCTGCTCTGCAAACCGTGCGTGAGAGGAGGCGCGGCAGCGAAGCGGGCAGCCAGCGGAGACGGGGTAAGAACGGGGAGCGCAGGCGGATCGCGTTTGGAGCGCGCGGCTGGCTTTGTACGGCCGGGGTCCGAGGACTGACAGCCAGAATATCGCAGGAGCGAAGGCGAGTTTGTCAGAGACGTCGCTGCGCCCTAGCAGGAAGCAGCAAGCCTGTTTTCTGCTTTCCTCTAAAATTAAAAAAAAAAAAAAGAAAAAACAAACCAACGCGTATTAAAATAATAGTTGTAAAGATAGTTGAGACATTTTACGATGCCAGGCAGTGAAAAGCCTTCCTGCGATTATTTTCAAGAATATGAAATCTCTTTTCAATCTTACTTAACTCTGCACCTAACTTCGGGCGTCACGCTTCCTCAAACTCGCTGAAAATGCATGTGCCTTTCAACAAACTTTCTAGGACGTACCAATTTCTGTGATAACTTTTCTACGGGAGTACTCGTCTTAAAAATCATGAAAGCATTAAATATCTACTGTTACGACCTATGTACTGTTTTTCATGGGCAACACACTTATTAAAATGTGACTCTGTTTAAGGGCTGTTACGTACAATGTGCACGCACACGTGTAAGCACACGCAGTAGGAGCGCTTTCTGGTAGGGACTGGATTAAGTGAAAATAAGGTGAGGCCGCTGTTAAGGGAAGTAGCAACACAAGCGGTGCTCTCCTTCAACAGTTACATTCCACACCTATGACAAAACTTTAGTAACACACAAAGAACAATCCACAAACAAGACTAAAATTCTTGGTAATCCAGAAAGAAAATTTGTACTTCTTGTAACTAAAAAAAGCTATCTTTTGCCAAAACTTGAAAAAAAGAGTTACACGGCAGCAAAATATACATAATCTTTTGACATTTCTTGCAGCACTTGATAGTATTTCATAACAAAAGCTCTCCAAGAGCTAATTAAGATACTCTCATTCCGAAGCCTTGCTTTAGTCATCCATTCCCCTCAGTGAAAAAAGTACTTCCTTTTAAGAAGAATTAACTAGTGCTTGAACCAAAATTTCACCACACTTTTAAGCGGGCAGAAAATCCCGAGTACAGAATGCATTATAATGAAAGTATCTAAAGCAATTAATTGGTTTCTGTCAGGGTGGCACAGGTCACAACGGAATCAAGTAACTAGTGGCGAAAACCCCAAAATCATTCCCCCCATAAGTTTGGAGTTAAATTTTTCAGCTTGGTTTTACATCATGTTTTCATAACTGAAACTGCATGCTATAACGTGTCAATTCTTCCCTATCCCCGTTATATTTACGTTAAAACTTCAATGAAAACTTTAAGCTTTTCCTATTATGCATACTACTGTGCTGTATTTTCACTGTGAATTGCTGTTTCCTTTTACAAAACTGAAAAAAAAAAATCACTGTTCAGGTTTCTCACAGCAGTACTCCATCTAAAAATCAAACTACGTGAGTTAATTCTAAAAGAAAACCTGTACCAGTGGAAGTCCTTCTCCTTAGAAAAGAGCAGAAATTAATAAATCACATTAGGTGTGAAGGCTGCCTGAAAAATTGAGAGGATGGATTAATATAATTCAATTCAAGAGAATGTCTGGGAGGAGTAAGAACAGAGCATGAGCTCTGAGAAAAGGTGCAGGAAGTAAGGCAGCAGCTTCAGAAAATTCATGCTTATCTATCTTATCACAACCGTGTTGTGAAATCCAGATCATATTACTGGCCTGGTGCCTGGAACATGCCAGCTTAATGTAAGTCCACAAACAGCGGCTATCAAAGGATTCTGCAGAAGCAAAAACTAGTGTTTGTTAACAACAAACAAAACAAAACCTCTAATCTTTTTATAGTAGGATTTTACATTTTCAACACCCTTGCTCCATTTACTTTTACAATCCAATTAAAATGTGAAGCTGCACTAATCTAAAAACCCCTCTTAATATCAAAGACAAAAGTGTTAAAGTTGTTGCTAGTTTGTAATTCTTCTTTAGAAAGAACAATTATCAAACTTTGTGTGAATTCACAATCAATAAAATAGCTTATCTTTTCAAGAATAAATGCTGTTAATAGCTAACACTATGCCTTTTGTGAACGTGCCTTCATTTATACGTCTAAACGCTTCAAGAATCTGCACAAAAGGTACCATAGCATGTAAGCCAGGCCATCAAATGACTGCTAGCCTCGTTACATTAGGTATGACCAGCACACAAGAACTGATTACCCCACAGAACTGGATTTTGTAACAGAGCAACTTAGTGTAGCAAAACGAACTCATCTGTATGCAGGATATCACTGCTGCTTTCTTCTCCCAAGTGAAAACAACCGTACAGGGAAGTGTCAGAAAATAGCAGTGCTGTGCAAAAATTGCGTATCTCATCCTTCTTATATATGTGTTTTTACATCTATCTGGGTATTTCTAAAAGATGCTGAAGTATCACTTTAATTATGGTGCATTCAATTCTGGCATGTTAGACCTGCACATGCTCTTAATGCTTCAGTCTCTAGACTAGAAGTCCTTGAGTCAAAGCAAGGTACAAGGATGGGAATAAATTGTGAGTGTTGGACCTTGCCTACCTACTCCAGTGAAATGAAAGTCACCTATTAAAAAAAGGAAAAGAAAAAATATTACACATACATAAAACCATATACAGAAAACAGGGCAAAACAATAAAGAAATAACTCTCCAAGTTCTGGAATTAACTTCCTAAGGGATGTAATATTCTGGGAGCCTTTTTAGGAAGGTTGAGTGAAAATGACAGAAAATGGTAGCAGTCTGTTGTAAAAACAACAGTTGTTATCCCCCCTCAAAAAAAAGACTTAAACGGAGAATCTGATTTTAGTTTGACAGCTTACTGAACACTCCTGCTTAAGCGTGAAGAGTCACATAGGAAACCTACTCCTTCACCTTATTTGCAGTGATTATCATAACTGAAGCCTGATAAACTAAAAAACGCCTCCTTAGTTCCTAAGCTACGACACACAAGCCACTAAAAATCTATTTAACTTTTTGAAGTGAGCACTGCTGCTATCTTCATCACATACCAGGTTCTGATGCATTAGCTCCTCAAACCAAATTGGTAGTGTTTTTTCTTAATTAGGTTGTCTTTGCAATAAACTCAACTATGCTGCAATTCAAATAGCTACTGAAGTCCCCAGAAATCCCCTTGTGTAACATCCTAGTTTTAGCACAGAAAATTGCCTTCTCTGTAAAGCAGCCTCCAAGAGTAGACACAGTGTCACATATCACTTGTACAAAAGCTGCATTTATATAGCTTGGTGCATCACGCTTTCATACCTACAGTCCTCTGGCTTAATAACAGTTTACTATACATAGAAAAACAAGAGCAGCAGCAATTCTACTGCTTTTACCTGCTGGGTTCTTTTATGTTCCTTTACGGTAGGAGCAACCCATACTAATGCAATTTAAATTACAAAATTTATATTCTGGCATGAAATCCAGGCAATTGTTTTCCACACAGATCATTATTTCACTTTTTTATTTCTCCAAAATGCTATAGTGCAGGTGATGTCTTCCTTAAATGTCAAAACCTTTCTTCCTCAAACTGACTTGTAATCCAAAGTAAAGCATAATAGAGTTCAGTGCTCAGCCACCATCCAGTGGTCTTGCTACGGTCTCAGCTCTTATTCTGCAGAACACTGCAAAGTGTAGGTGTAAAAAGAACATAGTACAAATCCCGAGAGACAAGATGCCAGTTGCTCAGTGGTTCAAAGACTGAAAGTTGCAAAATCACCTTACATCTAGATGCAACAGTGTTGACAATACCTACTCAGGCCCCCATAACCCCTTTCTTCCTGAGTAATACTGCAAACATCTATTTCATGAACAAATTTCATCCAACAAAACCCAGACATGGCATTGAAAGCCTACTGGTAGCATTTTCAAATAAGCTTAGTGATACTTTAGTATGTTATTACAAGTCATATTTTTAATCTGATGCAAACATGCCTTTGTTCTCTTTTGTACACAAAAATCCCAAGGATGGGTAAAATACTTCATAAAACCTGAAAGAGATAGTTATCCAGTCTATTTCGTAAAAATGAGATCCTCTGAAGCACGGCATCAGAACCAACAAATAAGAAAAAAGGTATACATGTTGGAATATCCGTAATGAAATGCGTATTTTGTTATAAATAGCTTAAAAAAAAGGCCCCAGTACTGACATCGCTACCTTTAATGCTTCCTCTTGAGGTAAGCTGATTGGAACAAAAAAAAAAAACCCAAAACAAAACAGGGACACACACACTTGCCAAACAGTAATACTTTGCACATAGAAATATTTTTACCTTTACCATTTTAGGATCACAACAGTGATTAAACTACAGGATGTGAAACACCTGTATAATTTTAGATGGTAAAATACTCGCATCCTGTCAAAGTATCACGTATAAATTTCAAGATATTCGTAACAATCAAAGGCTATTTTGACTAATCAAAAGTCCCACATAAGCAAGCACAACAGACTACAGGACAGAAACATATTTCAAAGCAAAGCCAAAGAAAGATTTTATTTACTTTTTCCCCTTTAAGGGACAGGAAAAAGATCAAATGCTGAAACATCCGATATCCCTTTCAGAAGCTTTATTTCCTCTTTTTTCATCAGGTCATGGGAACATCCTCAGTTGAGCAAACAAACCAACTTATTATTACCTACTTCCAGTTATATACACAGATAGGCCAACATTTGGACTACAAACTGAAATTTTAACCAAAGCACTTATGCTGGCTAGGAGTATGAAAAATACTATGATTATAATCCACACAACAATGCTGGCCAAAAGTTATGACACAGATGCAGTCGTACTGGCAAAAGACAAACAGAAAAAAAAATATTATTTTGTCTGAATAAAGTAATACATACTGCCAAGTAGGGTAAACAAACAAAATTGGGTTTAGGTGCATCTGCACTATGGCAAGTTTGTCCTAACTCAGCTCCCACAAAAAGTGCTTTTGTGAGTACAGAAGTCTTGAACAGCCACAATCTAGACATGAAATTACTTAAAACTTCCATACTTTTTCTAATTAGAAGTTCTATTTGATTTTTAATTAAAATGACACGTCTTTCTAAGTGTGCTGCTTTTACTTTTTCCAGTTTTTTGTTTGTATGCTTGTTTGTTGTAGTTTTGTCAATGTTCACGAGGATAAAAGACAGACATGCTGTATTTCCAGTAACTAAGAACACTTGCACCAAACCTGCAAGCATGCTTTTATATAATGTAGATTCGTGTGATGGTGAGGCTGAAGTGTCTACAGCTACCTCAGTGGAATTTTGTACTGGGGACAAATATGGCCCCAGTAACACAGTTCCCTCCCAGTCCACTGCAGAAGAGCTACTGGGAGAGCAAGAGAGGAAGAGGGGGGCCAAGCCAGAGAAACAGGAAGAACTGTTTCAAGATCCTTCTTTCCAGGAAGATCAGCAAACAACGACACTAGTTAAGTACAAACAGTATGCGCAATTACTTGGCAGAAGCGCAACAGAAGAAAACTGAAAGCTAGTATGCTAGACATCAAATAAATAAGATCTTCCTCTCCCATGGGAAGGAATTCTGATGGCCTAAGAATCTCATGCTCTCCTACTCAAAAAAGAGGAGGAAGATATTAAAAAGCATTAAATCCTTCCTTAAAATTGTGTCTCTGGATTCCCTCCCCACTTCCTCCAGCACGCTTTCTTCTCCCTAGAAGATTAATCACTGAGAGTTGTTCAAATAAGCATGTTGGTTATGAACTTAATTTGAATCCAACTGCAAAAAGAAAGGAATGCCATTTATGTTATGTAGTCCATCACAATATGCAACAAACAGGCTTAATTTTGAACACTTTTTTTTAACTGAACAAGTACATACAATAAAAGACTTAAGAGATCACTTCATAAACAGACTCTGCAGGAAGAAGGACATCTGAAGACAGTACGGTTCTTGTATCTATTTGTACAGGAGCATTCTCTTACCAATGTACTTTTCCTTCTAATATTTTTTCTTATAGGAATAACACCTTAGAAACGGTCACATGCAGGCAAGATTATGAGAGAGGGGCATTTCAGCATGGTCTAGCCATGCTGATGTCAATCACTGATGGCTTACCTTCTGCAAACAGCGGTCAAACCCTGGAGCAGGCTTCCTATAGAGGCGGTCGAGGCCGCAAGCCTGTCCGTGTTTAAGAGGCATTTGAACAATGCCCTTAATGCTATGCTTTAACTTTGTTAGCTCTGAAGTGGTCAGGCAGTTGGACTAGACGATCGTTGCAGGTCCCTTCCAACTGAAATAGTCTATTCTATTTTGAAAGATATTTCAACTGATACGTTAAGATGAGGCTGATGAAGTCTGTTCCACTTTTTCTTAAACAGTTCTTTAGAAAAATTAGAGAAAAATCAAGCTGTTGTATGTTGCTCTGTATTTCTTCAGTCTGCAAAAGAATCTGCACCCCAAATCCTGTGCCTCCATTAAAGACATGAGATGCTGTAACAAAGACACAAGTGAACTCTAAGGAAAAAATTGTTTCTTTTCAGTGGTCACAATAATTACAGCTTTTAAGGGGGGAAAAAAAAAGATATTTCAATTCAAACAGTGAAATAAACCCCATTTCATACCTATATGCAAGAGACATTTCCAAAAATAGTCCATCTGTGCAGAAATATGAGGCCTGGAAAACTGCCAGAGTTTCCAAGGGTGACCTGCTGTGCAAATGCTGATTATGCAAGTTAAAGCTGTCTGGGGTGAATTTATGTTCCCTGTTTTTCAGGTCTCCAAATAACATTCCTTTACTTACAGAAACCATGTCAAACTCCAAACTTTTATCTGACAAGTTTTCAAGATTCTTGACAAGTTCTGTAAAGCACAATTCCTTTCCATTTCCAAAATTAAAGTTAGTTTACTCCAAATAAGAAACTGAGGCAAAAATGCATATCCAGACACTTTAAGAAGGATCAAGTCCTGGTCACTTTTGTTGGAATCATTTACAGAAGCATTTACAGAAACTTCTGTGGTTTATTTCAAAACAACAGAAAAATGTGGATGACTGACAACCACGCATCTTCTCAGTATGAATAATTATTTAAGCATGCATATCTATCATTATCTTGAAACTCAAAAAAAAATTCTTAAAAGTCAGCAGCTGCCTAGAATCATAGAACAATTCAGATTGGATGGGACCTCACCCTCATCTTACAAAGCAAGGCTAATTTCAACATTTGATCAGGCTGCTCGGGGCCTTGCATAAATCAAAGCTTTAGGCATTTCCAGGAATGGAGATTCCACTACCTCTTTGGGTGACTGCTTCAGTCCTCGGTCACCCTCATTGTGAAACTATTTTTTTCTAAAACCCAAAATTCATTTTTCCTGAAGCAATTTGCATCCATTGACTATCACACTTTCACTGCACACTTCCAAAAATAATTCATCTTCTCTACAAACACCCACTAAGTAGCTGAAGAAAGCAGTAAGATGTCTCCTTCACCTTCTCTTCTGGAGGCTAAACAAATCTAGCTCTTTCTGCTGCTCCTCATACATCATATCTGCCAGCCTCTAGCTATCCATGTTGCTTGTGCTCAGCTGGAGTCACTCCAGTTTCTCACAGCTGTTACCATCATAATTTCACATCATTTAAAAAATGCAATTGTAATAAAAGATGACCAAGCACTAAGGTGACAGTTATTTAAACACTGAACGGCTATTCCATGTGAAATGTTTTACAAGCAAAGAAAGATAGGATCGTAACACCACCTTGGTTTTAAGAAGTACCATGCAGACTTTATACACTGAAAAAGCTCCATATTTCATTGCTTCCTCCCATTTTACTTTTTTTTAAGGAAACTAGGTTATATATACACACACGCCTATTAAAATTCAACAACAAAAAGCTATTAGAAATGCAGGATATCAAAGTGCTGTTCAAGCAGCTGCTAAGAGGGGTTTGTGACAAGGGCATTCCTGGCAGTAGTGACAATGCTAAGCTCATGTTTCCAAGATGACTGTTGCCTATGAAGTTCTGGTATTGACTTATTTTTTAAAAGGATTGTGATGGCCTCAAATTTCCACCTTGAACATGAATCTGCTCTGAAAACCACACGTAATTTCACCAAAAGGGTACTGCTGCAGTATGTCAATAAACTCTAGTAGCTAATTTTACTAGCTGGGGTCGTCTTTGTCCACTATGCACATAGGCACATGTTTTTCCCCTTCCAAGAAGAGACTATGAAGTGAAATGACCAGGCTGAGTGGAAAGACAACGTCTCCAGTGAGAGCCACAATAAATATTTTACTTGTAAATTCTACTAGTCTGGAAAAACAGCAGATTTTACTGCCTACAATATTTGGGCGGTAAAGTTTTAAATTTATAATCCTTAAGGATTAATGTAGAGTAAGTTCCTCCCCCACCTTTTTTTAAACTATGAGGTTCGCTACTGCTGCCTGAAGTAAAATTGTTATATTTCATCTAAGCTAAATCTCCTGCAATATACATGCAGTTATGAAATACTGCAAGTGAGCTATTTGGTATTTTTAGAACTTTTAACAGCACATATTAACTTACATTCTGCTTACGTTTAAAGATTATATGTGTAACTGTAAGAAATGAAAATGTAATTCATATTGAAATGAAAACATCTATCTTGGAAACATTTGTGGTACTTGCCTAGAAGAAAGGACTCTTCAAATCCTGGTATTTATTACTTAGTTTCTTGTGGTTCTTGGCAGGCTTTAGACAAACTAGCAACTACCAACTACAGTTCTGGCTACAGAATGATACAACTATTGCCCATGATGTCATGTCCCCATGATGCCCCCCCTTTAGCCAACGTAAGTTCATGCTGGACAAGAAAAACATCTCATTTGTACACAGCCATACTAGTTAATATGTAGTATTCTGTAAGTTTTAGAACAGATTATCAGCTGTAGGTTTGCACCGATTTCCTATTTGTTACTTACTGTTACATTTATTTTAAAACAGATTTTTAAAAGTTCTTTGCAGAAGACTATTTGACCAGAACTAGAGGATCATGACGACAACAAGATTCATCTGTTTAATGCTAATAGCTGTTGTGGGGGCTACTGCAAGCAAAACACAGGAATTTGAAGGCCATGATGAGGAAACAGAACAAGAATTCATTTATATGAACAGATATAAGCGTTCCAGCGACACACAGGACAAATGCACTTACACCTTTATTGTACCTCAACAGAGAGTGACAGGTGCCATTTGTGTTAATTCTAAGGAGCCTGAAGTTCTACTTGAAAACAGGGTAAATAAACAAGAATTACAGTTACTTAACAATGAACTTCTTAAACAAAAGAGACAAATAGAAACTCTCCAGCAACTGGTAGAGGTGGATGGTGGGATTGTTAACGAGGTTAAACTCTTAAGAAAAGAGAGCAGAAATATGAATTCTCGTGTCACACAACTCTATATGCAGTTACTACACGAAATTATCCGAAAACGTGACAACGCATTAGAACTTTCTCAGCTCGAGAATAAGATTTTGAACCAAACTGCAGATATGTTGCAGCTTGCAAACAAATACAAAGACTTAGAGCACAAGTACCAACATTTGATGTCAATTGCCAATAATCAATCAATAATAATTGCCCAACTGGAAGAACACTGTCAAAGAATGCCATCCATAAAGCCACTGCCACAAACTCCACAGCCACCAAATAAAGTGTACCAGCCTCCTACTTACAATCGCATTATTAACCAGATATCTACTAACGAGATTCAGAGTGATCAGAACTTAAAGGTACTACCACCTACTTTACCAACCATGCCTGCAGTTACTAGTATTCCAACTTCTACTGATAAACCCTCTGGTAAGTAATATTATTGATATGTCAATATATTTTATGCTACTATGCAGTGGACAACATTTTAACTGTAATATAAAAAATGCAGACAGAATTTATTTAGCAAAATAAATGCAAATGAATTATTTTGAACTAGTTGAGATTTCTTAGATCTGATGTGTCTGTGTATCTATCTTGTGTATTGTTAATACACTTGTTGTAAGACGAGCACAGAAAGCAAGCAAGAAAATGAATTCTGAATGTCTAACAGATTCAGACGCACGAGCCCCACAGATTTTTCTGTTACTTTGCCGAGACAAAACCACCATTTATGAGACGTATGAGATGAAGGAGCTGCAGAGAAATCTTAACTAAAATAATCTAAGTTTTATTTACCTGTGCCCAAGACCGAACTGCTGTAATTCAAGACATCTGAAGGGGTTTGACACTTTTTGTGTAAACACTTATGAACTTATCACAAGTTTGTTGTTCTAGCGTGTGATAATTTTTGTGCTTGCGTAACTCAAAAAGGAGTATCTGCTCTGTATCTCACACAGGGCACTTGTGCTCCAAGACAGGAGTGAAGGGAAGCAAGTGGTAGAATAGTAAGGGATATTATATAGCCCGCATTTAAGAGTCTAGGAGTTCTGTCATAAGCAAGATAATAGGCATCTGAAATCACATTAGAGATCAATTGATCTCCATAATAAAGAAGTAACAGGTAAAGAATCCAGTTTCATCTATGGTCCCACATATTTCAAAAAAACAGTTCAAATTATTATGTGTCCACAAGAGAAGTCTGTTCTTCAGTGTGTGGGCAACATCTACGTGCTTCAGAACAAAGATAGGGGAACCAGACATCTGAAACTAGACCTGAAACAGAGTAAGGCACGTGGACTGCACTCAGAATATACTGTAAGGCTTTTTTCAACACATTCCAAATGACATCGTCAAACTCTTTAAAATTATCTAATAATTCAACCGCTACATAAAAAAAAAAAAGACTTATTTCTCCGTGGAAGCATCCACAATGAAAGAAACTTGGGCAGGTGTTTCACAGTCTATGAAGCACAGTCTCTAAGACACTTCATCACAAAGCAGTTCTTTCATAATATTGCAGAGATTAACTCACCAAAGCTTGCATTGTGGCATGCAGAACCTCAGCCAAAAATATTGTGACTCTAATGTTCTATGTTAAAAAAAAAATAAAAATCATGATTCTAATGTTCTATATAAAAATTTGGAGCAATACACTACAGGATAGCCTCTTTAATAATTACATTTTGACTTTGATCTCAAAGTAGGTTCAAGCTTAGTACAGTATTTACCTATCTTTCTGTAAGTGAAATATCTTTCAAGCATTCTTTTAAGACCTTTCCCTTTCCTGTTACACTCTTCTGAAAACTCATTAATTGGTCCACATCCTCCTTGTGCTTTTTAGAACCTAAAGTGGAGCTGAGGCTTCACCATCACGCAGCAGAAGAGTTACTTCATGTGCATAGTACTTTTGTTGATCTATCCTCATATAGCATTTGGCTTTTCTGCAAAGCAAAACAGATTCACGACCAACTTTCAACCCTGTAGAACCCCCTAGATCCTCACCTGAGAAAGAACTGCTTACCCAGCTTTCATGTTGATCTCCAGAGGTCCCTTCCAAAGTTCATGATTCTAAGATAAGATTCGACATCTGCTACTTCTTCCTTACCTACATAACTTACCAGAAGTTTCACATTTCTTCTGCACAAATCAATTATAATTTTAATTTCTCTCCTTATTGTCTCATTTGCAGCAGTTTGATTTGTTCAAGCAAATTTCTAACAACTGAAGTTAAACTATTTAACCTTTCATTTCCAGGGTTGTCCTCCTCCCCTCTCCCCACCTTTCTTTTTGGGCAAGGAACATTTAATAACTTTTCCTCATCCTCCAGAACATTATCCACTCACAAAGCCCATCTCAAAATCCCTCCCCACAATTAATTCCATACATGAGGCTTCAGCCAGGTGTCTGGTATGAACTAGGAAAAAACACCACAAAAACACCCCCAACCCACTCCCCATACCCACAATGAACACCCCACAAAACAAACAAAACCCACCACCACCAGAACTGCCTGGCCACTGGAAAAAACCCCATGTGTATTTTATCCAATCCTTTCTGTTCTGTGACTTCTCAACTGTTGCCAAAGCTCCTGGCTGTCCTAACCATCTGATCATAACCAACCTTTGCAATGAAAAGTGAAGCAACATGGAAGAAAAATATTAAATGCCTTCTCCATTCAATCTGTTGACAGCTCTCCTTCCTCGCAAAGTAGCACACCAACATCTTCCCTTGATCACAGACTTAATATACTCTTAGTACTCTCAGTAGCTTTATTTAATTTTGTACATTTTGTCCACACTGTTGTTTTTAGAGTTTGGTGGTTGTTGTTTGGGGGGGGGTGTTAAACAAACAAACAAAACCAACAACCAACCAGCCATGCCTAATACTTTGAGCTTTCTTCATGTTTCCAAAGCTACCGGAAAGGTTGTGATTTAGCCAGATCAGTTTCTCACCATTTTCCCCAGCCACCTTCCACAATAGCAAAACCCATTCCAATGTCCGGAGAGACTCTTTAACAAACTTGTAAACTCTTCCCTTGGACTCATTGTCTAAAGCATCTTCCCTGCACGCTTTCTGAATCTGAAGTCTGTTATATTTAAGTTCATTTTGTTTTCCTTTTTACTTTCCTTTTTTAAGAATTGTGGCCTCCATTATTTCACAATCTACACTGCTTTCCATTTCACACTTTCAATCAGTTCTTCCCTGCTTACTAGGTTCAAATGTAGTATTTTTCTGTTTTAGATATCTATGAAAATTCTATCCCCAACAAATTCCAAACACTTGCTATATGTTTTTTTTTAACTGCTGTATTCTTCACCCAACAGATGCATAGCTGGGAGTTGGTAACTCACTGGAAGACGTAGCCAACAAGTGTCAAAGCCTAAACAACATTTAATTATGCACATAAGCGGCACAGAAAGGGAGACTTAAGTTACTTCACTTTTTAAAAACAAATCTCGTATTTCCCTTTCATTTGTATTAATAACTTTAAATTAATTAAAAGCTACATGGATCCAAGCTTCCAGTTCCCCATGAAGCACTACGTATGATTACTGAGTCTCACCAAATCCCTAAAAGACGTATGTAAGAGCTTGAAATAGGACATCTCATTTCTGCAAAACATTTGAAGTGTGAAAATATCAGTGCAAAGCAAAATCTCTAATTCATAACAGCAATTACATGGACCTGTTGGAGCGGCCGCAGAGGAGGGCCACAAAATGATCAAGGGGATGGAACACCTCTGCTACGAGGAAAGACTGAGAGAGTTGGGGTTGTTCAGCCTGGAGAAGAGAAGGCTCTGGGGAGACCTTATTGTGGCCTTTCAGTACTTAAGGGGGCTTACAAGAAAGATGGGGACAGACTTTTTAATAGGGCCTATAGCAACAGGACAAGGCGTAATGGTTTTAAACTAGAAGAGCGTAGATTCAGACTAGATATAAGGAAGAAATTCTTTACGATGAGGGTGGTGAAACACTGGAACAGGTTGCCCAGAGAGGCTGTAGGTGCCCCATCCCTGGAAACATTCAAGGTCAGGTTGGATGGGGCTCTGAGCAACCTAACGGAGCTGAAGATGTCCCTGCTCATGGCAGGGGGGTCGGACTAGATGGTCTTTAAAGGTCCCTTCCAACCCAAACCATCCTATGTCTCTATGATAATCCTAGCCCCACCCCCCTTTTTTCTAATTGCACATTAAAAAAAAATTTGAGAAAGTAATTCGTTTAGTACAACTTAAATACTCAAGTGAAGGCCAAGAAATAAAATATGATTAGAGAAATTAAGACTCCAAACAGAATTAGTGACTGTGGAAGACAGAAATTAAGGAGATGCAAGACAAAAAGACAGGGTCGGGAAGAGTAGTCATGTGGTTTGGGTTAGCAAAATTACAGACACAATTTTAAAAACTTATTTCACATTCTCCTACTTGGCACAGATGGGTGCAAGTCCAAAGCAATACAATACATCTCACACAATCTGTTATCAAAACCTGTTCTGGTCTTTATGAAACACAAAATGTGTGGTCTGCTCATTATACAGCTGTCTCCATCCTATACATCCAATACTAAAAAAGTATTTTTGTAGTTAAATGTGTCTGTGCTAGTGAACAGGCACTGTTCAGATTACAAAGGCCCTACTCCTCAAAGGTCTGCTTGGTTAACGGATGGACTCAAAGATCCTAAAAGGTCTTTTCCAACCTAAATGATTCTGTGACTCCCTAGAGGTGATTTTATCAAAATTACCCATCTGAACATCACAACACTCTCACTTTTTCAAGATGACTCTTGTTGGTAAAGCATGCTAATACTTCAGAAGGAAGATTTACATTTTATTAGTATAAAACCACTAAAGACCAGGCAGATTTAGTGAAACAACTATCCTTTTCTCCTAACAGCAGCACATACGCTACAGAGGAAGTTTACACAATTGCTGTCCAATTTATTTTGCAAAAAAGGGCAATTGTTACTACTGGCCAACCAATCATGTGACTGGCACAGCTGCACTTACCTCAGTCAAAAACCAGGAATCTGAACGGGAGGGCATAAGAACTGCCACAGAAATGAATTTAACCAACTTACACAGTTCTAAACACATCACTTACCATAAAACAAAGTGCTCATCTTTTTCTACATGAACATTTTTTAAACATCCTACTTTGTAAGTTACTTATAATTCGAAATCTTCAGAGCAACAACCCTTTCTATAATGCCTTTATACAGTACGAGGATACTAGACCCCTATGTCTACACTCAGAGGAAGGTACTTCAGAACAAAACATTATGATCTAAAACAAGACTGTCATTTGGAAGTATTTCTTTGTCACGTTTGAAGTCTCTTTCCATACCTGCTATTGTAGATTTACTGTGTAGTGTGATTTAAATGTACAACTGACTATTTTCCCCATATTCACAAAGGTAAGCCAAAACGACTAACCAAGTAACAAAAAAAAAAAAGTGCCGGATTTGAGAGGCAAGGCATGGAAGAATAGCATCGTGTTAAAAATTTTTTAGGAATATTTGAAGTGTTGGGTATTTCAACAGAGACATCATAGTCTATTGCCTGTAAGATGATGAAAGCTGATGACTGCGTAACAACAACATCGGCAGTAAATCATAAAAACGTGAAGATAAATTAAAGAACCCCAGACTCATAGTAAAATGTTCTAGGGAAAAGAAACTGAAAGAATGCATTGTAAAATCTGAGCATCATCATTGGATATAAAGTAATTTTAGAGATACACACTTTATAATACACAAGTTCTCTGCAAGGACTAGTGTCATGCTTCAACCCATGCATTTCCCAGAAAGTCTTATTTTATGAGGCATAAAAATTGCCCCAATGTTCCTGTTGCAGGTTCTTTGCAAAAATAAAGGAAACTGTAAAAAATACTCTGTTTTGATTCTGAGCAGATGAATTGCAATTTCATCCAAAAATCATTTAGTTCAAATTCTTATTTGTGCATTCTCATTTCCCACTCATGCCCAAAAGACTAAGTTGGGTAAGTTTAATTCCATCTGCAAAATACTGAACATGTACACAACACCGAAATTCTACAGAATAACAAAAAAATAAAATAATCCGTAAATAGCCAGTAATCAACTAACGTCAACACCAGACATTGTTCAAAATAACTACAATTGTGTTTTACTCCATTCTACTAAGCAAAATATGAATTCCAAGTGGAAGTTCTATTCAGGAACATTGCTCCTTAGACTTGCTTGAAAGAGTTAAAAGTCTAAGGAAAGACTTCAGGATTAAATGGTTTAGCTGTGACACTAACAACTCCCTTCTTGGAGTTATTACCTAGAGGTTTGGGGTGGGATGTAGGGATATGACACACCAAACCCCAACAATTTTGCATGCATTAATGCTTAACAACTACAAGCTTTAATACACCAATGCAAAAAGACGATGTGGTTTATCTACAGTGGGTTTTGGTTTATAACGTCAAAATGTTTAGCCCACAGGGACAATCGTTCACGTACATCTGAAATGACAATTTATTAGACCGTAGAATTCTACACACAACTGGACAAACACTATTATGTGAAGCACTGCTACGTTTTCTGTAGAAACAGACTTGCATGAACAGCTTATCAAAATATCTTGCTTTGTAGAAATTTGCTGGTGCAACACTGGAAGATGACTTTACTCAAGATAAATGAAAGCTGAACTCAAAAACTGAATGAATTTGATTAATCATCCTCACCCAACAAATAAACTAACCTTTTTCTGGGAACAAAACATTTAGTAGCCAGTTGTACCAACTGCAAAATGTAAGTTTTCTTGTGCAATTGCTATAGAAGATATTATTCCTAGAAAAACATGTGCACAAACCAGTTTATTATACTCTACCAGATGCAGGTAAACATATTAATCCCATGCTGCTTTATAAAAAATAAAGTTTAGTAGTTTAATAATAAACAGCAAACACTAATGCTAAGGTCAACGCTATATTAACATACAGTGTATGCTAATTTTACATGGTCACACTCTTTTTCAAAAAAGGCATTAGTAGTATACAAAAATAAAAACATGTAATAACATAAGAAAGACAGACAATATATATCCATACTGATAATTATGGCTTAATGAAACAGATGGTTTAAACCGATACGTCCTTTGGGTGAAGCAATGTGGATTTTGTACCATCAAGTAAAATCTTTGGATAGGAGCAGTGGACAAAATTCAAGTAAGAAATGCTGAAATGTAACCTGAAAAACAGATTGTTTAAACAGGGCACAGAAATATTAGGCCAATATATGTACACCAGATGAAGCCAAACATAGATAAGCTTCTAAACAAATATTACCACTTAAAGCAAAAAAATGCAAGAACTGGCAAGTTCGGGTTTTAGCAGGATTTGATGCAATAGCCTATTAGAAACTTGGATACACAAATGACATAAAATAGCAGAATATTGTAACACCAATGCATAAACTAAAAGTGTTAACTGAAAATGTAAAATGTTTTCAAATACCATAGAGACTATTTAAAGATACCTTATTGGAAATTCAGAACTATCAATCCATTTAAAAAAAAAAAAGGGACTCTAAGACCCTCAGAGGACCAGGAAATCTTGTCATGGTTAAGCAGCTTGGTAAAAGAGCAGTATTGTAAGAAAGAGGACATCACTCAAAACGCTAAAGTCATGTCCAAATGAGGAAATAAGAAAACACTCTCTGTCAGGTTATAATAAATATTTATATAAATATAAAGTCACATTAAAATCTTAAGAACGACTTGCAAAAGTAAAAAAAGGCATAATAAATCTGATCTCTACACATCAGGAACAGGGAGTCTGACTAGAAGTTTATAGGGAAAGATAAAAATATATACTCAGAGAAATTAAGGCAACGGTAGAAAATCTGTATCAATTTTGATACGAGTATTCACTGAGGGGACACTTTTGAGGTTCCTGTGTTGACTAGGTTAGTGGCAAGGAGGATACTCCACAGGATTTATCTCAAACTGAAATGTTGGTAGAAGTGGTTATAAAGCCAATGAAAGAGGTGAATACTAACAAACTGCAAAGAATAAATTCCCCAAAGAAATGTTTTCTAAAGGAAACCGAATATGAGACAATTAACTACCATGTAATCTCTCACCAAAAGTTGCCTTACTGTATGAGGAATGAACGGTGGCAAATGTGACAATGCAAAAAAAAAAAAATCCACTAAGTGATAGAAAATATACTAAGAACAGTAGAACAAGCAGTAAACAAATCTGAGTCATACATCATCATTCAATCACCTTGAGTAAGAATCAACTTAGGTTTTGTAACACCAATTTTGTATCACTTCTAGAGATACTTGTAGGGCTCAGTGCCTATGCAGACAGAGTTCTGTTTGACACACAGTCCATATGTATTTCCAGAAAGCAATGAACAGGTTTCTTACTAAAGGTGTTTAAATTCAGCTGCTACAAAGTACAGAGCCTCACATAAACAAACCATAAAAATTCCTTAATTATTAAGTATTTTTTTCATTAGGCAGAGTTAACCATGGTGTCTCACAGACATCTGTGCCGGAGACGGTCATCTTCAGTACATTCCCTTTTATTTCTGATGCCAGATGACAAATCTCAGACTACACACCTTAGTCAAAACTTTGGAAAATTAGTATCCGACGTAAAACCACCTGTTATGGAAAAGCAGCAGCAAACTCTGCTTTTAAGTGTTTACAATAGTTTATCTTCATCTTAAAGCACTTTCAGAGAAAAGAATAATGCAGTAGAGCACTGTTGCCACGTGGCCTAGAAAGAAACTGCAAGATTAGAAAGCTGTAACATCATATATGTACTTCTTTTCATGAAGACAAGATCAAAGATCTGTGGTTGACTACTTTAGGAGTTCCTTCAATAGTAACTTTGAACTGACATGTTCTTGTTTGGTTTTTAGTAAGCGCCACTGCATACGTATTGTGCTAAAACAGACAAGAGCAATTAAAGTTACCAGCATTCATTACATTTGTTTTCTTCCACCTCTCATAATAAGCTATGCAACTGTCACAGAATACAGCATCTACCTAGATTTCCAGAAATCTGAACTGTTAGCCACAACAGAAACAGAGAAGAGGCTTAGAAGCAGTACTCGAGGTAGTGTCTGTGAATAGGACTAATGAAACAAGAAAGACACAGCCTGGACACAGACCAAAAACTTGGGATTGCCTCCTGGTACACTGACTTCTTGACTAACCAGTTAAAAAGACCAAAATAACCCCAGCCCTGCAAAACACTGAAGTTTCTTCTATAAAATTAATTACTAACTCATTTACTGAGTACAAGGGTAGCTCTACCATTACCGATGTTGGACAGTGAATTACAAAAAAGGGTAGATGAACTGAAGTAAAAGAGAAATTACTCAATAGCAACATATGCTTCATTAAGATTCTTCATGAGAAGATCTGACAAGCCTTCCTCCTTCAGTGGCGGTGGTGGGAGAAAAAAAAAATTAAAATCAATCAAGTTATCTAATCCTGAGGATTCTTGTTGACTTCACTCTTCCACTTAGGCAACATGAGGATAGCAGCAAAGCAGCTGGAGAAGTCTATCTGCAGATACCAACACAGACTCCTAAATATCTTATATCTAAATTTCCCAGAGTCATTAAAAAGGAATCTATTTATCTTCCCACTGCAGAAAATTTCTTTTTAAAATCAGGAATGTAAGATACTCTTTTTGAAAGTAAGCTCTTTATGGACTCTGCTAAACTCATTTTAAACTCATAAATGCTAAACTCATTTAAACTCATAAAAAAATTCATTCTCCTTCTGAAAACAGCAGAGCATTACCTGTAATTTCTGTGAATGCAAAGTGTTTTAAAAGGCTTCTCATTCATCGCCAATTTCTCTCACTATGTAAGTGGGCACTCCACATTACAAATCTTAATTTCTGTTTTGTGTTATCATTTATTAAGGTGACAACAGTAACATGTACATTCTTAATTTATGTTGCCGGTTCTCTCATTCATATTAAGTTTCTTTGAAGATATCATCAATGTCGTAAGTGCATTTGCCTTACATAAAATAAAAGATCTGCCTTTATCAGTAATCCATTGTGAAATGTTCCAGAAATGAAGTTACAACAAATGAATCTGTTTGAAAACATAGTACCTTCAATAAGAGGAAAAACAAATGCACTGCCCAGCAGAAGCAAATCTACTGTAAAAAGCTACCAAGCCACATACCGCCCTGCATTAAAGATATGCTCAATCACATTTTGATGCAGAGTCCTTCTGTTTTGACACAGGGCCCTGGAGAGACTGTCTACAAGCATTAGAAGACGGCCATGATACAAGCTCCATCTATCTTGTAAAACCGGAAAACACAAACCGGCTTATGCAGGTCTGGTGCGACCAACGGCATGACCCTGGCGGCTGGACAGTTATTCAGAGACGGCTGGATGGGTCTGTCAACTTTTTCAGGAACTGGGAGACATACAAGGTTAGGACAAGTGAGCAGTTTAGTGTTTTCTACCCTCTAAAAATTATTGGTAATGTTAATGTAAAGGGCAATCTCACAGTCTGGCCAACAGTTTACCTGAAAATGAGCTTGTGTGTTTACCCTTCCAGGAGATGAAGTGTCTACAAGTTACTGTGGTTTTCTACTTAAGAATACACACAGATTTACCCCTAAACCAGATGCACAATATTAACATGCTTCTCATGCTTCCTTTACAGCAAGGATTTGGTAATATAGATGGAGAATACTGGCTCGGATTAGAAAATATTTATTGGTTAACAAATCAAGGCAACTACAAACTGCTCATAACGATGGAAGACTGGTCAGGTCGCAAAGTATTTGCTGAGTATGCTAGCTTCAGAGTGGAGCCAGAAAACGAATATTACAAGTTAAGACTAGGACGCTACAATGGCAACGCGGGCGATTCTTTCACTTGGCACAATGGTAAACAGTTCACCACGCTGGACCGGGACCATGATGTATACACAGGTACAAGGTTCCTTTCAGTTGCCTTGCTTTTTTTGCCCTTTCCCCCACCTTTTTTTTTTTTTCAAGAAGGAAAAATACTTATGGTGATAGACACACTCAAAAAAAGAAAGAAATTACATTTTTAGAGATCTGTCAATTAGCAACTTACGAAGCACAAACTGATGTGTCAATGCTTATGTGTGCTAACACTGAAACAAAAATTCTCATTGAAATATTTATCATTTACACTAAACAAGGGTCTGTAAAATATGCTACGGGGGGGTTATTTGAGACCGTAATGCAAACAAATTTTCCCTCAAGGGAGAGTAACACTAATGAGTCTATCCACAGAACCTAACTACAGAGCTGGTCCCTGACGAAGCCTAAATTCACCTTATACCACATTGTATCTACAAGTTGAACACAGTTTAAAAAACCCAACCAACCAAACATCTGTTTTGTGCTTAGCTTGCTCGCTTGCTGCAAGATTTTTCATTTGCTCCTAAGACTGAATTGGAGCTTTCTTTTGCAGGTAATTGTGCTCATTACCAGAAGGGAGGATGGTGGTACAATGCATGTGCTCATTCAAATCTCAATGGAGTTTGGTATCGTGGAGGACACTACCGCAGTCGGTATCAGGATGGTGTTTACTGGGCTGAATTCCGGGGGGGATCTTATTCACTAAAGAAAGTTGTTATGATGATAAGACCTAACCCCAACACATTCCACTGAAGTAATTCTTCTCTTGGTTTGCTTTCTTGTTCTCAAAATCATGTAAAGCTATGATGTCACTATCTGTAATTATCTTTTCAGAAATGAGTAATGTAAGATATTGTACATTTACTGCTAATATGTGAGGGCTTGTATATTGTATTTTCAAGAACCATTTCAGGAAAAAAAAAGCTGAAGGAAAAAAAGGAACTGAAATGACATAACATGCAGAACACTTCTTGGTACTAAAAGTAGTTACGTTAAGCCTTTTAGAACTGTCGGTTTAGACGGACTGTAGATAAACCTTCTGGTTTTTATTCCCTGTAAATTAAGTTTGGATGGTAAAAATACTGCCACAACATTTAAATATTTTTGTATGTTATATTATGTATAAATATTCTCAAATACAGGAAATATTACAAACTGTACAGCAAGAGTTTTATTATTATAATTATTAGCAGCAATCATTTGACACAGGAAATTGTATCCTTTGAACTGTGTAGCTGGTATATGTACATTAGTGTGATTATTCTAATTTAATCTTTGTTAACTGCCATGAATAAAGTTAGTACTATACAATTTGATTTTGAGAGCAGATACTTAAACCATTACCGTTGTGATAAATTCAGTCTTTCCCCTTCTTTCTGAGCATTTTAATCTGTTCCTATAAATTAAATTCACATTTCATTCGAACATTTTAGATTAAATACACTAATGATTTTTCTTACCAAAATTAAATAGCTACCTGCATATGGAAATTAATCCAGATTTACAACAGATACAATGTGCTGTACAGACAGCATGTTATACTACATAACAACTGTCACAGTATTTTGTACCTGACTTCAGTCATTACCTGCTGTGTAGCCTCCATAATCAGAAATAGCTGGATATAAATAAAAGGGACTATCCAACTTTGCAGGCAAATGATGGGTACCAATAGATAAGCTATTTAATATCCTTAGCCAGCAGACAAAAATTAGATAAAGAAGTTATCTGTAGCCAAGAGAAGTTATATTTACCTTATTTCACAATTATAACATATTACTGTCAACTTATTAAATAGATTTACTTATCTATATTTAGAGGGCAGTCACAACTACGAAATACTACCTGGGATAATTCCAATAGTCTTCTGTAGTAGGTTTCTAAAAGAGATTGTCATAACACTCATTTCAGAACAGCAACTACTACAAAAAGCGTAAGTTAAAGAACACATATAAGAGGGAGAGCAAAAGCCTCTACTTCAATATATTTTTCAGTAAGCCTGTAAGATACTTAGTGTGCATTGGTGTGCATGCTTGCACACCTTTTCCCTTATTACTTCATCACTTCCTTACAACAGTATGACGCGCATTAAACTGACGCGTCATGTGGCACATGTTGTATATAACTGAAAGTAGGGCTTTTAATATTTTAGATTACCCCTGTAATACTGTAATCCTTTAATAAAGCAGCAAATGTTATTTTGACATGTTCAGATTTTATCCTGTTTTAGTTCAGCTTACTCATAGCAAAGAACAATTACTTAATTTCACACCACTCTGTCTCATGACTCAAGTCAACTCTGATACGCAACTCGTATTAATGTGTGAAGTGTCTAAATGTTGCAATGTCAAAAGCAAAGCAATTTTCAGCTGAGAAAAATACTAAATTTCCACATGTCCCAAGGAGGAAGAACTTTCTGTAGGTCGTATGATAACCCCATGGTAAACCTTAAAGTCACAAATGCCTCACTCTCACAGTAGAGGATGCCTGGTGCTGCCTGTGAAGACCAAGCAAGCCAGAGATTGCACTAAGTCTCAAAACCACTTGGACTACGTTCACTAACAACCACCTGCGCGCAGAAGTATTCCCAGGTGAAATACTGACAAAAAAAATAGTTTGTCAAATGGCTACTTTGCATATGTCACAAAAGAAAAGGAGACTATCAACACTGGACGGCATTCTAACTGTAGATCTCTCTTTTAAACACATCTTCAAGCTGAACTATACATATATTTATTTAGCATCTGAGAGAAATACTCATTCTAACAGTATGTACGCATCTTCTCTTGTGTACAAAAAAGTGTTCATGGATACCCTTTCCTGTTTGTTATTTTTCTGAAAGTTCTGTTTGGTAATGCAAATTGGACAGACTTTTCAAAATCTACAAGTTATACCAAAGACAGAAACTAATCTTTTGTCGTTGTTGAAAGCCTTACTTTTTAAATACGATTTGCCCACTTTCTTGATCTAGTAGGTAACTAATGCTTCAGGACAGTAGAGAAAAAGTATGAGTAAAAAGCATCATTTAGGCAGGTTCTCAGAAATACATGTCTTACTCTTAGACACTTTCTGAAGACTGTTAAACACCTATACACCTGTGAAGACATGGTCTCTTGTTCAGACTTCTAGTTTCGTTGTGGCCACATACCAACGTCTCAAAAAAACTTTTTCTCAGTACGTAGTCTTCACATGTCTCATACTTACTACTATGGCCAAAAACTGTTTCTGAGACTGAAACAGACAGACTCAGTTTCTTTACTTTATGAAACACATTTCTTTTCTAATTCTTATATATTTCTTGTAGACTAAGTACAAATGTTAAGCAATCATTCCAACTTCCTGCAGGAAAGTTAGTATTTAAAATTCTTCAGCTGCACGTTCATGTTGTGCAATAAACTCTGGGGCTTAGGACCTAGCTTAGCTACCATTCAAGTTTTCTAAAATCTTCCCTCAGGCCACAGTATCGCCTAATCTGGGTGCTGGAATCCTCAGCGATCCAAGAGCCTGAACCTTACAGAGCTTGTTGATGTACCTCAATCGCACAACATAAACGGAAAACCAGTTACATCTAAGAGACTATTAGAATGCTCACAGCAGCACTACAGCTGATGCTGGAGCATAAGAACATAGGGAGGTAGAAAGACATTCCAGTGTCCAAACGGTCTTGTTTAACAGCAATCTGCTTTTCACAGTGTTCCTCAGGAATGCTAGCACAGTTCAGTAATGGGCAGGAATTGCGAGTTAAAAGAGCCACTTGGGAAATAATGATACAGTGTGTCTGCAGGACTAAGACAAGGGAATACTGAAAAGACAAGTCAATCAACTGAACTGGCTATTCAGTTTCTATCTCTTCGAAGTATTTGCAAGCAACTGACGCAAACTAACAACTACAGTTTAGAGGTATGAAGTCATGAAGTATCCGAAAAAACAGTCCAGCAAAAATGAAAGCTACAGGAATGAGGTCTTAAATCATGCTGTACTCACAGACACTTCTGAAACCTAATGCTCTTGTAAATTCTGAAGACATCAAAAGGACAGTAAACAAAGACATACTTGTAGTTTCAGATGTCAGTATTGCACAAAACTTCTAAAAGTCCGATCCGAGACAGTTTATAGCTTAAAAATCTCCACCAGATCTAGTTTTTCTAAATATGAAGTGAACAGTATCTTCTAAGTACAGCGCTCTTCAGGTGCCCAACGTGCTACATTAGTGCTTGTCAGTCAAAATGAGCTACAGATAAAAAGGTATTTTTTCACACTCACCTAAATATGGAATAGTAGGAACCATTTTTAAGCTTCTGATGTACTCTCGTGTCCTTTTATAATTATCTTCCTTAGACAGTAAATAGTCTAACTTCTCAAAGGTGGTCTTGTCTTTGCGATTCAAAAGCTACAGAGGAAAAAAATGAAGGAGATCATAAAATTTTAAAAGATGAATACTTACAAAGACAACAACTAATAATAATTTGTTGAATCACTTGCAGTAAAGGAAAGCATAGGCAAGTTAAGATTAAATTCCTCATCAACACACAAACCAGCACAATGTTCGAAAACATGCTACTTGTTAAGGAAAGAAAAAAGGAATTCAGCATAAGTCTTAAGCTACGAAAAAATACTATTTCTGAATAGTTTATGAAGGATCCACAGATCACTACCTCAGAGTATTGAATCGCCTCAGCAATATTAAATTTTTTAAAATATGTGTTTTTACACAGTCACCAACATTCTCATAGTTTATCAGAATTGCTAAAAATCCTCTTGAATTTGAAAGCAGAAATAGCAACGTAAAATGCTCTAAACAAATGCAAATTGTGCCATTTCAACAGTGCCGTAGTGGAAGTATGACAACACTTTCTGGAAAAAAGTGTAAGGGAAGTAAATTACTGTGATACTTAAATCTCTGTTTCCTATTCCGGGACTTACTACAGAAAATCAGAAAAATATTTAGCAATGCAAAAGATCCTGAACTGGCAGAAGCTTGAGAAGTAAACTTAAAATACACAACTGTAGCTATAAAAGCACATTCCCTATTTCAGCTGTTTTTAGAAACACCAGCAGTATTTCAAAGATTATTTTAAAAGCCAACTGAGCCAGAATGAGCGGAGAACTACGGCACTACGCACTGGCTTCTTGCAGTTGTACTTTCTGACAACAGACAGCTGTTCCATAGCACATTTCTTGATACACCTCTTCCTCTGCAGAATTCCAACTCTTGTACTACAGAGCTCACAAGCCTAGCTGTTCTGTTTCTAGAACACTGTGAGTCTGCCCATAGTTATAAAAATTACTGCAATGGATATGCACTAGTTAACTGCTTCATTCAGTCTTGCTCAGAACAGGATGGGGGGGCTTGACAGGAGCCCTCAGTAAAACAGCATTGTAAACGGGAGCCCTGAGGCCCTTTGCACCACATCACAGTTAAACAACAGCTGTTAATAAAAAGTGGCATAGACGGTACAAAAGTGAAAAGATTTCAGAATAATTTAGCTGTTTTCTTTCTAAACAGCACTGAGAACCCCTGGAGGCCCTAACTGCACTGCATTGTATTTTTCTGAACTACTGTGCCTACAAAGAGCCTCACACCTCTGTAGGTCTAAGCGCTGCAGTGCATTATTCATACACTCGGTTTCACACGTGAGCGGTTTTCCCTATTTCAGTTCCAGCTTCATCAAGCTGCTCAAAACAGCAGGCACTTACGTTTTTATTAGACTATAGCCTAATTCTGAGCAATCAAATCATAAAAAAAGTTAGAGGCATTTTAAAGACATAATAGTTAGGTAAAAGAGTTAAGCACAGACATCTTTATTTATCAGTTCTGAATGTGTTAATGTGATCCACGTTGGGTGGAATACCAAATTAATGAGAATTATCTATTCCTTTGTACACTTAAAGATTACATACAGCAGGATGACATTGTAATTGTGGATTCCACTTGAAAGAAACAGCAAAACTTACAGTAAATTTAAATGAGAAATTCTGCCCTCAAGAAACCAAATTTCTCAAAACAGAAATATCAGTGCTTTCTTTTTTCTTCCTTTCCTTTTAGGCAATGTATTAATGACTCACACACAATGATCTGGATAATGGGATACCAATACACACCCTATAGGAGGGTCGTCTAAGATTACTTATCAACTAAAGTTCTCTTGAGCATATGATCAGTGGCTTCTAGAATGGACAGGAAACATTTTTAAAAATCTGCAGCCATTTAAACTCTGCTTTCACAAAACACATAACAGATCATTACTACTGCTATGATGGTACCACAAAAGCAAGAATATACAGTATCTTCTCCCAGAGCATGCAATTCAACAATTCAGAGGAGTTCAGAAACCTCAGAATTCAAATAAGACAGAAAAGATCAGAGAATAACTTACAGCCCAGGTTTTGGTCAGTCTGAAGATAGGCGCACTTTGTAGTGCTGACACCACGGACATAAGAGAATGAAGGTTATTCAGTTCTAGAAGCTTCTAAAAAAAAGAGAATAATAACTTTTAGCACATCAAGAGGGGAAGCAGGATTAATTAATCTCAAAGTTGCATTAATAAAATACGAATTTTTTAGAAAGTTTTCATCAGCGACTGCAGACAACAACACTATCCAATGCTGTCAATGTGCGAAATTCTTAACACCACTCTAAAAGTTGCAAATTTTCCAAATATACCCCTCTAAACAACAGGCATTTCAGTTGTGAGAAAATATACTGTATTTAATTTGAACTTGTCATTTTTCTGAGGCTGTTCCCTTCAGGAACAGAAAATACAAAATTATTTGATGCATTGTTCTTGAAAATAAGTATAATTTTGGAAAGTAAAAATTTAATCAATCCAAAAACATCAACCAAAGATGATGATGACCCCTTCCAAATTACTACAACTTTTAATTTTGTAATCTGTTTTGCAGGACAGATTTTCCTCACTTCAACGTACTTCAAATTCTGTGTTGACAATTACTCAAAACACATTGATCTCAAAAGAGGTAATAGTTTGGAATAAAGCTGTCGTTTCCTACAACATAATTCCAGAAAGATAGAAAAATGAGAACTGCTGTCATGTAGCTCCTTTGTAAATCTTAAAGAGGCTGGATTCATCCTTGAGTGATCGATTGACTCATTGCTCAGGAGCATTTGAGGAAGACCTGGATTTTACTGAGGGAAAAGAAGGAAGGGGGCGGGGGAGGGCAGGGCAGGGAGGGGATGGGAGAAAAAGAAAGCGGTGTTTTCCTTTCCGTAGGGGGAAAAACAATCCACCCTCTTATTTCTAACAACAACCTAGCACCTCCAAGTTGGCCATTCTCCTACTCCTACGCATTTGTGCCAGAAACGTATTCAAATACATTCTCTTCTGGAGATAAGAGAGAAAGCATGAAGAAACGAAGACTTGCCCTTGGTCGATGAGGATTGGGTTAGAGAGCACCTAGGCAAACTGAACACCCAC
>VZSC01009667.1:91808-114798 GCA_013398225.1 Steatornis caripensis
GTTGGACTAGATGATCTCTAGAGGTCCCTTCCAACCCCTACCGTTCTATGATTCTATGATATGCACAAAACTGCTAAGTAAACTGACTGGAAATACTCACAATATAAAAAAAATTATTTTGTATTACATGGAAAATATTCTAATTACCTACACACACGTGCACAATTTCACATGTACAAGATTAGCACTCAGGCTTTTGATCCAAGTGCCGCCTTCTTACTGATATTAGTAAGCATCACAGAGGGTTATACAAAACACAATGATCACAGGTCATGAAGCAGAAAAATATTTTTAAAAATAATAATTTTTTTTTTAAGTTAAGATTTACTTGTAAAATGCAGTGCTCAAACTCATTAAAATGACTGAGCTTTAACAGTGGTATTTTATACCAGCAACTACATGTTTCAAGCAGGAATACAAGTCCCACAACAGCCGTTTTTAGAAGCAAGAGATTTCTTTCCATGAAAGGTAAGTTTGAATGGGTGGAGACAAAACCCAAACAGTTTACAACCACGTTCAGTGTTGGCAACACGTAGTTGGCCATCAACAAGACAAACCACTTTTAAACTTGTTAGTCAAAAGTACGAGACTACTCACATTGAACGGGGTAATTTTATTTAACCAGGTAAAAAACAATAGATGCCATACCTTTATCTTACTCATGTAATACAACATAGTAAATATGCAAAAAAGAACGTTACTCTCTGTAATCCAATGATTCATAGGAATAGTGCAGAAAAACAAAAAGGAAATAACATTTTGAATGATAGTACAAGAAATTTACACTTACTTTAGCTATTTTCACAAAATGGCTCAAGATTTCTGCCCTTATTTTTAAGGTCTGTGCTGTTAATATTTCTCGTACAACCCAAAAGCTGACCTATAAAGTAAACACATATAACTGAATTGATTTACCGAAAAAAGGACTTTATTAGATGAAATATTTGTAAACTTTCAGATGCTCCAGGGAGAAAATAGGGTGAGGAAATAAAAGAGTTCTGATCCCATGAATTCTCATCTGTATAGCTGCAATTACCCAAAGGCATTACCACTGGATATAAGAAGCATGTAGAGAAGTGAGGCAACACTAAGATAATTGAATGAGCACGTGAAACACAGAAAAGGAAGAAAAACAATTGCTAATGTTGTACCATGACACATCAGCAAAAGTTATTAGGAACTAATCATTAGGAACCAATGGTCTAGAGGAGCAACATGAAAATGTGGACAAAGTGATTGAAAACAGGAACTGCCATTTTAAAATCTAAATATTAATTTAGAAAAATATTCTTACGTTTCAATTCATAGGAGTAGATCTATTTAACTTTACATTCAAAGACAACTGTCAAACAGTACCTGTTCATCATAGTAATCAAATCATTTACCTGGTTAAACCTCCTAGTAAAGGCAACAATATTTGGAGCGAGGATATGTTTTTCTTTCTTATTCCACCCACAGCTGGCTAGTTCCTAGGAAACATATTTAAAAATTGCCTTAAAAAAATCAGTAATGTTTAAAAACATTTAAAAGTGTAACAACTGACACGACGGAAGCATCTAACTGCTAAAACCAATCCAAGACACCGATTCGCTGACAACTAGTCTAATCAAACACTTCCGTGTTTTCTTGATATACATAAAATGGTGTGATTCATATATTCTCCTGATACTAGAAAAAACAGACATCATCATTAATATTCAGATACAGAGAGACTAGCCATCAGCCACAACTGATGTCTATAAAGTTTCATTCTGCACGGATTACTTCTGCCCAGGGTGCCCCCATATCAGCAAATTAGCAGACAAAGGAGTAAAGACCTGGCTAGTATATTATCTTATCTTGTTCAAAACTGAAGCTAAACGTGTCAATAAGCAATATTAGAAGTAGTTAAAGAGTACAAAATTCAGCTGTGCAACTAGAGGTGGTAATCTAGCTATTATTCCTCAATGTCATCCTCACCAGTACAGTTAGTAAAACTTCCACGAATGCACCACAGTTTAGCATATTCGATCTCTAAATTTTTTTTTAATTAAAATGTGAGATCTAAAGCATCTGAAGAACACAATTTTGGAACTGTAATATTATTGTTCACAGTAGTTACAAACTAATTTTAAAAAAACTAAAATCTCTGTACATGATACTCAGACCGAGAGAATCTATCATTTGAAAAAGGCTGGACAGTAACAGTCTTAAGTCTGAAGGTCTTCTGGTCAGAAGGTTGGGGTTAGAATTCTTTGTTTTATTTCGGTTTTTGATTTTTATGTCTTGGGTGTTTTTTAAGCCATAAGAGTTCAGCCTGACTTCACTGAAGTGTCGCATGTACTTAAAAATATAGGTTAGTACTTTGGTGCTAATAAAGCAAAAAATTGCCGGTAGGCTGTACAGTTCAGTCATAGTACATGAAACAAATTTTTGAATGTTCTTTCATTACAGAGACTACTTCAAAGCCAGGTCAGTTCAAAATAATAAGAAAAAGTCACATATTCTGTAGTGTACCCGTAACGACAACTAATCAGTTCCAATGCATGACAAAATCCCAGTGCTCTACGGCAAAAAATAATCTTTCACCCAAACTGTAAGAAATTCCTGTGGGAATTATAATGTAAAGAGAAGAGTTAAAAAGTAGATTAATGATTTTCTCCTTAAAGAAACTGTAGTAAATTATGCATCAAAAGAAATCTGAAATTATAACTACAAATTTGATTTGGCCAGAAAGAAAGTGTCCATTTTCCAACAGCTATTTCAGGCAGCTCCAAATATATTTAGACAGTCTGGCTCTTTTTAACTACAGATTCAAGTTACCACATATCTATACAGTCTTTATATTCAAATCTGACAAGTGGTAGATGCATACGTACTGGAAATGAGTTCTCCATAACACCAGTTCTAAATCACTCATCTGTTTTTAGAACCACAAATTTCAGTTTCAATTGAAATGTTGTTCAACTTTCCAAATGCATGCTATTAACTTTAGACAGCTTCGCGTGAAAAGGCAGAGTCAGCCAAAGAGAATTCTGTCTCTGAAAAGCACTTTGTACATTCTGATGAACGGAACACATTCGAGATGTGAAGGTCTGCATGTTCCTGCGTGAACACTAGGAAAAGTCTTTCCAGTTCCAAACATAATTTGTATCCCAATCTTTCAGCATTTAAAGGTTTTGCAGATAAAAATGCCAATTTGCATCTGTCAAGACACAGATTCTCTACATGATCGGTGCACGCCTGGTCTTAAGAGTCTCGAAATCATGTTTATGCCGAAAAATCTCAGTCACTGTACTAGGGACAGCAAAATTTACATTGTCAGAAAAATGGAAGAGGTCAGTAACCCAAGGATATTAAGCGGTTGCCAGAGGGTTAGTGAGCAACAATGGAAAATCCTACGCATGGTAAAATCATTTGACTAGGTTTAGAACTTGGACTGAATAGGAAGGTTGATAAAGAGTACGTGATCTACCGCCCCTGCGGAGTTTTTTTTATCCTGCTAAAACGTACTGCGTTCTAGCATTACACTTCATCTTTTTGTATGGAAGGATGCAGGCAATTTTCTCAATGCACACAGTCACAAGAAACTTTCAAACCAAGCGTGCAAGAAAACCCTGGTATTTGTCGAGACTGCAATTTCCAAGACTTTGAAGAAAAAGAACTACATAAAGTTACATGGAAATCTGACCTTCTACTAAGAACCTTCTAAACTGGACTGCCCTTTCTGATGCTGTCAAAAATTCATCCCTGCTAATATTACAGGGTTTTTTTTCTCCTTTATGTATTCAAGATATTCCACCCTAGGCACAAGAAGACAATAAACCATAATGGGTCTAAGGACATGTTCCTCTATTGAAGAGCCTGCACCTAGAAACATGCAATTCTTGTACCTTTTGCAGAAAATAAATGTATTTCATCAAAACAGAGATAACATATCACTTTCATGCAAATTTAACATGTTCCAATAACTACCTTCATTCTTTATCTTTGAAGTTCTTATTTCTGACTTTCAAATGTCTGTTAACTTTGATCGTTTTTTCTCAATGGGCCTCAAGTTTCTTTCTGCATCTTTCTTAAAAGATTAAAAAATTCAAGGACACAAACGTATTAATTTTCAAGGGTTTGTTCCCTCAGAGCTGAATCTTAAACACGACAACACACATTAAAAAGTTTACCAAGTGGCTGATGCAGCCTAAAATACAGGTTATGACTAGAGGCGTAAGTCAAACACTGAAATCAGATGTGAACTGAAGAACAGGAGCAGGAGGGAGAGCAGAGAATTTTGACATTTGATAAATTCATCCTGAAGAAACACTCAGCACAAGCATGAAAGGAAGACTTCCAGAAAATCAGTCATCTCTTTTGGCAATAGATGACAAATCAAAGTAAATCAGCCTGGGTTAGAGATCCACAGTGCTAACAAGGAATAAACCTAGAACATCATCAGTGCAGGGCAAGCTGAGTGTTTTTGAACAAAAAAGCATTATTTCAACGGTTACATTTCCTCAGGCACTGAATTCCAAAGATGTAAACAGATAGTTTAAGAAAACCTACCTCAGGCTGTATAGCTTTAAATACTGGCACATCCATCAATGTAATCTGGCTCTGCAACGAAGACAGAATTGCAAATGATGTAATACGAAGAGCTAACATTCATGTACTCACACGTGCCCTTTCATAACTACACACCGTAGTCACATTTTCTCCACAGACCAGAACTGAACTCAGCCTCTCCTGTCCAGGCTGACACGCCACAAGCAGAACCCCCACCATCCCGAGTGGGAACATGCTATTTTGCTCTCTTACATCAGGCAGCTGTAACTAAGTCAAGGTTTTCACAACCTGCAGCAGCCTGAGAAGAAAAACCTGTGTTTGAGAGTCTTAACTGTTTGGGCCCTTCACTGACACAACAGAAATGCCATGAAGAATCATTTGCCTTTCACACAGAAAGCAACATACATTTTACATTCACTGGGCTGAAAGGCAATGAAGCATTATGATCTGTTAATTAGTCATGATTTAAATATGCTTTAAAGGGGTCATACACAGATTTTTTCAGTCACTGATGAGTATGTCCCACTAAGACACTGTAACACTATTTCAAAGACAATGATTTGGGAAAAAAGCATGTATAGAACATTATTAGCATCTGAGTGAATTGCTTGAATTGCTTCAGGGATCGAATGACACTATATATTTGGAAGTTATGTAAATTATGTTTAACCTATAGGTACTTCAATTATACTGTGAGTATAAACCCACAGAGCTTTGAACTTTGTAGTTTACATGATTTAATGGGTAAAAGAAAGCATCAAAGAACGCTTCTTTGGATCTCTCCCCAGCAAAGCTTCTCTGTTGGCCACTTTGTTACACTAAGCCCAAAACAGCAAAAACTTGAGAACCTCCTCTCAAAGTGTTCATTTGATTCCACCAATTAAGAATGATAACTATCTATTTAAATATAATTTTAATAAAGGTTTTTACTACTAGTATGGTTTCTCACACATGAGCCTAGAAAAGTTAATGAGGCCCGTAAAATCTGACGGATATGAAAAACCTTCCTTCCGTAAATAGTTAGTTTACGCTCCAACTATCTCTTGCTTTTATATTACGCTAAGTCAAAGATTATGGCACAAAGCCCTAGCTGAACACCCTTAACAACACTCAATGTTGTGATTTATATTTCTGAGTAACATTTGGATATTTACAGACTCAGGTGTCATTAAAGATCTCACTCTGCTCCTAGAAAAACTGCAGTCACAAATATCTGTTTGCAACTTCTTGACTGTCTCCTAATAAGATGCAAAGCAGAGGCTCCAAAATGCGACTGCAAGCCACATTATGTGACATTAATAAAGAAGTTTTCAGCAAGAATTAGAAATAGTTTCAACAAGACATGGCTTCAATCAAAATCACCAGAGAGGTTAAAACAAAATTCAGTAGTATTGACAAGCTGCTGGTCTTTTTGTCACATATGTGATTACAACCAAGGAGTTTCTCCTCTGCTGCTTCTAAATTTTAAAAGGAACACAACATGCTAAATTTGGAAGCGACCTTAACTTGGCACCATTCCCTTTCTCTAAATATTTATATGCAATACAGCAATCTCATCTTCTGTGAATCTCTACCCTGATGTCCAGTAACCAAACCGTACTAACTACAGTAAACCCAGACCTATGGATTTTTTTTTCATTCTCCCCAACCGAACTGTTTCAAGTGACTTGAAACAGACAACCACAGTCTTGAGTAACAAGAAGTGGTATGTGCAATTTACTGGCTGCTATTATTTACTGAAAAAAGAAATTATCTGCTTCTCTGGATAGAGCAGAAGCAGTAAGCATTACCTGAGCTGTTAAAAAAGAAAAAGAATCAGGATAAACCAACGTGGCACAAGGAGAACAGCTACTCTGGCTAAGAAAGCCTTGGTGTTAAAAGGTTGTGTGACCATATTACAATAAACATCAAACAAACAAACCAACCCCAAACAAACAGCCCTACCACTAGACTTTACATAGGCTCTTTTTCAAGCCTCATGGCCAGTCCTACAGTCACATGTTTCAAATTTTGTTTTTTTTTGGAGGTTGGTGGGGTTTTTGTTTGTTTTGTTCATGGCTAGGGGTGGAACTGGAGACAGAAAAACAAGTTCCAGAAGTCTGGACTTCAGAGTTAGAAGATGCTACAATTACATACGGGTGTGTGCGTGCGCATACGTGTGTGTTTAAAGTGTACCGCGAGAACAAGACCCTCATCAACAAGATTCCGTCTCAAAACAACAGCAGTAGGAATTACGAACATAATAGAAAACTGGTGAGTTGTAAGTTACTAGCAAACTTACCTTGACTTGATGTTTTATAAATACAGACCACCACAAATTCGTTTTTGCTGGTGTAGACTACAAACTACATTCTAGGCTGTCTTTGACTTAATATTCAGTCTCCTCTGATGAAATGAGACATCTCTATTTTTGTGTGACTTCACAGGCCTGTCTAAATTGTGGCTCTTCTCATTTCTGAAGGTAGTCCTCGGCCATTGATAGTCTGAACTTGGACGAACAGGAGCAAAAGCACCAGCCCGTTTTTTAACTGAGTTGATACAGATTTGCCAACCAAGTATTTTTATACTTTAACCTAGCAACATTTTTACCTCTCATCTACTTTGTATCAGTGTTTTAAAAGACTCATCAGAATTTGTTCCAAAGTGACAAACTTACAGGAATAACATCGGCATTATCTCCCAGACTTTTTCTGAGAACAGGTATTGCACGATCTTATGCCAAATGAGGGAAATGTCATTTTGATGCCCAGAATATTAAGGAAAGCACTGAACTTGGTTCAGTACCTTTCATCCTCACTCCCTCCTGCTCCCCAGCAAGTTAACGTATAAACAAATGGCCGAGCACAAAAACTGTATTGGACTTTTGCCAAAACTACAGTTTTGCTTTCAGTTCAGTACCGAAAACTTGTTATTAAGGAATGCAAGTTGTTTCCTCTCTACAAGCTTCTTCCCTGCTTTTAAGAAACTGATTTTTCTCAGAAACCAATGTTTCGGCAGGAAAGATGAGTATTTGTGGTTTCGATTGAAAAAAAAATGAACAAGACTGTGGATAACTAACATCTTCAAACCTATGCTAGGGTCTTCTAAAACACTAGAAAAAATTCAAATGGCTTTACACAGAAAAACAAACATGCTGTGCCAGGTCAGTACTGAATGTTATATAATCAGAAATTTCTTTTCAAGAACACTGGAAGTTCATTCAAAGGATTTTATTTTAAGAAAAAAGCTTCATTTATTTTTTAAGATCCTGCAAGTCCTGAATGCTTAATGCAGAAAAGCTTAAATGCAAAGAAGTAACATTTTTACTTACAGCAAACTCCTCAGGAGTTACTTTCAAGACATCAAACACAACTGCATCGTAGCTTTTATTGGCGTAATCTGAACTTCGCCCTTCCAGAGAATCTGAGCTGCTACTACCCTACAAAGAAAAAACAGTAGACTTATCTGCAGAATGATGACTTTCACGACAAATTCAGAAAAAAATGTGTAAAAATATTATGAAGTGACAAGAAAATGTATGAACTTCAAAAAGCTTCAGACATTGAATTCTAAAATTTAGTTTAGCACTGTTCACGAATGTTTCCAACTAACTTTATTCTGCAAAAATTAATGACATACAGTTTTGACTATGAAATTTACAGCTTTAGAAAGCTATTTTAAAAGCTATAGACTAGATAAAAAAAGCTGTCGCACAGAAGGAAACATGTTGGAATTTTGAAGATTCATATTCAATGGAAATTTTTTAATTAAATGCACAAGGCAAAGAATAGGTAGGCCCAAATCCTGCTGCTCTATCCATAACATTCTAAAAAAAGGAAAAACTGTCATGTCCTGAAATTTAACCCCATGTTAGCTCCAGGGTACGTTAGAATAGTACTGCGTCTTCTTGCCTTAAAAATTGGTGCCTTGCCTTCCTTTTGAAGTTTCTGTCCTGGGGCTCAAGATGCAGGCACTTGCAGCTCATTTACCTTTCCTCACGAATTACATGATTTAATAATAATAATAGCAGCATTATTTTTCTATTTATTATCTGAAAACTACATACTGGATAAAAATATATGCACGTAAAACCTCCCGCACTTACTTCACTGAGGTTATTCGTTTGCTAGAAGACTGTTGTAAACACAAGATGTTTTGGCATCTTAACTGATTATGACATGTAATTCTCACTTAAAACTGACTTGGTAGCAAAGAACTAGAAGGTGGTAAATTAGACGCTGATTACTTTTTCCCCCCCTACAAAGTACCTGAGGAACTACTGATTAGGAAGCTTGAAATCTGTACCGGGCAAACCCAAGAAGAGAGTAAAGGGGAATTATTTGCAACACAGACAGCTATGCTGTATCAGGAAATTGCCAAGTTAGTATTTAGAAAGATAAGCACTGCCCCAGTATCTACAGACATGTGGGTAAAGGAACATGCAGTCTTTCCAGACTTCCAACAGATTTCTGACGTGGTTCCTTGCTCCAAAGACATTAAGGAAATTATACAGCCCAAGCATATAGACTATGCTAGCAATGATAAACAATTAGTTACAAGGCAGTAAATACAAGCACTGAGGATTATGTGAATCAGCAGAAAATTACGCATGGATATGTGATGATTATTACATACTCAACAACCTGGAAAAGATAGTGAACAATGAGGTGACGACTAGGGTCTTTATCTTATTTACTCGAAGTGGTAAAACAAAAAACAAAACATGGCAATGAAAAACTGAAACGAGACTTCACAAGATTTGTTAAGTCTGAAAAAGGAAAAGAGAATATGTAACAGGGTATGAATATGCTCCCTTATAAATCCATGGTGCACCCAAATTTGGAATATATATGCAGTATTAGTCTCCATCTTAAAAGGGGTATCAAAGAACTGGGAAAGTTTCAGAACAAGAATGATCACAGACATGGTATGGCTTCCTCACAAAGAAAGACTGGCCATGCCAGAAATCTTCAATCTAGAAAAAGAGGTAGTGGGTTGTGGTGAGGAAGTACAATAACCAACAATGTAAGCGGAAGGAAAGATAGGAACGGTCTCTCTTTGCTTCATCCAAAACCAGGAGGAGCTATCAGTTAAAATTAGGGATGGATTTTAAATGAGTGAGAGGATACAGGTCTTCATACAGCATACAGTTAAGCCAACAAACAGCTTGTTATGGTATTCCGTATAAAGTAAAAGATTACACAGATTCAAACAGGAGATTAGCTAAATTCATGGAAGACAAATACACTGTGAGATAGCAAACAGGTTCTTCCCCTCAGGAAGCCCCTGGGTTGCAAACAGCTGTGGCCAGGATGGTATCGGCAGGATGGTTCCTGTGCTTGTACTGCTCTTGTGCTCTTCTTCAGGCATTTTCTGTTGGCCACTATCAGAGTCAGAATAATGTATTAGAAGAATCTTTGGTTTGACAGACTTCTTATGGTCTCACCTATGACAGATATTTCTGTTCTGAGAAAACAGTGTGCGAAAATCTTTTTTCAAAAAAAAAAAATTTGAAGAGGAGTTTCAAAATTGTGTGCTTACACACTCAATTCAAAATGTCCCCCCATCTTGAGAAAAACTATTTTTGTTAGTTTGAGGGCATTTATACTACGTTTGAGAAAATGATCTTCTGCAGGGCACAGCTCCATTCTGTATTTTTTGTTGTTGTAATATTTTTAAAGAGAAGCTCACAGCTGATTAGTTTCATGAAAATCAGGACAACTGCTTTGATAGGATCAGGTGGTGTGTGCACTACGATGGAAAAATTAGCTTCACACAGCTCTTCAGCTGTCTTAAGAGATGAAGAAGTAGAGTTTTTCAACCAGGGAAGAATTTCAGCAAAATGTTACCTTTTTAAAAAGCTAAAAGTACCTCCAATCATACGTTTAAAACACGTGCTTTACTTGGCAAGCTTTACTGTAGCTGATTTATACTATTTCATCATAATAGTACAGGAAAGTGAAAAACCAGAAAACCTCAGTGGAGTTCCTAATTCCCAAGCAGTCCTCAGCTGGCTGTCCTGGACCTACTAACACAGGCTGTTAGTTGTGCACAGCAGCTCAGCACAGAATTAGGTAGTTTTGGAAACAGCACAAAGCTACCTGGTCTCCAAAGCATACAAAAGGTTAAAATGAAGATTTTACAGAGCACTTTCTTACTAGTAGACTAGTAAATTTAAAAAAACAATTCAACTGGAATATTTCTCACTGGCTCCACTTAGATGGTGCGCTACATTGCTCTTAACAGTAAACAACTGCTGTTAAATTATGGAGTTACGGTTCAAAAATGTTATTTTAAAACTAATCTACATGATTCGTCATCATCAACAACAATAGAAAAAACAAATTGTGAACACCGAGAACCACGGAATGTTCTGGGATTACTCTGTTGTCAAATACTACACCGTTTGCAAGAAGGACTGACATGACTGGTAGTGGAAAAGGCTTCTGTGAAAGCTGAAACAAGCCAAAAATTCCACTTTGACACAGGAACTAATAAAAAACAACGAACTGTACCTCTGGAGTGGCAGAGGTGACCATCACATTGGCCATGAAGTCATTCCTTTTATACATGCTCTCCCCAAGATGCACAAAGTTTCAGCTCATCCAGCACTCGTGAGACAACATGATGAAGACAGAATTCCTGCAAAGAAAATGTATTTGTGCAAATAAACAAGTAAAATTAAAAAACCCCAACACAACAATACAAGAGATTTCATGGTTCTTTCTCAGAGAAAAGAACTTCAGAAACAAGATGATCTTAGAAGCTAGATTGTCTTCTCACTTTCAGGTACCAACTGTGAAGGAGTACAACTGAACATCGCTAAAGCCATGCAAAGTCCTTATCCCCACTTTCAATCAACTCAAGACATGTAGGGAAAAATAAAAGTGTATTTATTTGTCATTTATGTTGAATTATGTTTTATACGAAGACTATGCTAGGTGGTATTCATCCAGAAACTGCAGGTTATGGTAACATACTTTTAAAATCAGAAATCCAAGCCATTAACTGACTGAAAAAATGGTGCTTCCTCACTTTTCCCTGCTCATCATTTGAATTAGCCTCATAACTGGTGATTTAAGTCCCGCTGTATCTTTCTAAGCGCAAATCCTGTTTGCAGTTGCTTAGGCCTCCACTGATGTCTACACAGACACGTGTGCCTGAAAGCATCTTACGTCAGGCCCCAACGACCAGAAGTTTTCCAGAGAAGAGAACCAGCAAACATCATCCTTCTTAGTTGGAAGGATGAATCTCAAGGATCTCAGCTAATCCAGCAACAGCACTGTCCAAAGTGAGTCTTTTTCCAAACTGGATTAAGCAGACAGACGAACTGGCTTAGGACTTCACATATGTGGTATACCTTACGTTTCCTCGAGAAACCAAAAGACTGGACTGCAAAAAATCTGCATACGTGGTACCATGAAGACACTGCCTCTACCCACATGGATCAAATAACCTCTTCCAGAAATACAAAACTGTTTAATGAAGCTAAAATTAAAAAAAAAAAAAAAAACCACCAAACAACCCCATATTGCAGTTCTGAATTAACAAACCCATTGATCACAACAGTAACACTCGGAACTAAAAGAACTACCAATCTTGAAATAAAGCACAAATAATTATGAGACAGTGTATTCCTGAGTACTGAACAAAGATAAGTATTAAGTATTTATAAATATTTATCTCCTTAATATCGGGAAATCAGATTTCATCTTCTTGGATATATGTTAATTATTATACACTAAAGGATACACACCATATGGACATAGGTGGGTATGTAATTCCACAAGTCTAATTAACTTGCATCTGATTCAGAAAAAATAAAGGTTGTATATAAATAGGCACAACTAAAATGAGAACAGCTGACATGATTACAGATAGCAAGGGTACTCATAAAAGAATTACATGCACATTTTAAAATAAAATCACTTACCCAAATGACAACAACAGATACTTCCAGGCACAAAAAATTTGGTCAAAATTTTATGTAAGGGGAAGTGAAGGGAATCCTAAGCAATTTTACTTTCAAATCTATACAGCAAAGAAAAATTTGACTGTAAGATCAGCAAGTTCAGAAAATTGCTCAGAAGGCTTTTTCACATCACTTAAATTGTCACCAATGGATATGTCTGGTCCCTCCCTCACAATGGACCTCTGATTATTGCTGCCAAACTTAAGAATTAATTCATTGTCCCTATAAAAGATACTATTTGGAGACAAGCATTCTCTGTCTTTATCTGAAACGAAGCAAAAGCCAGAACCAAAATTCAAATTCTGCTCTCAAACATAGCAAAACCAGGCTTCACACAGATAATGTACTCAGCGCATGTTGGGCGTCCATACTAACCGCCAGCTTAACAGGTTGAATCTCCTCTCACTATGTATTGGTCCAACAACAATTAGCACAATGACACAGTCCCTGTCAAAGTCCTTCAGTTAAACATTCACAGAACACGTTAGGCTCTCATCTTAATCACTGAAAATTTTGTCAGCTAATAAATCATAATGATATATTTGAAGTTTATGTTCACTGAATCACGAATCAGAGTCCACATGATCTCAAATCTAAGACTACTCTTACGTTGTAAACAATCTTATAGGAATACATGAACAGACTCCTAGGACTACAATGAAATGGCTGATGAAGTGAACGAGGGGACAGCCGTGGATGTTGACAAGCCTTACTGACGTTACAGTGTTCAACATGATCCATTGCTAACATTCTTTAGAGCAGGTCTTCGTACAGGACCTGCCTCTCACTCCATCAGGTAAGCGAGGCTTTGCAAGAGTCAGACCCGAGAATCCAAATGGAAGCTTAAGTGAAAGCTTGTTAAGACGGGCATAGAAAAAGCCAACATAGTTCAGACCCGCCGGACTGTGCAGAAGAGACTGCTGCATCTAAACACCCGTCTCATCAAAAGAAAAGAACTTTTCCTCCCAAATTATTACATAATCAGTATTACGCCCATGGGGTGAAAATTAAACTACCCGACTATTTCCAATTACTAAACCTAAAATCAGCCACTAGGGACAGGTTAAAATACAGACCTCATATAGCCCTGTTTCACCATGCAAAGAATGGGCAGAGTTGCAGAAAGTTTACACACACTTTAAGCACGCAGCCAGCAGACAGCTAGTAAAAATTTTTCAGATACAGCACGCACATACATGCTAAGAACATAACTATTCAAGTGTGTTTCTGCACATGTACAAGTCCGTGCACACACAAAAACCAAGACCTGCTTACAGAACTAGAGTCAGCTGAAGCTCTGATTCGCTTTAAATCAAGAAAACAGAATGGTTGTTTCATCATTCCCCAGAGCACACATAGAGGAACCAACCCCACGGCGGTCACTGGCAGACTCCCGTACATGTACTCTTTTAGCAAAATCCACAGTTGCTCAAATATGCAACTAGTGATACTGCTACATCTTCCTTTGCGTCTTCACCCTTTCCCACAACACCCTAGTCACATCATCACGAAAATGCTGGAAAAGCAAGCAGCTGAGAATAAAAATAACCTCTTACTTTACTTCCTTGCGAAAGATGAGGTCTTCACCCCGCCAGTCACCCTACGAGGCCTCACATGACAAACACCTCTCCCCCCAACCTCACGGGCATGCATGAAACAGATCAGTAACTGTGTTTCAAACAATGCCAGAACCTCCTCAGTGAACTAGTCAAGAAGCCATTTCCTTTATCTTGTGTCCTGATAAAATTAACTTGTATTTTGAACGCTAACAGACTGCAAAGTAATTCTAGGTCTGGAGTTGCTCCTGTTAGTATTCCTTAGAGATACTGAAGTGGAAAGCAATTTTCATGATGTAATTTCTTTAAAACGTGGCATTTACATCAAGGCCACAAAAATATTATAGTCTGCTCCCCCTCTGCCTTTCTGACTAGGCTTTACAGTGTGCGGGGGCTCAAAAATGCTCTGAAAGGGGAAAGAAAAATCCCATATGTGATCTTGTGTCCTTTCCAAGCACAGTTTTACTCCAAGTTTTAATGTTCACTAAACCAAAGAGAGACAAAAAGTGCTTTAATACCTGAAACTAAAAGCCCTAACACACTTTTGCCTTTCAACATTCAGTACAGAGAAAAGGCTTGGAAGGTTAGATGCTTTCATTCTAAAAAGGACCAAAACAGTTTTTTTCCCCCCAAATCTTTCAAATATAACACAAGCATTAAAAACGCATTGTTTTCTCCTATGGGCATAGGTTTCTCCAACATTCGTATCTCCAATTGAAAAATACTTCTCTACATGCACATTTGTTTTGCTGCCTTGAGGAAAGTCATAGGGGGCATTTATCCTTTAAAGTCAAATCCAAGGAAGAGTTTTTATTCTTATGAACTCACCTGGGGATTTGAAGAATTTCCACACCTGCTAATCACAAAAGGTATTACCCTGCAAATTAAGTAACACTGGAGCTACTACTAAGCCCACTGTAACAAAAGGTCGTCAGACTACATACAGAAAGATAAAAGATAATTAACATAAAAGCTGCTCCCCCAGACCTGCAATATTTTACTCCAACAAAATTACATTTTTGAAATTCTGAGAATTATGAAAGGTCCAGTGTGTTGGCAATAAAAGATAAAGAGTCACCAAAAAGGACATAAGATTTCTTTTCATAGCTCTTGCTCCTTAAAAAGTCTTTCAACTTACTCAGGCTAATCATCAAAACGATGCATTATACAAACAGTGCTAAAAAAAAAAAACCAAAACAAAGAAAATATGTCTCATCTGTTTGCACAGAAGGTTCACAGTTACATTGCAACAGATCTCATTCATAGATTGTCAGAAGCAAAGTGGATAAACCAGGATGCAAACATACATACCACCAGAGGCTGGCTGTTCTTCTTTGCCAACTTAGCAAACCCATTTAGATACGTAGTTCTTGCTGAAGCAAAAGCGAAGACAGCGCAAGAACAACTAAAGTGGAAAAAACAAAAACCAAAACACCATCATGAAAACTGAGCACAGAAGTAATCCAAATAGCCATTATTTTACCAGTATTTGTTGAATTTTATCCTCTGTGTCACAGAAGGGGTCATAAAGTGCCAGAAGTTTCTGAAAGCAGAAATGTAAATTTCAAATTTCTGTTAGTAATATGCATCTAATCCAGTTACAATGACTGTAAATTCATTCTCTGTGCCCTAATTTCTGAAAGCTAGCAGAGCAATCTGGGGAAGTTACTAACTGCTCACATGGCTCTCAGCAAATATGAGAATAACCATGTAAGCAACCACTGACATCCATTTTTCTTATTGATTTTCCTGTTAGAGATAAAAATACTCAGCCACACATGCTTTTGATCAGACCTGGTACAGCCATTCTGGGCTCCAGAAGTTAACTGTCTTACCTGATTTCAAATTCCATTTACTTACTACTTTTGTTAGTTCATTATGGTTTTCCTAAGTCATGAGCTGACTGACACCTGCAGCAATGCTTTTAAGAAAACATACTTCGGCACTCTACCAAAGTCTTTCTTAAGCTTAAACTAGCTGCACAACTGGTTCAGTGAAGACAGCTAAGGGCCCTGTTTGGGCACTGATAAACTTGGTTGGAACCAACAAAAAGTTACCAGTTGGGGTTTTGGCGGGGTTTTAAATAAATTTAGAATAGAAGAGTTCCAGTTGGAAGGGACCTACGATGACCGTCTAGTCCAACTGCCTGACCAAAAGTTAAAGCATGGTATTAAGGGCATTATCCAAATGCCTCGAGCACTGACAGGTTTGGGGCATCGATCACCTCTCTAGGAAGCCTGTTCCAGTGTTTGACCACCCTCTTGGTAAAGAAATGTTTCCTAACATCTACTCTGAATCTCCCTTAACTCAACGTTGGAACCATTCCCAGGTGTGCTGTCCCTGGATCCCAGGCAGCAGAGCTCAGCGCCTCCCTCTCCATGTCCCTCCTCAGGAAGCTGCAAAGAGCAATGAGGTCACCCCTCAGCCTCCTTTTCTCCAAACCAGACAAACCCAGATGCCCCAGCTGCTCCTCAGAGGACATGCCTTCCAGAACTTTGTATCAAACATCAGAATGGTTATCTGTCATCGACTAAGATAAGAGAAAGAAGAATCCAAAAGACTCTTGCTTTCTGCCTCCAGCAATACCAACAATACACCATTCAACCTCACTGGTGATCGCCGCGACCTAGGGACACATTTAGAACAGACCATATAGAGCTCCATTTTCAATGCTGAATTGTTTTTCATCATTGCACTCATTTTCCTCTTTCTTCATTCCAAAACCATTTCTCCAGATGTTCACCATTAGAATGCTTCTTTCCTTGATGAACCATAAACAAAGTCATATTCAGATGCTGTGGGCGTAGAGCACAAGTGAGAATATGTCAGCACAGTTAACATACTGGAAGAGGAAAATGGGACCCTATTTCTCATCCCCTTACGCATGATTTCTGCAAAGTGGAAAGGAAAAGGACCACATCTCCTATAGTAAAGGCAGAAATGATCCATGTGAACCCCACTTCCTTCGGAAAATGGCAATCTTTTGTATGCCACTCTGAGACCTTTCATGACATACAAGGCACACACAAATGCGCACGTGAGACTGGACAGATGAGTTATCTAGTCACAATGCTTTACACAAAAAAGCTCTTTTCACTTCAAAAGTCCTTTTGAAATAATTCAACATTAGACCATGGTGGCCATTTTGTACAACATGAAAAATTCTGAAGTATTCAAAAGCCTGAATTTAAATAATAATTGCCTATTATGTGTTTAGTAAGAAAAAAGCAATTAGGCAATAGAAGATTAAAAAGCCATTACATTTATATGACTAAAGGGCCTCCTAAGCGAAAACTGCCTCATGTATTTTCAGTATCCGTTTCACCAGAAAGTCCCTAATATATTTCATTATGCTTTAGGCAACAGTACCACCTATAGATAAAACACGCCATGACCCATTTAGCAGTTTCATGCACATTCTTTTCTGAGAAACTTCTTACTACAGTTAATGAATAATAATTAAAATGTAATGGAAATAATATCTGTAATTTAGTACATAAATCCCCATATTGGGCCGTGACAATATCCAACGACGATGCACCTTCTGAAGGGAAACAGCGCTCCAAAGTTCAGTGCGGGAACATACACTAGTCACTCTTAATACTACCAGCTCAAATAAGGAAGTTGAACAGAACCAGTAAAGTAAGCGTGCCTCAGATTTAGAATCACTAGACCTGTCAATGTTCGATAGATTGAAATAGGATTTTAACTAAAACCACTATAAACACTACTAAGGGTATACAAGACACCAGTGATTATCAGCAGAGTCCTCTCTTCTTTTCATGATCTATTAGTACAGGACACACATCAACAAAAGCTTTAATGCCAAAAATCACTTTCTAGAGCAACAGAAACTACTAAGAATAGTACACAACTACACTTGGCAACTTCCACCAGCACTTACAAAATGAAATTGTCACTGCAAAGCCCAGACTCTGCAGTAAACATCCATAAGAAAAGTGGCAACCAGTAAACAGTTTGTTATTTGTCACACAAACATGGATTTGTGTGGGAAACGGCAAGGTGACTTAAGCTCTCCTCTAGCTTGACTGATGTGACACTGCCATACCACAGTTTTGCAGACACTCCTCCCTAAGTCAGATAAAAGCTGCATTACGGTTACTGGCATCTCGAATGTATTTTCTGCTTCTGCAAATCAAGCTTTCAATTTTTTTGTGAAACTGACAAAAATGCCTCTCAACCAAAGCGGTAATTTGTAGTCAAACACTGCACTCTGATTTAAATTTGTCAGCAAAACTATCTGAAGTTTCATACTTAGTACCAGTCTCAAGACTAGAAGACACCCTGCCTGTCTCAGTAAACATCATTAACATTTTGAAATAGTATATAAACACTATAGTACAGAGAGGAACTAGTAAGTACTAGTATCTGCAAGACTGGCCACAAACACCTAACAGCCTTTGTGGCTTCCAAGTGTTCCATTAATAAGAAATTGGTTTGGTATTCAAATGTTAGAAGTCAGCAGGAGTATCTCACACGTTCTACTATAAATGTGGACACAGATAAAAAAAATTTGCATTTCTTAAATGAAGAATAATGCCTATAAGCTACTCCAAAAAAAAAAAAAAAAAGGGAAATCTAGTATCCTTTGCTGCCACTTAGAATGTCCCATTGTGTGTCAACCATAAGAACCTGTGGACTCTCCTCTCCAAACGCTTAATCAAGTTTTACAACACTTCAAAGTTTTCAACGTCCCACTAGGTGGCAGTGACTCTTAACTTATTACAGGCCTGTTTTCAAAATGTCTTACATCTTTTGTTTTAATATGTAATCACCACTCAGAAAAGAGTATCTACTCATCTTTGACACATTAAGAAATTAAAATGGAAGAAAGTGCTTTCTAGGTTTTAGGGGGTTTTTACGCAATTACTCTGAGAATCTGTTTTACAGCATCCCTTAGAAAAATAATGGAAATAAATACAGAGAAAGTGTCACAAACTGGTTGATGCAAAGTCATTCAGAAGATGATGCTAGATTGCACTGTACTGTCCTAAGTCCTGAAGAACACAATTTACTCAGCACTAGACAATAATTTATTACTTACAGTTTCCATCACTCCAATCTACTTGCGTGCTCGTATTAACGTTGCTAAATCATTTCAGATGAAAAAGTAAGTATTTTGGAAGAGATCTGCAAAGTGTAGGAGGCAGTGATTACCATTACTACCTTGCCCATGATGTAACCTATGCTCCAACGATCAAGATGTTCACGTAGGACTCTGATAAATAATCCCTCTTTAGCATGAAGAGTTAATTCACCAAAACTACTGCCACGTTCCTTCACTGCTTTACCAGCATAAAGTTATTTTAGAAAGCCTGCTGTCTCTCTCGGACTTGGTAATACTCACAGTCCTAATAACTATCTTTTCACGGAATCGCTGAGGCCAGAAGGGCCCTTTTGAGAGTATACAGTCCAATGCCTCTGCTCGAGCAGGGCACGTTGCCCAGGACCACGTCCACTTGGGTTCTAGTTATCTCCATGGATGATGCAACTTCTCTGTGCAACATGCTCCAGTGCTTGATCATCCTCACGGTTAAGTGTTCTCCTGTGTTTAGAGAACTCCACGTGTTTCCCATGTACTCTGTGCTATTTTCATTTGTCCACACTGCCTCTTCCATTCACTGGATACTACTGAAAAGATTCTGGCTCCATCCCCTTTACATCCTCTCATCAGGTATTTTTATGCACTGCTGACATCCCTCCTAAGCCTTCTCTTTTCAAGGCTATGCAGCCTCAGGGCTCTCAGCCTCTCCTCACGAGAGATGCTCCAGTCCCTCAATTATCTCCATGGGTCTTTGTTGGACTCATTCCACTAAGTCCGTAACTTTGTTGAACTGGGGAGCCCAGAACTGGACACAGCACTCCAGATATGGCCTCACCAGTACCAAGCAAACAGGATCACATCCTACAACCTGCCAGCCGTGCTCTTCCTTGTGTGGTCCAGCATGCTTTACCACACCATCACAGCAGCCAACAAATAACCAGTAAGGAGGGGAAGAAAAAAAAAAAGCAAGACAGAAGTGAAGAGTGACTTAATTGAAGACAAATGGATGAAACAAATTTCCTTTTCCTCCCCTTTCTGTTTTTTCATCGAACTAATACTGCGCACTGTGGTGGCAGAGGTTGATTTACAATAGTCCATCACTGACCAAGGACCTGGTCTTTGTCTGAAGCACAGTACGACAACAAACAAAACAAGAAGTTATACAAAGCTATCAGGACATGAGCCAATAGCACAAAACAAGAAGCGGATAGACTTACACACTGTAAGAATACAAAAGAACAGAAGAGGATTACAGTGTGACACATGCACTTCTGAGTTCTGAAAAAAACCTGCAGCTTTATTTCTCAGGAATAACAGAGAGCAGTAAACTGGGAAACTGAAGCAAAAGCTTGGATGACTATTCATTTAAGCAAGCAAAATACTGGCTGCTACCCAGAACCAACCAGTTCTTCATGTCTGAAACCTTTAGGATGGTAACTAGAAAACACCCGGGTGATGGACTTTTGAGTACTTGATGACACCTATTTTGAACACTCTTGACAAAGGGGACTACAGTTCAGTTAGAGGAACGCTCACTCTCTTTAAGGGGGGAAAGGCACGAGCAGTGAGCAGAATCAGTGTGCTTGCCGCACAGGGAAGAGATTTGATGACTCTTGAGAGAATTTAATTGTTACAAGACTCAAGGTGAATGCAAATAAAGATCATAAATTATGTCGAAACCGAGGCACAGAGATGTTTATTATTTTGAGAGCATTTAAGCACAATAAAAGCTTTACGCAGTGTAAACATCTACTTATTTCAGCTAACGTGTTCCACCCTGACTAGTGAAGAAAACCCACAAACTTACATAATGGAAATAAGAAAATAAAAAGAAAACAAGAACAGTCCAAAGGTCCCAGAGCTGATTATTCAGTTAGCCAAGACACTTCTCAAGACCATCACGCTCCCAGTTTCAATTGTCTCGGGCTTCCTCTAGACTTTGACAATAAATCTAGCACAGAGATCCACCCCATGCATCTCACGAGACTGATTTAAAATTAATTGGTCTGGAAGCAATGCTCATTCCAACAGATGGCTGTGTGAAGACATCTTGACTGTAACGCACACATCAATTCAAGCAGGCTTACCAGACCAGATTCTCCAATCTAGTCTCCCACTGACACTTTTTAGAAGTAATGTCCTTGAACTGCCAGTCTTACTTTCCCGGGACAGTGAAAGAACACTATATTGCTATTTCAGTGGCCACTTCTTTCCCATATTGCAGTTGGGGAGTTTTGCTGTGATGCATTACATTACTTTATCTTAATCCACACTACATGCAGTTGATATTCCGCAGGAGCCACCCTTACACAAGCGGCTCATGAAGGCTGCCTGTTGCCACCCAGAAAAAAAAAAAAATCAACTTTTATAACCATGTAAACATAGTTATCCTGTGTTAACTGGCAATTCCTTCACATAAATGAAACATGAACACAAACTCCATCTTAGCAAATTCTAAGAAACTGGAATATTACTATATAAAATGAGGGGGAAAAAAGAGCACTGCTGCATAATCTCTGGTACAAAACATAAGTGAAAATAGGAAAATACCTGCTACTTTAATTACAGTTGCATACTTACCATGGAATAAGGTAGTTCTGCACTCAACCCATTTTGCTGCACACCCCCATCAGTCCGTTGTTGTGTTCAGCAGGTTTATCTCTTGTTTAAAAGCATGACATTCCTGTAAATTAACAGGAAACAGGATTATGGTGACACATTATATAACTAAGATTTTCTCAAACTGTGCATTCCTTACCCAAAACATGCACTCTGGTACTTTTATTCTTAGCTCTCCCTCCCAGCTTTGATGGCTAGTTCCCCATTCTAGTTTCACTGATATGTGACAAATTCCGAAACTCAACAGAACTGAAGAAAATGAATAAAATAACTTGGTTAAAATAACAGTTTTCTAGTATTTTTCTTCAAACTGGCGCAACTGCATGCAGGACGGACAACACACAGAAAAAGAATGAACAAAGGCACCTAGTTCTGTCCTTATCACACACTCTTCCTATCCTTCTCACAGGTGAAGAGTAACTACTAGGCAGAGCACAAACGTTCACGGAGAAAACAAATCTGACTTGGAAAGCATCTGTTGGACGTAAAAGGCACAGACTGATACGCTCAACTACAGGGTCTTCAAGGCAAGGAGTATCCTTCCACGTCCTGAGAGAGACCAACCCAGATTTAACTTTTCAGTAAAAAAATAAGAGACTGCACATGTTCCATTTTCACGGGCTCAGAACAACAGACTACGGACAAAAGGCACGCTGCAATTCTACAACTGCGAGTTTCAACAACAGCTCCTTCTCCACCAGTGCCAAAACCTCAGACGTGCTGAAGCCTGCCGAAGCCAGACCAAATGTTATCCGCAGTGACTCGAAAACAGACCTCAGCCAGCCGAGGCTCCTTAGCAGCCCCGCACGGTACCGTTCAGACGACACACAAGCAGCCTTCGGATTTATTCCAAAAGCCCAGCGGAGAACACGGCCAAACCCAGGCGGTTTTCATCCGCTGCCCCCACTGCCCCGCAGAACGAGGAGGCTCCGAGGGTGGAAAGGCCGCCGAGCCTCAGGAAGCACAGCGCCCTCCGACTCCACGTGCCCAAAACGTAACCGCCCCGTTCCATCGCGCCCTTCGAGCCTCGGAAGCCCGGCCCATCGGCGGAACACCCGCGCGCGCCGCGCTGACGGCACGCCGGGGCGCAAACGGCGCGGGCAGCGCGCGGCGCAGGCGAGAGAACCAGCGCTGCGTGCGCGGCCCAACGCCAGCACGGCACGCGGCTGCAGACGACGCGCCCAGAAGCCGGTCCGAGGGGCCGCCGCACCGGCCCGGCCGCCGAAGGCACCTGCCGCGGGCCGCCGGGCAGAGCCCGGTGGG
>VZSC01009667.1:117203-136829 GCA_013398225.1 Steatornis caripensis
GAAATCTAGTTACTTCTTTTCCTAATAATTAGGAGATTCTAGGTCAGTTTCCAAACTGATGCTTTACGTACCACGAAGTGATATGTCCGCTGCCTAAACAGGTCTCGCGTGTTACAGCAGGACACCCTCTGAAATGCTGGATGTAAACACTGCGCGGCTAGGAATGGAATTACTCAGCAGCTGCTCCTGTTGAGGGTATCATAATAAACGGAGATTGGAAACTGCTTTTTTAGTTTCTGTTTCAGGTTTCTTTTATGTACAGTGCCTTAAATTATCCCTACATAACATATATTTTTTAAAAATTGGCCAGCACCCTCTGGTGGGAAAAAATGCATAGACAAGATTTAGGGTTTTACTGTACCAGGTTATCTGAAAAGGTTGGCAAAACGCATAGCCGAATAACGTCACTTAGACAATGCCATTAGCCATACAATTTCCCAAAATTTGAATGAAATGTTTCTGTCTATAGTTCAACTGATGTTAGATTGAATATTCGATTTAAATTTTTCCTAAATCGATGCACAGTACAGTTGTAATATGCTATTTCATGTTGTTCATGAAATGTAGCATCCATGGGATCAGGCTCCATTTTTCCTGCATGGTTGTTGCTGAAAGAAAATAAATTCTATGATATGGCATGTTCAGTGGCTATTCTAACTTCCCCTCAAGCTGTTTTCAAGAAGTTTGTGTTATGAAAAGTTAAACAATGTGGCATGTGTCTGCATGGACAGACACAAAGATCGGTTGAACAGAACTGCGTTTTTTTAACCTAAACCCATTTTTTCCCCCTAGCCTTCTTATCCTAACTTCTTTACAAAATCTTTGTCTTCTACCTCCTGCTTTGCTAGAAGTGGTGTTTTATAGCACATTTTAAACAAGTATTCAATCTCAGAGTCTGTTTTTCCCTTCACGCTGAATTCAGATGTGTCGTTGAGGTATTTCAGAGCGTTCATAGAATCAGAATGGTTTGAGGTGGGAGGGACCTTGAAAGATGGTGTAGTTCAGCCCGCCTGCCATGGGCAGGGACACCTTCCGCTAGACCAGGTTGCTCCAAGGTTAGTGTTATCTTGGATCAAGAAGTTCTGTTTGTTACTTAAAATGCGGAACTATTAAGTAGTTTCAACTTTTTTGTGTGCGCATTTGTCTGTCAGCATTGCTTGGAAGTGATTTAGAGAAAACCTTTTTCAGGCTTTACGAAATTAGTGCTTTGGAAATAAGTTACTTCAGTTTATGCAATACAATTATTTTATTGGATATGTCTGCTGAAATAGCCTAAAGTATTTTCCAGGTTATTAGGGACAAAACAAGCAGGTAAGTTGAAGTTTAACCACACGTACTGTACTATGGCACTGTAATTATTGCCATGGATTGCAACTTTAAACAAATATGAACTACCCAAGGTCAATGATGTATCCCTAGATAGAACTAGATGAAGTTAGATGCCGGTGCAGCAAAAATGCAGTGTAAGGTTAGCTAGAAAAAAGGAAGTTAAAGGAAAACCTGAGTAATTTCTAAGCGTTAAGTGCAAAGAATAGCAGAATTATTCTGATAGTCTACAGACATTTTTAAAATCTTAAAATAATCTGATACACACCACCACAATTGCTCTTATTTCCACATCTTCATGTGGACAAAAGAGACAGAAAAGGGGTCTTTTGAAGGTACCATCCAGTTTACGCAGGTGATTGACCTATGTCGTCTCGTATCAGAGCACAGTGGAACTCCCCATCTTTGTATCAGAAGATTTTTCCTCTCTATGGAAGGAGGGAAACCCATCTTAAGAAAGACTATTCAGATACTGTGAAGGCTTCTGATGTATTATAAACGGCTCTTGAATTGACAGACACCCTGTTTTAAGCAGTAGGAAAATTTGATTGTAACATCATCATTTCCTTTTTATTTGCCTAGCTTGACGAGTTTTGACTCGTTAAACCTACAAAGACAGTTTTTCTAATCTTGTTGCTTTGGTCCCTTCATTGTTTTCCCAAGTTTTCTCTTCCAAAAGCAGTTGTGTATCTTCACTTCTAAGGGCTTTTCCATTAATCCTCAATATATCTATTTTCTTATCGTCACATTTCACTTGGTATCTGGCCAGGGTCACTGTCCTTTGCCTGCTTACTATGTTTTCAAACAAGCACCTTTGTACTTTCTCTGATACTGCCTCATACCAACGAACTGTCCATCAACCTTGCAAAATTGCCTCAAAAAATCATCCTTCAAAACTCTCCTTTGTTCCGATGCCAGAAAAAGTCCACTGTAGGTGACTGCGACTTGTCCCTCTGACCAAAACCCTTTTATCTTTTCCTCTCCTGTCTACATCTGTTGTCTTTTGTTTTAAGCAGCACAAGACTTCCAGGGAAGCCATATAGGAACATGTCCGTCTTAAACACGAGTCTGATTTATAGTGCCATGGCAGTACAGACAGACACTTTTTCTGAGCTCTGTACTGCCTTCATCAGCCTTCTGTTCCACTCTGTCATGCAGAAGATGATCTTCCCTGATACTATTTTACCCTTTTTTCCTGATGCCAGAACTTAAGATGTTTGGCAGAAAGGGCGATCTCTGGTGCCCGCTCAGCATTACTAGCTCTTATGCACATAGTTCTCACGTAACTAGAAAAAAAGCTCCGTTTGCACGGTGCACAAAGAAGTATGAGCCTTCATAAAAGTACAACTTTTCTCTGATGCCCTTGACCAAACTCCACTACATTCAGGGACAGGCGACCAGGACCAGTAGTTTACCACTACCCACAGTGGCATGTTTACACTTTGCTAGTGCTACAATTTTGTGCTTTTCAAAATACATTTTTTAAATGTACCAATGCCCCCTCACCAAACCCCAAACAATTTAAAGGAAAGCATGCTTTATTTCATTAACAATTTAAGTTACTTTTGTAATTCACAGTACCACTCATGCTTTAGGTCACACTACTCGGATGCTATTGTACACATTATGCGCGTGTGTTGCTCTGATGGTGCAGACGTACATCGCATTCTTACTGAAAACCGCATTTCCAGAAGCACCTGACACATATCGCTTCTATGTGAAAGAAGTTCCCAGTTACTTTCCCTTCCCCCATCACTGCCCAAAAGTTTGCTGCCCTTAGGAACAGCATCTGTTCTGAAGGGTAAATATATCTAGAACTCCACAACTCAGACTGTACTTGCACAGCACTGTAAACAAAATACAGCGTTTGTTTTGCGTGACTAAAGCAAGTAAAAAGCAGCCAGCCGTACCAAGGAGGAAACTTTACACTTGCCTTCAAACAGAAATAACTGAAAGATACCAAGGCCTGTGACTGATGCTGCCGTGCAGCCCCCTCTGTATACTTGCAGACTAAAAGCAATTTCCACAAGGTGCCCAGTGCCGTGTAACATCTGTGCCAGCACCCAGTGCACAGACTATCTGCCATAAACAAATCCATGACGTTTATAACGCAGTTGCTGAGGATCATGTCAGCTCGCACCCTTCCTAACTCACAAGTCTGCACAGGAAACAGCTGAAGCTGCTTGTATTACCGGTCTGCGGATAGAAACTTCCATGAAGGAAACACAGCAAACATCTTCTGAAGGAACTGGTGAGCAGCTCGGCTCTAGAAGTTAACTGGATCACATCCCATGGACACAACTTTGCTGCATCTTATTTCTGACCTCTGTTGCTACCTGAGAAGATGAAACAACGCTACCAACTAAAACAAAACAAAAGGTGTAGAGGGGAATATAAGAAGTATGGCGTGTTCTGTCTCTCTGCTCTCCAGGTAAAAGCAACACTACATTTATTCCTCTCCAAACAGTCATGTCTTGTTTACCTCATTCTGCATTACTTGAGTTTTCAGACCTTGAGTTTTCAGACCTTATAAGCAAGGGGATTTGAACAGATGTTTTGCTAAAATAGGTACTCATTCTGAATCTGCCCATAGGATCCCAGGGGAGCGTCCAACCAGCAAAACCCCCATTCCCCCAAACGCCAGAGCCAGTCGAGATAACTCTACCCTTCAGCTGCATTAGCATTACGTAAACACACCCTTTGCCGCCATGTGAGTTTAAAACTCATTTAAATTTAATTCAGCTTCAGCATAGAACAGAAGTCTTCGCTAGCATTCATCTCGTACGCAATGAAGAACTGGCAACAACGCTGGTAAATTTTAACCAAATTTAAAAGTATCAACTGTGTTTTCATGACTATAAAGCAAAAATTCTTTCTGCAAAATTCCTGTTGTCCCAGGAAGGGCGAGTCTGTCTCAGTAAATGAGCGACAGTACACAACTTTGTTCAGGATGTATTTGTTAACTCCTCCGAGAAGTTGCTTGTTACAAAGGCACTTCAAGAGTTGTCAGCTGCCAAGAAACAAGTTAAGGCTGTGCTATCAGCTGGAACTAACTAAGTAGTTGCTGGCCACTTTCGTTAAATTCAAGCCTGTGGGCTAGGAGGAGCTGTATCCTGCACTTGCCGAGAACAGTGTTAGCTCTGCTGCTACACGTGGCAAAAAATAAAATGCGAATGCTGCTGTGGAAATTAAACGTTACCTCCCTACCCAACCGACATGCCTCTGGCTTGGTGTCAGACAGACTGCCACCGCCTGGCCAGGTGTTTTGTCTTGCTTTGATTGTTGGAGAAGGTTTTTGAGTGCAAAACTCAAACGATCATCTGTTCAGAACCAAACGAGCAGTGCTGGCAAGAGAGAGAAACTTCAAGAGTAGTTTGTCTCTGAAGGTTTTTGATTCCTAGTTGGTACATGAGTATGAACCTGCAACTTTTTATAACACTTCAGGAAAAGCATCTGAAATGCGAGTTCCCTCAGTAGTTAAATATCTAAATGTAGACACTGACACCATAGATTTGCTCTAGAAGCATTTTAATTTACAAACAGCAATTCCCATTGACTTTATACCATAAAAAAAGCAATTTACAAGCAAGAAACAAATTCATCAGAACAAAATAAAGCAGCACTGAAATATTCATGTCACAAATCTAAAACCAAAGTGAATACAAGAGTAAAATATCATTTGAATAAATATTTTAAAATTCATGCTATAAAATAATCCTTAATGGCAAGTTATTAATTGTTACAGCATCAGCTTAGCTAGCTTCATTTACTTCACATGGTGATGAAGCGTGGAGTTGTGAGGTTACCGGTTTATATTGCAAGATAATGACACCAAGTCAAGTCATTCAAACTGTTCAATCATTTATCATGAAAAACAACCATACAAATAAAAGTTACTTAAAAATACAACTTTTCAGTCAGAAACAAACACTGTTAAAGTCGTGCAAGGGCTCTACCTCTAATCAGACGGACAACCAGAGGCTCTCAATACTGAAGTCCAAAGGCTGAATTCGTAGCGTATGTAAATGGCAGAGACAGCAGTTTATTCTATCTACCGTAGCAGGAGTTACTTACAAAAACTGGAAGCAAACCTGCTGTTCCTGGTATTTAGCTTCACATCCCCCAAAGGAATACAGGAACACACGTCCCAGGCTTGCTTGTTTGTTTAGCTTTTTTTTTTTTTAATGTAAACTTGTGTAACTTAAGTTAATGCTGTCATAGGGATGTGCAAGTAGTGTTAAATCTACAATATTAAGTACAACTATTCTGGCACTTGTTAAAGTATATGTAAAATGCACACAGATTATAAACCTTGAACATTTTGAATGACTTTACTAAACTTCCAATTCAATCACTGAGTATTATGAAATTTACAATTCATGAAATAAACAGATTCATATAAAGAATTTACACAATTCCCCAAATACTTTCAAATATAAAATTTAATAAATAACCCTGACCAGTCAAAAAGCACCATTCAAGGGTAAAACTCCCTTGGAAAATAGATTAGGTGTTGCATATTTGAGTCCCTTTCAATGGTTTCACGTGAAACCTGTTTAGAAAAATGACAATAAAAGAATCACAGTAAACTAATACAAAAATTCAAATAAGAGATATATATATTTTTTTTTAAAGGTAAAGCTCATTCAATCTTTTCCCAGCCCTTGATTTTATTCCTGCTGTTCTTCCCATAATTCAGCCTAAACACATTAAGAGGCCCAATTGTTTTATCTACAGGTAAACCAAAGGCTGCAGCATAAAACATGAACTTATGCTTGGGAAGACTGCATTAAGAACTATCAATTTAGGCCTACAGTATATTCTGCTGAACAGTGAGTTGACAGTATCCTTTATGCTACTGAAAGATTTCACACTAAAAGAGCAGAGCCAATCTTGAGGCCTTATTGACCACACTGAACTTTTAATATACCGTAAGTATTTACAAAGCTATTTTCTAAATGTATTTACAAGTTTAAAAGAAATAATACGGAAGATAACTGATTAAGAAAACTAAAATAACTGTTCAAAACCACAAATATTAGCGAAGGTATAAAATCCTTTATTTTCACAGTTTGTCGTAATAGGTTAAACATCCAGAGGAAAGGACACTGTCACTGTTTTCACATTTGTCTATAATTAAAAAGGTAGATTAAGAAGAGACTCAATTATGAACCAGCCTACATAGTTTCATGATTTATTTTGCTGTCAAATATTTCTTCACATATTTTATTGACTTCTGCATTTATTGTAAATGAAATGTGTAACAGCTCTGTGCTAACTCAAAACTGTACAGACACAAGACACTGTACAGCACCTCCATAACTTGCTTAAAATAACACAGCATACTCTGTTTTGGTGGACTAGTGAAATGAACTTCAACCAGATAATGCTTCATGTTTCATGACAATGCTAATCCTGGCATACCACTATGTGACAAGGCACAATTTGATTGCTGTTGCCAGGTTTGAAGTTCATTTTCTACCAGAGTCGCACACTTTGTAAGTGTAAATGTAATGCTCGGTGATGTTTTATGCTCACCTACATACGCATCCTTTGAAGCACTGCTGAACTTTACAGTACTGTGTTATGGCTTGATAATTATTAACACTGCTAGCAGTGGAAAGGGTAAATGGCATATCAAGACGAATAGGAGCAAGCAGGACTTGCAAACTGCTAAATCGTGATTTTGTAAAAAAGTGATAATTTCCTGCCCCTTAACAGTCCCGTTACAATGTTTTGAACCTGAACCTGTACAATCAAAGCGATGTTGGTTTTTTGTTTGTTTTTGTCAGAGACAATTTTGGATAAGTCACTCTTTGGTAAACTCAAACCGTTTTAATACATTTACAAATACAAAGAACTAGATTTAAATAACGTTAAGATTGTGACACAGAGAAATTCAAGAAATATAAAATTAGTACCCATATCCTGCTATCCTCAACTCATACTTCCATGGAAAAAGTCACACCAAAGGCACCACAGCACAGGTACAAGATAAAGGGTTAAAAATAACTGTACATTTCTTGGATTTTGCATGTCTCAAACTTAATTTATCAAAGCACATTTTTTTTGCATTTAATTACTTAAACATTTAGGAAAAAAACAGTATCGGAAACACCAACATGTTTTTAAGTGGGTAAACATACAGACTACCTTCCCTAGACACAGACGTACACTTTCCCTTACTGGAAACAAGAGTTCTATTGTTGCTTCAAGGAGAGAAGTATCTCCCCACCCTCTGCCTCTTTATTTAGGCAATTTTAGGACAAAGAGGCAAACTATGCACTCAATTTAACTGAAACTGCTCCAATGGAGCACGTGGGGTTTATACTGTAAATCTGTATTTAGTGAAATTAATTCTTATTGCAGACTGTCACAATATTAAGAACTAGTGTATTTAATAAAGCTACTGCACAAATATTCCCCAACTTCACAGGTGCCAAAAAAGCTTTGTAAGATAGCAAACCTACCTTTTTTCTTTCCTGCAATTTAGGAATGAGGTTTTATTTTCTAAATTCCAGGAGTTACACAGCATGTTCACAGGTGTATTTCCAATATTTGCTAAACAAACATAAGGCCCAATTATGTAAAACCTGTATGTTAAAGAAGCATGTGATTAATTTAATTCTCTTCATCAGGCAGAATTTTACACAGTAGTGTTTGCCAGTTCATGCTTTTGAGGTCTCTTAAGCTACTGGGGTTTTTGTTGTGGTTTGTCTGTTGTTGGTTTTTGTTTTGGGGTTGGTTTTTTTTGTTTTTTCCCTTTTTTTTTTCTTTTGCTTAACTGTTACCATTAGGTTTCACATTTTATAAATTATACTGACCTAAATGATTAAGTTAGCACCATATTAAAAAAAAAACATTTGGTGAAACAAAAAGATTTAGAGTATTTTTAAAGTTGTTGGTAGTTCCTTTATGCAGAAAACAACTACTGAAAATAGGAGGGAAACCATAGCAACTCTGTAATACTCACACATGAAATAACAGACATATTGCTCGAAATTCCCATAGAGTATTTGTTTTTTTTATACAAAAAAAAGTACAAATTCCAAGTGCTGACATATCACCTGGAGCTTTAAGTAGGAAGTCTATGTGCACCTGAAAACAGCTCTCTGTGAAGAGACCTATTAAAACACTGCTTGGAAATACTATAGTTTAAACCACAACATCTCTCTCAGGTCTTAACCAACCATGAAGAGTGATGAAGTCAAATTTAATTACCTGGTATGGTTCTACAGTACGAAATGAAGGTAGATTCTGAGGCCAGTAAAAACACATTTAAAACCACAATGCTACTTTTAGGTTTGCTAATTTTTTTGTGTTTTTTTTTTTTTAATATATATATATATAGATATATCTATCTCTATATATATAAAAAGGTCAGCACCACAGGTTGTCCAGCTTGCATTCCAGACAACTAACAAAACTCAACAATTTAACCATAATTTAATAGATTTATGGCATTTGGTTTACATGTTATAAAGCAAAGCTATTAAAACAAGGTAATTCACTTTGCTCACTTTTGCACACAAAGTAATAGTTTAATAAAATGAAAACCAAACAACATTCTTTTAAAACCAAAATCATCCTTCCAAAGTCCAAAGTCCTAAATCCTAAGCAGAGAGGAGACCTAGCAGTTGAAAGAGTGGTACGTGGTAAAAACCTTGACATACTTTTACATTCACCTCAACCAGGACAGGAAAAGTGAAAGCATTTTATATATATAAAGCTGATTTATATATATGAACAGACTAACTACCAAAAACAGTTAGTAAAAGCAAACAGCTTTCATCATGACACATGGAAGGAATCAAAGCTATAATATTCTCTCTCCCCACTGCTGTGTAACTCATTACCAGCAATAGGATTTAGGAAATAAAATAAGGGGTATTACAGCTTATTGGTGTACGCAGCAGAGCTGCCAATCTTACTCTAGTATCTTTCCCCACTGGAATTTGTGTCTTGCCAGATCAATCAGTAGGGACACTGTAGCAGACTCTTCCTATCCTTTCCTTAGCACACTGTCTTTTATATTTTGAGCATCTTCAAAAGTAAAAAAAAAAAAAAAACCCAAACAAACCACCCTCCTTCAAAAACAAAGAATACTTATGTAGTCTTCTCCAGAAACCATTTCAAACTGATTTCCAGAAGGTCAGGAAAATTAAAAGGCTGTTATACTTGTACTGACGATTACTAAAAGAATAAAAGATTTAAAAAATACATTAGTAATGTGCTTGTTTGTGTTGCACTCAGAATGTAGTATTTTAATCGGATGTGTTAGACATTGCATGAATCTCCATATTAGAATCCATAGCTTCAGAAACTGAAGTATCATTATCTACTTTCTGTTCCACAAACGCTTCTGTTCTGTCTGGGGACTCTACTCTGTTTCTTACTTCTGTTACCCCAGGGTGATTTTTTCGCAAATGCTGGTTTAGTGTACCCTGGAAAGGAAAACATTTTCCACAGATCTCACAGCGAAAGGGCTTGTCATCTGTGTGACCACGAATATGATACTCAAGTTGGTCCTTGCGGGTATATTTCTTCCCACAAAACTTGCACACGAAAGGAGTTATTCCCATGTGCAGTCGCATGTGTCGATCAAGGCTCCCTTTCTGGTTGAAAGACTTTCCACAGTAAATACAAATTAGCCTCTCATTGTATGGATACCAATGACCTCTTGTATTTCTTTCCCGTGGACTGTTTTCATATCCTGGGTTACTCACCATGGATTCACTGTCAGCCCCTTGCACCAAGCCCTGAACATCACTATGCAAGTGACCAGTGGATACTCGTTTTTGGCGTGCACGACCCCCTCTGAAACAGCTCAGCATTGACCTCGAAGGACTCGTATTGCTCAGGCTTCCAAAGGTTTCAGACACACCTGTAGCCTGTGACGAGGCATGGGTAAACGAATAAACATGTTGTAAGACAGACCCATAGGAACCAACATTTACTGCCACCACTTGCTCTCCATCCACCATTTCAGTATGATATCCGTCATCACCAAGGGAAGAGCTATCAGAGCAGCTTGGCCTGTCAGACTTTTCCACTTTAACTTTCACCTCTGCAATCTGACTTTCCCTTACTATCAGGTCTCCTTGCTCTTGATCACCTTCCATCTGAATCTCATATTCAGAGATACTCCCGCTGCTTCCTCGATCTGAATGCCCTTCTTCTTGCAGACGACTACGTAGCGTTTTGCCTGGAGTAGTTTCCATCCTAAGATCACTGCCCGCTGTTGACTGTCGCACCTGAGAGCAATAGGGGGGAGATATCTCAATAGGATTGGCAAAGTAGCTGCTGTCTTTAACTCCGTTGCGATTTTCTGAATTTTCTTCAGCACCAACAGTGACGGAGTCAACATCACCAACACTGATCTTTGAATGAATACTCTCCAGTATCTGTGTGCATTTATCAATGACGCACTGCATCTGTAGAAAGCTAGCTGCAGTTAGAAAACTAACAACATCCTTCAGCTGTAAGGACATCCTTCCAGTGTAACAGAAAGAAAGCAACTGTTCAAAAACATTGGGATTTTTAATAACTGATATTGATAAGCCACTCATGGTGCTTAATGCTGAATGGTCACGGAAATACGGAGAACTGGCAGCTAAGACAGCTTTATGGGCTCGAAATGGCTGACCCTGAATATGCACAATTATGTCACATAGCTTTCCTTGCAAGCGGAGTTCATTTAACTGGCTCAGAACAGTGTTGCTGTACTCGGGCACATCAAACTGAATGAAACTGCTGCTGTCCATTTCTACTGATGTAAAGAGTAACCTGAAAGAAAAATGAGAAGATTTACAACGGAGAACGAATACAGAGTTTTCAGTTTCAAAAATAAATGCTTGCACATGTTGAAGTCAGATCACCACACCAATGCTTAAGGCGTGTGACAACAAAACACTTGGTATAAATACTTGACATAATACAAACAGTAGAGTCTTAACCTATGCATTTCTTGCACTTCTACAGTTTGAATCATCCCTCTGCAACACTCACAATTCAACTGCTCATAATACATCACAGGCTCCCTGTGGCAGTCTATGTCCTAAAAGGACTGCGCAATTTCAGTCCCTGGTAAGCACTGCAGAACAATACCCCCACCCTCCCAAAAGAACATCAATTTTATAGTCACTAGGCAAGTTAAACACTTCAGAACCTTTAGTAGGTTTTCAAGCCAGATACTACATCAATATTTGTAGGGAACTGCACTGTTAAATTGCCCAAGAATGGTTTTTGGAAGGTACTTCATGAAGTTTGAAAAACCTGCTAAAGAAAAGCCACAGGCGCATATGTGTGTGTGTGTGTGTGCATACACACACACAAAAATATTTTAAAAAAGCGTTCCTTAGGTCTAGATGTGTCAAATTTATCTCAAAGGAGATGAATATACTACACCAGTGACATTTCTATTTAAACATTTACCTACTTAGAAAATAATCTCAGTAATTATTTTAAAAAAGTAAAAATCAATGTTTCAAAATTCACATCACAAGCCAAGGAAATCCTAGTGAAAGGAAACATTTAAGCGTGGACTCAATTCCAACCCACCCAGCGTGTCATTTTGGGTCAATATGCAAGGCATTTGAAGGAAAAGTGTTTGAGCCACCCACAGACTTTCAATTTTTTAAGATTTCCTGTTGTGATTTTAATTCTTTTTTTTAAATAAACCATGATGTGAACTTTGAAGCTCATCTGACACAGCAGTGATTTCCTAGATAGAATGACCCGACATTTAAATTCTAACCTAACTCAAAAGCCATGGGTACTCAAACTTGTTCGATACACCGGGAAAGGATGTTCCAAGAGGCTTTACAGAAATGTATATATTTCAAAACAAGATTTAAAGAAAAGCACTTTACCAATTTTTCATAGAGTATTAACATAAAAAGCACACACACACGCTCGTTCCCTTGACAGTGTCTGTCTGTAGCAGACATCACCTTACATTTCCAAGACTGGGCCCCTAATCAAGTGCCCAGGAATCTTCAGACTTTTATTGCTATTTTTGCTCTTATTAATGCGGAAGTCTAAACACGTAATATTGCCACCATACCTGCTTTTCCAATTGAACAAACAGATCTCAACATCATCCATTGACTTCTGATGCAGGAAGCATGTCCAATGTATCACAACATACTAGCGGATTTTTTTTTCTATTTATGTCTTATGTTACATGCTGTAATGGGACATATGAACAATTGAAATCAAATTATGAAAATTCAGGCACTCTAAAAACAAAATTGACAGGTAGGAATATGATAAAAAGCCTACAAGGAAGAACTGGAGCTGTATCGGCTGACTGTCACTCAAAACTAACATTCATAATCTTCAGAAATGGAACTTCTTTTCAGCAGAGAAACAAGACAGCCAGCTTCCTGACTTGACTAATACTGCGTCTGATTTAGAAAACTGTCAAAAACTCTCACAGAGCATTCAAAACCAGGTTATCAGAGTTGCTAAACACGTTCTTTCAAGATACCAATGTATCGTAGATTAAAACGGGTAAAACAGACTTCATTTGAGTTTTTACAGTTGTTACGTGAAATCAGGGGAAAAGACGTTTTATACGCTCTTATATCCAATGAGGGACATAAGGACTAAAACAGAAGTGCTAAGATCACAGCCATATATACAAAGACAGCTTTGGAAGGACAGTTGTCTCATTCAGCGAACAAAGCTACAAAATGATACAGAGCTTGTGAGCGGATGCAAGTCAGACGTAGGTGAGAAATCAAACATTACAACAAACAAACCCCAATCTAACAGTGGAGCACTTAATCGGCAAGATTAACCTTGTTATTCTGAGCATCCCTGCACGCTGTGCAGAGAACCACTGTTCAAGTCCCTGGCAGACGCATCCACTCCGTTGTGAAGGCAGCAGTCCCAGCAGTTAGGATACCTGTTTGTCAACTTGCCTCTCATTTGACAGGGCAGCAGGTTTTCCTACAAACCCAACACAGGTCACTAGCTTCAGTCTGTGGGGCTTGTGAGCTATGCACAGATGCAACAGCAGGACATTCCTGGTTAAGCTTCTCTTTGCCAAGTGCAGGAAGAGCTTTTGCTGACCTGAAGTGGCATGAACTGACAAGTAACCTAGCTTCAGGACTGTGTACAAACTACAAGACCAGTCTCCAGCAGCAATAATTTGTCATTCCTGCATAATTTCAGATACTTGAGCTAAGGAAACAGATCTTGGACAAGCCTCACTCAAACCCCATCAGAAATTATTCCCTTTTTTGTGTCTAGAATGTACAGAAAGTTTGCCATATACAGAAAGTGGCCTTCCTCCTTGCCCTGTACTCCCCCCTAAGGGCTCCTACTCAGTGAAACAGGTAACAACTTAGTCCCAGACAAAACATTAAAATACAAACTGTCACCATTAGCACTAGTCCAGACAGAAGGAATGAATTGAGGATAGGCACCTGAGTAGAAAGAAGATAGACATTTTATACCTTACCATGGAGAAAAAAAAATATGTTCTTTTGATCACGGCATCTCAGCATCTCTAGATGAATTCACGTTCCCTAGGACACGGCCACACATTGAAAATGGACTGTGAACACATACCAGAAAAAGCACGAGAACCAGGGCGAAACGGACACCAAGAGGAAAGGGATCCTCAGCGACCCTTGCACATCACATGTCCATATGTCTGTAGAACACCTAATCACCTCCATAGGTATATATATCTATAAGCCATTCTACATCCTCGTTCTCAGAGTTGTTTCATCTTTCTTTCGGGAAACAAAGAAGCTTGTTTTCCTTAAAATGTCAGGACAGCACAAACCCTGGTAGCGAGTGGAGAGGGTGATGGAGTTAAGGGTCTACAAGTCTGTCTGTATAGCAGACAAGCAGTAAAAACCAGAAACAGGGATCAAGGGAACATACAGTATTGCTTTGAAAGCAAACAAACCAATCAAGTACACAAAACACAGCCCAAAAAGTAGCAGACAATGAATTTCTGCTCTTAAAACAAAAAAGTGAACACGGTACAGCACACACTTGTGACTACTTTTCAACTTTATAGTTCTCCACCTTAGTCTTCCTTTGGAGGCGCGTGCTTCCTTTCACCTTGAAAACATCTGTAGAAAGCTGGGGTTAAATAACAAGAATTTTGAACAGCAGCAGCACTTGACAGCAGGGAACCCTTCTTTGGCTTTCAGTCAAACTCTGAAATCTCTACCTGAAGAGGCTCCGGATCTGATGAGGTTGCCGACGAACACCACGTTCAGGAGTAGGCAGGACTGTAGCAGGGACAGCATAGATATTACGCATCCAAGAAATTGGCAGAAGGCTTTCTAGTTTTAAAGCACAGGCCAGAACTCAACACTAAGCTCACTAAGTCTTAGCAGCGCTCTGTGTTGAGCCTCCTGTCTATTTCCGTAGTAGACGATCCAGTCGCACTCAAAAGAATCGTATCAATTCTCTTTGCGCCTGCATTACATTTATTCATCAGGGTCTTATACAGCAAACGTAGACCACAGCACAAATTTACTAGCAGTGGATTGCTGCCCTGTGTCTTCAAACAAAAGTGTTCATTGAAGTAACCTGTGAACATCAGTGATACGCATTTCACATTTCTCGTTAGATTTCAAAATAAATTACTTTAAAAACTATGTTCTATGAAAGCTCTTATTTCACTTAAAAAACCAAGAATAGATGGTGACAAAACACATTCGGTATTTAACTTCACTGACATCATACAGTAGCAGCAGGGAAGCATCATGTAACTACAACATGAAGCTGCGTGTCTGCCAGCATCGTATTAGTTTCTGCTTCTAAGTCTGCACCTGTTTAATTTCATTCACTCACTGATGTATGATTTGCCGTTCTCATAGACAGGTGAATGATACAAATTATGCTCATTTTAACTCATGCAAAGGTGTGAGAAAAGATCCCTTGCATTTTCTTTACTTAGCTCAGCAACACGGGTTCCTTAGGAAAAAACACACGTTACAAATCATTATGGTTGTAGCATGCGTCTGAAAACAGAAACACATAGAAAAGTTAGGAGGATCATAATGAAAATCAAAACAAAAAAAGAGCTTTGTGACACCAAGAATGGATACTCCATACATCACTGCTCAGTCAACAGCAAGAATACTGCTCAGAATACAGAGAAAAGCAAGAAGAGAGACAGGTATTTGTATAAATCAGTGCACTCCTCCCTTGCATTTTGTAGGATTTGGCATTTGCTACACCATCTGTGAGAACTCAAGACATCATTGCAAAAGTGTGTTGGCATTCAAGAGAATTTCAACCCAACAATGTAACCCTATCAGCCGTGATCATGGAAGTCTAGGGCAAAAATTTTCATCGCTCTCACTCCTTTCACTTTGCACTTGCCTTAGTCTTCAGATTACAGCTGCCACAATAATTAATGCTAGCTGTACCAAAGGAAAACTGCAACTGGATATCTCACAGTCTAGGGGCATTTCTAAGACAGTCCTCTTTAAATAATATTTGAAAACAGGGAAGAAACTGATCATACAATCTTTTACCAATGTACACCTTTAGTAACAGTAAAGTATACGCTCTTCTAAAAGCCAACATATAGTGCCCTTGGATGGCCTCGTGTAGCGTGACACAAGGCACTGCTGCTCCACTGAAAATCTGGCCCCTGAAGTATGGTAAGCTTCCCTACATTTTAAAGAAACCAAAGAAGAAGGAGGAAAAAAAAAAAGCTACTCTCCGACAACAAAGATAATTTTGTGCAGAACTACAACACACTTACAACAGTATAAGCACTACTGTGTAAATATGTAGCAGCAGTCTTTGCATCAATTCTTCCTAAATTCAAGCAGCCATTATCTTAAGAACTCTCCAGCCTCTAAAGATCATGGAGGAGACTAAGTTATTTTATATTTGCCTCAAGTGAGATAATCGGATACTACTGTTTTCTATAGATTTAAAAATCAGTTGCACTAAAGGTTTTTCCAGAAACACACACATTAAATAATAAAAAATAGAGCCTTCTGTATTTTCAGCTCATCCATGCCATCTATTTTGAGGTCTATACAACACACTGCCAGAGACATCCTCATAGTGACAGAAAACAGACCTAATAACACACTCCTCCACGTAATTTATGCACTACAATCATAGACATATGTAATTATAAATCTTAAACAACTCCTTTAGACCACAGAAAGGATGACTGGGGAAATGTTTCCACTTGATACATAAGGGAACACTTGGAGCACAATGGAAGCGGTATATATAAAGTAAGTCTTTGTGTACTAACCACATTTTTCTGAACTTTGCTCTACATAGAACTAACGTTTAAAAGCTTTTTAACATAACATTTATCACATAAATTACAGCACTACAGCAACCAAAAAATTGTTGACAACTTCACTCTTTCTGAATTTGGTCGCCTAGATGTTATCTCGTAGCAGTAATTCACAAGCACGTGACTGTTAACCAAACCCAAAGAAATTGACGGCACAAAGCAACAGGCTTTAAGATTGGTGGTAAAATTGCAAGTACCTGCTTGACCCCATAACGTCATAGTTTCATCCATTTTCTTTTGAACGGAACATTAAAGAAGTATGGACTTACTGCTCAAGTATTTCTCATGCCAAACAAGATCATTTCCTAAATCACTCTTCTTTATACTCTTGTGAACTCTTGGTTTCCCAAGAATTACAAAGCTGAATTCTGGAAGCATTATTATCCATAGCAGAATAAATCCAACATCAATCTTCGCTTAGGTTGATTTGTATTCCCTGTTTTTAAACTCACTCAAATATATTTAAACTTACGACACACTGGAGAGCGCGACTAGAGAGACTGCTGCTGCATATAAGCATGAAATTTTGATATCTCAGAATAAACGAGTGACTGTCATGGACTCGGATGGAATCTTAACAAAGAGCTGATATGCAGATCCTACGAGACGCTACAGCACAACAGAAAATTCTGTTAATATTTCTGTTGCAGCATGAAGTTTCATTTTGTTTGCTGCTTCTGCAATAGGATAAAATGCCCTTTATTTATGGCATCTTTTACATCTACAGTGATCTCAAAACCCTTTCCAGCTCAGTTCAACACATCATTCTGTTATATTCGCGTCTAACAGGTAAATAAAACAGCAAGTATGATTAAAACCAGCTAGCACAAGTTTACATATAAACTCCCTGACCATTCTTTTGTTAAGCTCAGTACCATTTTGAACAGTTTACAGTATAGTTGATTCCTGATCAAAAAGCCATAAAAAAAACCAAACCCAAACCTAAATGAGAATTAAGCTACCTTTCTAGTAGTCTAACAACAGAGCAATGCAAATGTTATGGAAACAATCAGGTCTCCCAAAAATAAACAGCTAGGGAAGCAATTAGTTCCTTTCCTGACAAAATAGGATTTCAAATCCTCATTTCTCCAAACGTTAACTGTTCATAACTCAATAGATTTAATTCTCCAGTTGCGTGAAGTTTTGGAAAAGTTTGACCTAAGCTAAAAAAAGTGCCCATTGGAATCACAGGAAATATAGACAGTTTGGCCAAAACTTCAAATAGTGAATTATCTGTGGTAAAGTATACAATAAAACATGGCTGAAACGTAGTTACTAGAAAACTTTGTTCTTGCACACTTTCATCAGTACACACCAGAACGCTACAGGGAAAGTCAACGTCATTATTCCTCCTCTGAAGACAGAGAGGCAACATTCTACGTGAAGTACTAAACATCCACAGCGAAATCAAGAGTAAAACTGATGCCTGTCAGGCAAGCGCTCCTAAAGTGTCACGGAACACAGTCCCATCATTTCCGTGGGTGAGCAATGCATTAAACCTCCACACTTTTTGCAGAAATTTTTTTACTAATTCAGACTTTGGTCTAATAAAAATTGAAAAGGATTTATTTTTACCTCACCAACATTCACAACATGATGAACAGAAAACCACTTGAAGGAGCTGATGATTTTAACATCAAAATTAAAAATAATTAATTTATATGTATATGTATATATATATGTACACACTTACATACACACATGCTAAGATCAGTAACACTACAAACCTATTCTCAACGCTTAGTGTGGTGCAACAGGGAAATTACTGGAACTGCGTATATAGCATTTCATAGGAGAAAAAACAGGAGCCTCTTATTTGAGCAAATATCCAAAGAAAGCAGTTGTGAAACTGAAGTCCAAGGGCCACTTTCATCCCTTATTCTCAAATTGTCTTCCTCACAACCGCTTGCCTGTATGGAAGTGAGTAAAAGAGTAAAAATAAAACAACTATCCATGCATAAACGAAGTTTCACTCAACCATTAGAAACCTCCATGAAAATAATCTCTAAATTTTGTCTCTAGAGGTCAAGTTACTACAAAAACAGTTACAGGTGCACGTCTATTTCGGAATACAGAAAAAAAAGTTACTAGAATGCAAACCGCCAAGATCAGCAAAAATGCCGTGTAAGATAAATAAAACAAAGGGGCTACCTATGATGCATAAACTTTAAATCAGCAAGATCTTACAAGTAATGATCACAAACTTTTATTTTGTGCACAAATTTCGTGACATACCCATTATGCAGCCCTAAACAGGCACTGCCCACGTCTGCTGAATATCTGACAACTTTGAGACGTACGCCTTGAGGAGCCACCACCGCACAAAAAAATCCCAACTGACAGTGCGAGACTAGCAACGCATACACACCCAGAACTTTAAGAGGTGGGGAAGGCGAGCAAGGGGAGAGGGCTTTCGCACCCTCTGCTGTTACAACAATAAATGATGTGCTACCAAGGTAATACTTGATTAGCACTGCGCATTTTAACCCACCTACTTTTTTTCTTTTTTTAAACCTTAGCCACTCTTCACCAAACCATAACTTCCTGGCTCCACCGTTTCTTTTAAGCAACGAAGCAGCTATGTTCTCTAGATATCTGCAACGTTTTTTGCGGTAGATTTAAAGCAGCTTGAAGAACGCGTTTTCCGAGCCCGTTCCTTCTCACAGACTGAGCGTCTTGTAGCTCTCGCTGAACGGGCAACGAGGCACAGGCACAGCCCGGTTGCAGACGCCGAGAATCCTGTAACACGCAGCAACTGCAGAGCGGCTGATCCCGTGGCACCTTTTCCTCCTGGCAACCGGGCCCTCCCCGGTCAGCGTTTCTGAGAGCGTCCAGGCTCGTTCCAAGTTCCCCCCCAGCCTTGCTTTAGCCTAAACTAAACCCGATCCCGCACGCTACGCACGCCTGCGGGGCTTTCGAGGCGCCTCCGCGAGCGCCGAGCCCGGGGCTCCGCCGGAACGTGCCCCCGCTCTGCGGGACAGCGGCCGACGAGGGCC
>VZSC01009667.1:137503-150305 GCA_013398225.1 Steatornis caripensis
GTCCTCCGCGCCCCCGCCCCGGGCCCGGCTGAGGCCTCCGGCGCAGCACGGCTCCGCGGCGAAGACGCGCCTTGGAGCTTTGCCTGAAGTCGGTGTGCGCGCAGGCAGCGCGGTTCCTAGGCTTCTCAGAGCGCTCAGCTTCAGAACAACGTGCGTTCGAAAACGTACCAGTAGCGGAGGATTTACAAAAAAGAAAACAAAAGCGTTAGCGATTACCGTGAACAGCTTGGCGTTACAGCAGAAGTACTCCTTTCTGGAACGGCACGATCTCCTGCATTTCGAGAGACCCAATTTTTTTGTCCCCAGTGCTGGGCAGACTTGGGCCGGCACACCCATCCCGGTGCAAGGAGACGCCCTACAGAAGCTCTTGGGCGAGGAACCCCCAGCCGTGAACTACCACTTTTATTCAGCAGCGTGAGAGAGCAGCTGGACAGCTCACCTCTTACGCTGCCCTCGCAACTTCGACACGCTGCTTCAGCAAGCACGGACACGTGTTTTGAGCTTATGCTGCATGTGGCGTAGTTCATGTAGGGCAACGGTTCACTGTTTTACCAGACAGTTCATGTAGCGCTTGATCACGCGCGGAAGGACTGGAACCAGCAGCTGCTGCTGGGATATCCCCCCGGCCTAACTTCCAATGTCACGTGTTATCTTCTGGAGGTATGTCTTTCTCTCCCTATAAAAGGTATGGAAGAGTCTTCACCTGTCAGGCGTTGAATGGTAACCAGATAAAGCAGCAGCCTGGGGGAGCACCCTGACCAGGGCATAAATACCAAAGTTAAATAACAGACGCACAAATGGCATTTGTTGACTCGTGTAAAAAACCTACTAATTCTGAACAGACAGAATACTTTGAGCTTCCTCTTACGTGCGTTCAGTAAGCGTAACCAGCAGCAATGGGAAGTGAATTTGCTTGTACCATATTCCATTTACAGTTGCTGAAGACTGAGTGCAGTGCACAAATATTGATTTCCCCAGGAATTAGCTGAATATGCTTTAAATGAGAGCACACTTTTTGTTTAGCTCGCGAGCATTAAGCTGCTGAGTAAGAAGTATCAGCTGTGACAGTTCCATGAGGACTGAATAGATGGAGGCTGGACAGTTCAGTAAGAGCACCTAAATCTAGTCAGGGAGAGGAGGAATCCTCACAGGACGATAATGGAAACGTAACCTTGAATACTTTTTCACAGTATGAAATTTCTTTTGTACTTAGACAAGAAAAAAATCCACACGTTACCTGTACCTACTTCCAATTTACCTGTAGGGTTTCTGGACATGCAAGTGCAGCCACTATGAAGTGAGTGTTCTGGAATTTTGCTATCGGCCTGTATGTTCTGTAACTTTTGGAGATCACCATCCTGCAAAAAACAGTTACAATAAAATCGGTTTGGTAAGTTTGGGCTAACATGGGAACTAATAACCTAAGCATGAAAGAAGTGGGCCCGATTCCACAAATTCATCAACTTCTTGTGGTATGAAAATGAGGTTTTAGTTCAGTGCTTTCTTTAGGCTGGCATGTTCTCAATATTTCAAGAAGACGCATTACTAGATACACTTTTTCTTTATATATTTAATAAAGTTACGTATCAACAACTTTTGGATCTGTACTTTTGTTTAAGCACTTACTGTTTTGGCAGAAGTGAGATATTAAATACTAGTCCTAGACATGCATTCCTTTCATTCAAGCTTAAGAAAACATTTACAAAGTTGACAGATAACATTTATTAAAACATGTTATACAAAAAAGGGGCGTGGGACTCTTCTATAAGAAGAAAATATTGAACAGGAACATTAAATTAAAACCATGCTGTACAATTAGGACAGCAATATTTATAGACAAAACTATCCAACCTCTGCAATACAGGCGTAACATCTCACAAAATATCAAGATATGCAAATTTACTAATAAATGACTTGTTTAGAATAAAAACTTATAGCTTATTAAGGAAGATTCACTTGACTTGCATAAACAGTTACATTTCTGGAAGAAATATGGAATCCCAAAATAATAAAAAAAGGAGCAGCAATCGACAGACACAGGCTTCAAGCAAAAATCGGAACTTACAATTTAATCACATTAAAAATATACCATTTTGTTTTCCAGCATCTTCCCCTAGGGCACTGACAGTTTACAGCTTATAGCTAAGGAAGCCTAGCTATCCACTGAAGCATTTAAATGACATTAAAACAACTTTACTTCGTTGTTTTGAGAAAAGTTCTAATTCTGTTAAAGCAAAATACTCAGTATACTGCTGTAGGCTCTCATAATTCAGTCAGGTCACCTTTCTGGCACCAATGCGAAAGTACTGAGAGTACAAAACCTGACGTGCCTCCATTCTTTCAGGCTCAATAACACAGCAACATCAAGTATTCTTTTTATAATGAGAAACCCAGTACATCAGCCTTTGATCACCCGCCTTGCTTTTGGTACAAAACAAAGTGTCTCAACCCCAGAAACAACACCTCAGATGGTGAACAGCCAAGATCAAAAATGGTACTGGCAGTACCTTCTAGAGTCTACCTGCTCACCCATAACACAAAAAAGGTAATGTTTAAAAACCAAAACCAAACCACAACGAAAACCCTAACGGTGGTGTGAGAAATAGGAACCTCCTCCCTCAAAAGGGTCAGATACACACCTAAGCAGAGATCTTAACCCTGCTAAAAGTAGAATTTTTCAGAATGGCAGTTACACAGATTCCATGGTAATTAACATCTTGGCTACAAAACGGAATGGAAAGGATCTTGGCTGTAGGATCATTAACTAATAGGACATGAATGGCTTCACAGTAGCAGGAAATTCTGAAAGCCTCCTGTGTGTACAGTGATTCTGGTTTTCAGAAGACATGCACTTTACTAGAGCCAAAAGTGAGCAATACAAAACCGCACAAATGTTTCTAAGCAATATCATTAAAGGTGATGAAGATTATGGGAAGATTAATGAAATTTATCATATACAGACGCATTCATAATATATATATATATATATAGATCGCTTCCCTCCTCCCCACAAACAGGAAATAATGTCCTGTACCTTGAACAAGACCACTCTATTAGCAAAGATTAAGAGCGCGACAGAAGCTGCATCTGCATATCTTGGTTTACTATGTACAACTGTATTGGCCACTAATTGCAGGGTTTCAGTAGCAGGGGGCTGCAAGGGTGACACGTGGCAAGAGGTTGCAAACTGCCCCATGACAGTCAAAACAGGTTCTAGCCTGCACTGAAACAGATTTAATCCACTGCATGCCAAAACTTCGACCAGAGGTGCGCACTGTGCCTCTGCTTAAACGTGCTTAAGAAAGAGTGGCAGCTGCTAGCAAGAGGTGCAGAGAGACACATAAGGAGAGGATACTCCTGGGGAAGAAACACATGCAAAGAAACTGAAGAGCTGCTCTTGGGAAGACACACGGAGAAGACACCAAGGACACGTATAGAGACACACTTGCAGAAGGACACACTCCATGCCTGAGGAAGCTCACTTCTGAGGGGACTCTGGCCTACAGGTAAGCCATGCCAGAGTAGGTACACCTCTGAAGTAACTGCGGCCTCTAGGAGACCTAAGTTGGAAACAGGCACGTCCCTCAAGGGGCTACGGCCCCATGTCACCATGAACAGTGACACTGACCAGCCCAGAGCAGCAGAGGACACCCACTAAGAAATGAAGAGTGTCAGACAAACCGGTACGTGTAGGAGCCCAGCCTCCCGTGTGATCTGTCACCTCACTAAAAGAACTGGCACGGACAGCGAGCAACTCTCGGTGAAAACAAGGGAAAACAGACTACAAAGGCAGGGAGGAAAGGTGTTAGCTTTAAGCTGAGCCTGATGAGGGGGGAGGAAAGATGTTTCCTTAAGCGTTAAAGTAATCTTCTGTTATCTTGTTCCCCCGATACTGAAATCGGTGATGAGAAGTTTGTCAAAGGGCAATAAATTAAATTCAGGAAAAAACACAAGTCAACTGTTTTGCCTGTGATTAGCAAAAGTAAGGATTTTAGACTGGTATCTCAAGCTTCCCTTAAATCATCAATCCTCTCAGCTAACAATCTCATAACAATCATTATCAGTACTTTCCTGAAATCGATTAGTTTCATGTAAATTAACATCAGAAAGCCAAGTGCTACAAAATCAGTGGAGCAACATTTGTTGGACTTTCAAGATAATGTCATACTATGGGGTAAAACAGTAATAGGCAAACATTAAAAAGTTACTATTCATGCTAAGTCATTAAAAAAAGGACATAGTTCTATAATATGATCTACTGGACCTGTTATAAAACCTTTAAAGTGTCTCTCGCAGTACATTTTATTTTAAAGCTTTATTTCAAAGTGATCTAACTGCAAATAGGAGTAATGTTTAACTTTGAAATGTCCCATATAAAAGTCATTCCAAGCTGGTAAAAGAAACAGTTTTGCTGGCAGCTCTGTAGGACGGTCTGGGTTTAACAGAAACAATTTTTTGCTTGACCATGGTTTTCAGCCTGGTGTTTCTGACCAGCCTTTATTATGGTTAAATGGGAAGAGGCACCCTTAACCTTTTTATGCAACACTGAAGTGACAATTTGAAAGGGGCTGAGAACTGATGTAATATTCAAGATCATTCTTGAAATGAGTATGAGAATACCTTCCCTCAAATGTGATGATGGTACTTGCAGAAATGACACCCTGTATGTAGTAAGGCCATGGAGAATGGAAAAATAGGGCCACTGAGTGCAAGAACCCTCTCCTCTACACTCATGTAAACAGGCAAGCATTATAATTTTTTTTTAATATTAAAAAAGACAGTGTTAGCAGTGTGGAAACAAACCATAAAGGGAATATAATCTCTAAGTTTAAAAAACATACTTATAAAGTTTTATGGTTTGGTTTTTTTTGTGTTTTGTTTTTTTTTTTTTTAAATACAAAGTGCTTCTATACATTAAGCAAGTTACAGTGTTAGTGAGCAAATCCCTGTTTAGTTACCTTGATTACAAGGGTTATATATGGCCACCATGGTATATTGCAGAGTTCAATTAAGTGCTAAGAACAGGAACTCTGTGGTGCTGACCATTCGTGCCCATTGCCAGCAATGGGTTAATCGTATTTGGGAATATCTGTTTTAACAAAATTCCATATGAAAAATATCTGAAGCATTAGAAGATTAAGAATTAAGAGCCTCTTAACAAACCTAAAGTTTGTAAGTAGAATGCCAGAAAAGAAGTTACAGTAATTACAACCCACTGAGTAGCAAACCCACAGCTTGTACCAGACATTCAAGTTCGGGATGCAGTTTGGTCATATCTTAAGACAATTTGTAACTGGGAGTTCAAAAAAGCATCTAAGTTGTCGTTATCTGTGTGTGGTTTACCATACAGGGTCATCTGTTTAAGTACGTTATCCTGCATATTGCAGTATCTAATACATAAACTGGGGCCAGGCAGGCTTAGGCCTTTGATGCTGGTTAATTTTTCCCCCGTGTTACCAGCACTGTACTTGGACATCACACCTCTTTCTATTATAGTCTACGTATGCTCTAAAGGCTCTTTCCTCTTTATAATACATTTCAGTAAACTACAAAGAAGGGTTAATTGCTTTTGCATAGGACTGCATTAAGCTTTCAACCCCTAAATCCTGTTGCCATCTTTACAATCGATGCATTCACTCTACCTGCAGAGCTGGCAGCATCTCTCAGAACTACAAGCACTCCTTCATCTATCTCCAAGAATGAGAGCTCAGCATATAGATCCTCATCTTAATGAAGCAGAAGTGCCACTTTCCCAGCAAAAATCCAGACTTTGGACATGAGCATGGTACCATGTTCTGCAGTACCATTAATAGATCCAAATACCATACTTTCTACTTTTTTTCCCACAAGCAACTTCATTTGAAGAGGTAAACAACTCTGGCTGCTTGTGATCACATGTAACCAGTCACAGTAGTTCAGTACCAAGAATCTGTATTACAGTTCTTACTATTCAAAGAGTAGAGAATTAAAAGTATAAATACCTATCAATGACAAATCATTTTCCTAAAGCAGGTTTCTAAATCTATATAGAAGTTCTCAAAGAAGTTTTTGTACCAATAAAAAGTCAATTTGTGAATCCAGAGAGTTTGGTACTTGCTACTGTAGTGAGCCACAGAAATCTGAACAGAAAACTACAGTTTAAATGTTTGATTATTTTGGATCAGTTCCAAATGTTACAATTATTTTTTTGGCAAGACATACTTATTATTGACAAGACACACTTCTAGAAGGTCTCACGATGTAGCAATCAAAATCAAGTCAAGACTCATACAGCATTAGATCCTAGAGGAGCAAAGACAAATTATACTTAATACAGATTGAAGTTTATATAGCGCTCAACTACATTTAAGTGCTTTACAGACTCTAAATAGAAATCGGCACAAAATTAGACATTTGTTGTACTCGAGATGGATAAAAATGGAAGACAGATAAAGGCAAGCCAAACCATCTTTAACACAGCCTTTCATTGAGCAATACAGCAAAGGCTACTTAATGGTGTAGACTATCTAACGATGCATGCTAAGAATGCTGGCAGTCTCCAGTTTGAGGGGGAATTCTAACTTTTTTTTCATTAAAATGTGAATCATATAACATGGTTTGATCATCCTCTTTTTCATCAAGTAGGGCTAATTGAATTCCTGCTTCGTGTATTTGCAGGATTTGCATCAATTTAGAGCTGGGTTTTACTGTGGATTTAGAAGACTTGGAGAAACATCAGGGCTTCTAAATACTGCTGTGATTACAATCAATGTCACAAAGACCCTACAGACCTCATTTTTCAAGCACCTTTCAGATTAACCATTTGCACTTCACACATCAAACACCTGGTGTAATACTGTGGAAAATAAAATAAAAGTTTGGTCTCCTTATACCAGTGTAATCATTAAAACTTGGGTTTTTTTAGAACTTACAATAGCAAGTACCAGACATTATTTGCATAATTCGTTTATTTTGCTTATTCTACTAAACAAATGTAAGCACTAATGCTTAGGTCATCTCAGTAGTACTCTGCTCAGCTTTAGAAGCTTGATATGACTTGGTACAAGAGGTCACATGCCGATGAAAACTGTCCCGCCACATAAATCTCTTCCCACAGATGTTACACTCATATGGTTTTATGCCTGTATGAATTTTCATATGGCCTACAAGATGGTGTTTCATTTTGAATTTCTTACCACAGACACCACAGCCATAAGGTCGAAGACCAAGGTGCATACTCATATGCCGATCTCTCTGACTTTTGTGTGTAAAGCTTTTACCACACTGACAAGGATAAAGCTTATCAGCATGTGAGAATCCAGTGAGGGATGTTTCTTCTTTAATTCCCGTAGCCATTTCAATGCCTTCACCATAGCCTGCTGCGATCATAAGATCCTGTCTGTGAGCACTTACATTTCCATCTGCCCTTTCACCAGAAAATTCTTCCATAGAAGAGCCGTAGAAGTCAACTTGTTCATCATAATTACTTTCATCTGCCTGTTCATCAAATTCTGCTTCGATCTTTTTGTCACCTATATGAAAGTCTTCAACACCTGAAGACTGGATTGAATGATCTGCCTGAACGGCATTCATGGATTCAGAAACTTGGTGTTCATCATAAGTATTATCAACACCTTCACAGTCTTGTTCAAACCTTTCTGGTTTCACATGGATCCACCGCTTGTGAGACATGATGCTGGGTTTGCTATACATAGGTCTGGTATACTGATACTCTGCACTATCACTAGTTCCTTCTTCACCATCCTGACTTGTCATTCCAGTACTAAGTCTATCATGTTCCGTTGAAGAATTACTGGGAAGGTATTCATGTTCTGTCAGTTGACATGGCAATTCATCTTTAGAGCTCTCTTCTTCATTTTCACCATCCCTTAGTTCCTGCGCTTTGTGGAATTCCGTCTGTCCTCCAGAGCCAAGTTCAAAGGTTTCAACAAGGCCGTTGTAACTACTACTGCTCGGAGACTGATGATCACTGCCATGGTTCATCTTCTGACACAGAACTGTTGGGTTGCCCTCTAGCACTTCAGTGCATTTATCCACTACGTGCCACATCTGAAGGAAACTTGCTGCTGTCAAATAACTAACAATTTCTGGAGCAGGCATAACCAGCCGACCTGTATAGGTAGACAGAAGAATGTTTTCAAATACTCTGGGATTCATCACATCAGGCAGGACTATTCGCCTGCTGTTTTTTAGGAGAACCTGATCACAGAAGTAAGGTGAACTAGCTGCGAGAACAGCTTTATGGGCTCTGAAGAGATGGCCCTGAACTACAATGGATACATCACATAATTGTCCTTGCTGGCGCTGCTGGTTTAACTTCTGCAAAATGGTGCTAGAAAAATCTGGAAATTCCACTCGAAAAGAGCTTGACCCAGACTCCATTTCATTACAAGTTTAGTGTTGTGCTGCAAGGGGGGAAAAAAAAAAAGTATCAGAAATTCTGCTTAGTAAAGTATTGCTCTTTCCATTTCCTTCTACACTTTCTTTCTTCTGTAACAAGTAACACTTAGGCAGACTCATACAGAACTCAGACAAACATTTTCTGGAACCTATGTCACTGCTGCACTTCTATTTCTCCTACCTCATCTTTTCTGAAAGAGGCCACAAAATGCTATGCCAGCACATTCTGTCATGTTTCTTCTATCCAAGAGGACTCACCAACTATAGCAGCAGCTACAAACAGCATGTTACCCAGCTGAGCCAGATTAAGCATTTCAAGCATGAGTTTAGGACAACAAAACCAGTTATTTGATGAAATTATAGCAGTAGAGTTCTAGCTCCAGAATGTCCCAGAGTTTGTAACAACATATGAAAGACTCTGCATTTCAACTACCAACAAAATTATCTCATTGATCCCCTGATAAAGGCTGACTGCACTCTTACAAAATACTCCACTTTAAATGAAGTTTTCAAAAGCCAGCTTATTGACTCATACGATGACAAAGATGGCACAGATAGAACCCTAGTGAGAATGAGGTTTCTAGTGATATTTCCCTGTCATTTTGTTAACCGAAAGGTTGAACAGCAACACCTTGTACAGTTGCAGGACTATAATCCAATCTTTTAATTCTGAGCTTTTTCGGATGTTATTATAACATTCCTTACTTTAAGAAAAATCTTGCAGAATTTAAAAAGTTAATCAGAAAAGTGATGCCTCTGCTGTACAGCATTTTTTCTGTATGTACCTTGTACATTTGTAACAGCGCAACAATTATATGCTAGAAGCTCAGCTAAGAGCTCACAGACTTTAATGTTTGTATTCCCACATGATCCAAATGTCTTATTGTGAAGTTTATATATACAGTCCTTTAAGCAGTAATACAATTCTTTAAAAGTCTACTTCAAATTTTAAGTTGAATTTTAGATAAATTTGCATGTTATTGTCATTAGAAATAATGACAGAAATTTAAATGCTACTATGAAAGACCAACATTAACTGCCTGAGTAAGTCAAACTTTTGCCATTTGTCAATTTGACAATGCGTAAATTGAATACAATGGAGCTCCAGAAGAGCCATGCAGGACTAAGCAGTTTTCCTCTGTCAAGTTCTGTTTCTCACAAGTGGGGAAGTGTCAACGTTTTAACAGATGGGGCTGTACACCTAAGCAAGAATACTTGGTAAATCCGCAGATAGCGCATACATACAGAATTTAAAGCACTTTGTTAATACAGTGCAAAACCAGAATTTGCATTACAAACAGTTGGGAGGACTCTGAAATGAAAGTGCTTCTATGGAAATACAGAATCGAGAAAATATCATTATGAATCCCTGCTACAGAGAGCCTGTACATTAACCACAGTACTTCCCACACAGTTATATAACCATCAACAGAAAACTGTTCATTTGGTGCACTGTGTTATAATGCTTGCACGTCGTCACAAATGTATGACTGGTAAGTGCAGAAAAAGCAGCAGCATTTGCTTACAAAATGCAGGCTACACAGGAGTGATTATGTAAATCACTCAATGTTTGATCAACAGCTCATGGTTACATAACCCCTTCCTTACCATTTTGATCTGTTTTCCAACTCATATTCTTGACAACTCTGCCCCACTCCCCAAAAATCTCAGTGTTTCATCTCCAAAATTTCAGAGCTAGAAAGGATGACAAGCATACGGAGCATAGGTGAACACAGACTATTCACTGTTATCTTACAGAAAGGTGACTAGGGTTTGCATAGAGAAGAGAGCATAAAGCCAGAAAGCTACCACGACTTCTCAATAAATACAGGCATAAACTCCTTGTAAACACTGAAACTTGCATCTTCTGTTACGGTTATGCTTCTAAATTTCCTTTTTATTTTTCACTAGAAGCACGGTATCAACCCGACTCTCTTATGAAGGTCTCTGAAGAAAAAAGACCAGGAAGAATAACCTGTTATTTATAAAACCCATTTGTAACCATAATCACAGCAACACAGTCAAGAGAAGAAAGGTACCTGTTTTGACCACAGTTTCCTTCTTTCTTCAAATCTTACACTAATTTCCAATGTTGGGTAGCGGGAGGAACTAAAAGCACTGAATAAACCTCCCACTGGAGGACAGTCAAATAACTAAAAATTTTGTAGTTGAGCACTGTAACTTGCTGTATACTTGCTGTATTCACTTTTACATTTTCATAAATCATTACTGTTTTACTGGTTGAAACAACTGTTTAACTTAAGAGGTGTTTACCAACTACTTTGGGATCCTCAGATTTAAAATGAGAATCAGTGATAATTTTAATTTTTTTTTTTTTTTAAACACTCGGTGGCACAAGGCAGTGTTCCTACAAATACTGCCTCACATAAATCATGAGTGAGCAGTTACATTCTGCTGAAACAGTAACCAAAATGCATCAACTGAGGAAACAGCCTAAAACTTGCAAATCTAGCACACCACTACTTTCAAGTGCTTTGACTAAGTGTTAAAGAGGAAAGCTCTTTACATCACAAAGCATTACTCCCCAGAGAGTCCTTGCCTTCAGCCCTCACAGCTTGCTTATGTATTTGACAAGCCAAAAATGATTATGCATATCCTCGAACAAGCTTCTTGAGATGTATTCCCAAAAGTATATGGAAATTTTCACATGAAGGTGCAAAATGGAAAACAGCACCATTTCCCCACCTTTCAACTGAAATAAAGTCTAGGGGCAGCTATCAACTCACTAGAATGAATTACCACAAACCGTCATACCTCAAGTGTAAGTGTGGATTTGGATTGAATACTACTACATTTATAACCGAGCTAATCATATAATCCCTTTTAGGTGGTCCAAGCACAATCTGTATGATTGTCAATATAAACTGTTCAGTAGTCTGAATTGTTCTTAATTTTGTAAATCCAATAGAATATTAGAAACGGGAGAATTTTGAATTACTTCCCTGGAAAAGGAGTCTCTGAAAAGCCTAAAGTTCGGCTGATCAAGTTGTCACCCACATAATAGCAGAAGACCACATTTAAATTTACTGTCTTCAGCACTCCTCAGTTTTTTTCCCCTCAAAGCACGACTCCTGCTGTGTACCCATGCAGCCAATCCATTCAGAAGACCAAATCAGCTGCTCATGTTTTTCCAGAGAGTAACCGAATACTATGACTGCCAGTTCCATCGTTACATTTTTTTTCCACTTTGCTACAAACAACTTGACGTTGTTCAAGTATTTCAAACATTAGAATACATTCAAACACTAGTGTACGTTATAAAATATCTACTTTTTTTAAACAATCGGGATTTTTTTATACAGATGCAGTTCTTTGCCTCCTTCCAGAATATTATCAGATTTAAGACTCTATTTTTCAATAACTGCCTACATAAAAAAAAAAGGATAAGCTTTCAGGATACGTTCAACTGAAATTCAGAGAGACGTGTCTATAGGCCTTATACAATTACTGCTAGTCCAAACTGCCATCTTTCAGCAAGGACTCGGCGTGCCACCACAGAAACAATTCCAGGTGGGAGCAGACTTTTACGTATTTTAAGTTCTCACGAAAACCAAAGCCATCAAAACGTACGTAAACTATTTTCTATTAGTAAAACAATGCATGTCAAGAAAACTTTGTTTTTCCAAAGAGGTTTCACTTCCTCCTCTTACAAACCGTTCCGTTTCTGCATTTTCTGTATCCCCACGCATAACGAACAAGGTCTTCCTATTTTAATTCAGTAAAAAAGATCAGTCTCCACGCCGCCACACCGAGTGGAACACACACGGCACGTATTGCTCGCCTAAAAATACTACTCCTTTAAAAAGCGCCAGCACGTCACTGCTTCAGTTCCCCGCACGCAGGGCTTTTGAGTAATCCCCCTTACACCCGCCGCGGCGGCACCTCGGACGCCGCAGCCTCGGCTGCAGGGAGGCACCGCCGGGGCCCTGCCCGGAAGGCGCCACAGGCCCCGGCCGCAGGCCCGGCCAGGCCCCGGCAACCCCCGCGGCCGGGCGCCGCGCGGATCCGCCAAGCGGCTCTCTAGTTCCTTCTTCACCATCCTGACTTGTCATTCCAGTACTAAGTCTATCATGTTCCGTTGAAGAATTACTGGGAAGGTATTCATGTTCTGTCAGTTGACATGGCAATTCATCTTTAGAGCTCTCTTCTTCATTTTCACCATCCCTTAGTTCCTGCGCTTTGTGGAATTCCGTCTGTCCTCCAGAGCCAAGTTCAAAGGTTTCAACAAGGCCGTTGTAACTACTACTGCNTCGCGGCCGACTGCAGCGACGGCGGCACCCTGCTTGTAGGCCGCGGAGCGTTCGCGCCCCCTGCCGCCCGCCCGCCGGCCCCCGGCGCCGCGCCCGTGCCCGGTGGAAGGCCCCTCGGCCGCCCCGCGCCC
>VZSC01009667.1:170379-212027 GCA_013398225.1 Steatornis caripensis
TTTTTTTTTCTTTTTTTTTAGTTTTTCTAGAATGTGAAATACTGCCTTTAAAACCAGTCTGTTTGGGGGGGGTTGGTGATGTAATTTTTGCTTTTGTGAGACTCATACCTGGCCTACAAGTACTCTGTACGCTGGGAATTTTTCTAGACATCTGGCCGAGTCCTAAGCAGGGTAGCATACGGACACTGCTAACCGCAGTAACTTCACTGATTAACTCAATAGATCACTCTCGCTGTGCTAGAATCAATGACAGTGGTTAAAGGTCTGTCCAATTGCTGTTTTTCCAGTAATGAGTTTATAACAAAGCTGCCACCAAATAGTTTAGTGTCATGTGTTTTCTCCTTTATTGATTTCAATAAAAAGGCTAATTTGCAGATATGCTGGATTGTCATTTCTGGGTGGAGGGTAGTTAATATAACTAATGGCATTGCTGTAGCACAATGGAAACACCAAGCCTGCCTCACTCACAGAGAACAGACTGAGTTTAGCAGGCACAGGAGGGCGTTCCAAATGCACATCCTAGGCTGGACAAGATGCGGCAGCTGCCAGGATGCGTGCTGATTGAAATGCATGCGAAAAGCACAGCCAAATCGGTCAGCATCACGCTTGTCCTGCGTTCTAGAAAACCAGTGCCTTTCTGCAGACCTTGCTTGCCTATTGCCATGCTGTGTACCTGGCAAGACTGCAGGCCCGCTGTAGTTCTCAAGGACAGCATCACAGGACTGGGACATCAGGGTGCCGTGGTGTGGCGGGTGTTGCTGCAGGCGCATGCATGAAGCCTTTCTGGCACCCTGCTGAGGCACTGGGTGCAGCAACCTGAGGCAGGGGGCTGGCTCTGCCGAGGTGGGACCCCCACGCCCCGTGAGTGCTGTGACTGTTGGGGTGCTCTACCTGCAGGGCCCGGCTGCTAGCGGGCGTTGACATCTGGAACGGCTGCATCTTTCAAATCAAAACTGCTCTCTTCGTGCTCCTAGGCTAAGGAAGCAGTAGCTGGATGGCGCAGTCTCTTTGCAGAGAACTGCTTAATCTTCTGAGCCAGGAAATTGCAAAGGGCCCCTGAGTGCAGCTGGGCTGGTTCCTTCACCTTTGCATGCTGCTGGCATTCAAAGGGATTATTCGTTCCTGGGCTCACATTTCCTTGGGTTTAGATCCCAATCTGTTCACTGCATCCTCTCATGAGTGTCAGGATTGTAAATTCTTACGCTTTTCAGACTGCCATGGCCAATGCTTAGGAAAAGGCTGGCGTAGGAGAAGTTGATGCAAGAATTGCCGCAGTAGTTTACGAATAGAGAACTTGCCTAGAGTAAAAAAAGTTTTAGCGTCAGACTTTGTGGTATGTGGCTCTGAGCCATTTGAGATTGTGCCCTTAGCTTTTAAAAGAATTCTGGCTTTGGAAATATTAGCCTAAGCAGTTCTGAGTAACATTTCGGGAAAGTATTATATTGGCTTTAGCTACTATAAGTCCAGCATTAGTAACAAAACTCCAGTTAAATACTTGATGAAAACAAAGCCATTCTCAAAAGACTGGATCTGTTTAAAAACAGCATCCACTTTGGCTATATTAAAGGTTCCCTTATGTCAAAAGAAAAGGATTAAAGAGAAATCTTTGGGTTTTTTTCTTAAAAAACCAAACCAAACTAAACATAGTTTGACAATGAAGAAAACCTGTTTTGCTGTGATCCCTTCTAAATCCTAAGCTTCATTCAGTGTGACATAATGGGAGTATGCAGCTGCCTGCTAAGGGCGCTGTGGTTTGCATCCTGGGCTTCCCAGTGTCATGACGAAGGGTGAGTTAGTCCCAGTACCAGCTACTTGAGCAACAGTTGCTTACAGCCCCAGGCCCCAGGAAGCCTGCAACCAGTGGAAGGACTCCCACTGACTTCCCGCAGGGCTGGAACTAAGCCTGTGGTGGCGAGGGCCTTTCCTAATTTCCTCTCAAGACTCGGGGCAGAGAACAAACCCAGGAGAGTGGTCGGTGAATCATCATGCCCGCCACTCTGCCCTGGCTCCCTTGGCCCCTCATCAGCCGCGGACCTTCAGCTCCCCCCTCGCACTGCCACCAGTCCCCTCTCTCTTAGGGAGGTGCCCCAGCTAGGACTAAAAGCACATTCCCTCCCTCTTTTCCTAGCCTGAGGTGGTAGTGGCAAAGACATTCTTCCTTTTCGCCCGACCAAAGAAGTGGAGCTCCCCGAGCTGACAGCCCAGCATAACCTCCTTTATGTGTGTGGGGAACAGAGGGCAGGTCCCCGACTGGCTGTCAGCCTCTGGGAGAAAAGCAGTCGGTGAAAAACCAGCATGGTAAGGCTGCTTTCTCCAGGCAGCACTGAAAACGTACTCTGAAATGTACCAGGGTAGAAGCTCCATTTCCAGCTTTGGTGCGGTGTACCCTGAGCACTAGTAAGACGTGTTTTTGAGGGTTGCTTACTGATAGTCCAACGCTGTGTTCAGTGCTTTCCAAGAATGAGATGAGAACGTGAATCTGAGACAAAAGTCTGGATGGGGGCTTTCTTGTCTTGTACGACCAGAACAGGAAGACTTTCAGTGTGACTGAACACACACAGGGGTGTGGAGCTCAGCAACAAGGGAAGCTCTTCATATCCAGATTTTAACGAGAGCTGCATGTATGTTGTTGATAAAGACCCTTGTGGAAGGCATATCTTTAAATAGTGAGTAGCATGTGGTTTAATATGGATCGAGGATGATGTGATGTCTCTCCTGCCTCGTAATGCAGAGCTTCTGTACTTCCTCCGAAACAGGTGGTGCTGGCTGCTGCAATGTATGGAGACCGAATGCAGGCTAATAACTTCTGAGATCATATGGTACCAAATGAGACTCTTGTACAGTGTGCCCAAGCCTTGTTCTCAAGCAAGAGTATATCCAGTTGCACTAGTCTGTAGGTTTTACTTGTGTTTTAGTTTGTCATGACCATAAGGTGGTATTACGATGTGTTTGCTGTACGTTTAGCTTTTGTGTGCAAATCTGGGTACGTACGTGACCGCACTCACATTTGCATAAGGACAAGTAGCACATGGAGACCTACTTTCTTATTTTACCTCATTTTACTATCACGTAAGCGGACACAAGTGTGTAGCTTGATTATCTCCAGCTTACATGTTCTGATGGGAGAGTTCTTAAGTTTTCATCTCTGCTTATAAATGAAATTGGTGAAATCACTGTGGTTTGAGATAGAAAAACACAACAAAAGCTGCTCAGCTGAATGATTTTTGGCACAATATGAAGAAAAAAATAGATGCTGGCTTCTCTTTCAAATAAGTGCTGTGCTCTGCAGAGCAAAGATCAAGCCAAAGTTCACGTTATCAGCTCCTGTACCTCACCTGGGGCTCTGTTATTGATAGGTCTGTCATCCTCCCTAATATTGGAGGGGTAATAGCAGCCGATGATTAGGCCACTCTCGAGCTATTAACTACATTTCTTATCCCTTTTATAAGAGCTTCTTAGTCAGCTGGGAAACAAAGGCTGCCTTCAGCGAACATGAGCCCAAACTGCGGGCCTGCATCCTGCAACCTGAAAGACACAACTGTTGCACTTAGACGAGCCTCCGACAGCAGCGAGGGGGTGGATGTCAAAGGTTACCCCGTGGTGTTATCTGAAATGAGCGGGCTCTGGCTGCCTCTCGTGCTGACAGAAGCTCGCAGAGAAATTACAGAAAATTGCCTGTTTTGTCAACATTTTCTCGGGAGGTTTAGAAAAAAAAAGGACTCTGGTTTCAGAGAGTTAAAGGGACTTAGTCAGCCTAGAAGTGACTGACAAACACTCTATTATTCATCTATGTAAAAAAGTGATATTTTATATCATTTCTCTGAGTGATTGTTAAGTGACTGGATAGTGACATTGACAAGCAAGTTAATCCCAGTAATATTTCCAGTTCTTGTTTGAAGACAGACTTGCACATTTGTCAGCATTGACAATAGATGCGCAAAAGAGCAGTGGTGGTGAAGAGCCAGCTCCCAGTACAAACCTGTAACACTGGGAGGGGTCTGCACCCTCAGATCTTAGCACAGTGTGCACTGGAAAAGGACTGTACTGTGGTGGAAAAAACAGGCGCCCGGCCTCCTTAACTAGTCGTTTCACCTGGGGTAATACTACAGATACGACCAACAGGATTTCTGCCACGCTGCAGCTAGAAAAACAGCTTTTCCTGCATGGCTCTTGTTTTAACCATAGAGCAGATTTTTTTTCTGTATAGACTGTGACTGAGTTGGAAATGTTTTTGCAAGAATGAAACAGCTAGTAAGCTTGGAAAAAAAATAGCTTTGCTAAACACTGGTTGTGCCAGTGATGCACTGTGAAAAAGTCCGATCTGTAATCCTCATTGCTTTCTCACAAAACGCAGAGTCTTGGTCACTGCGGCCTCAGACCTGTTGTAAGGAGACTGCCCTGTGTAGTTTAACTTCGGTGGTTCGTTGTTGGTGTCACAGGGAAGAAGGGCATGACTAGCAGAGTAAAATTCTAGCTAGTCTACCTTATCATAAGCCTGTAAGCAGTTACGTTACAATTTAAAGCTGATCCATGGCATTCTGCCGAAATGGCCCTGTCATATCTTCCAGCATTTATGCAGCACTCGGGGTAGTCATTGACGTATGCAAATGAGTATCTATCATACTGCAGTCATCGCCGGCTGGTACCCCGCTGCTGTCTCTGTGACAGAGGCTTGGAATTGCAACGCTTCCCCTCAGCCTTTTGCATTAAGCAGAGCAGATGTCAGAGGTGACTTCATGAGGCCCATGAAGGCTATTTACACCTTAGCTGAACTGAAGTCTCTTAGCTACAACTCATAAAACCATCAATAACTTGTTGGATTTGTAGTGTCACTGCTGGTCAGTAGATGTTGTCAGATTGCCAGAGAAAATGTTACAGAGCAACTAAACTAGAAAGGCAACTTGGAACAAATACACATGGACTTCCTGAGGGACGCTGTCTGGGATCAAGTACGAATTTTATAATAAATGTGGCTTTGAATATTCTACTGACATACTTTTTGAGAGAATGTAACTTTGCTTTGGTGATAAGATGCTTTTGGCGTTGTTGCAGCTGGTGACAGAAGGCTTACAGTGAAGGAAACGATGTGAAAGCAGAACGGAGAGATGATGTTGTTCAGAGGAGGATTGCACTCTTGGAGTGCTAACCAGGTGCTACTGGCATCGGAGTAAGCCTGCACAGTTGGTGCAAAGTAAAATCTCTGGAAGTGCAGATAGCGTGGATGTAGGATGCCTGGGTGCCGTCAGACTTACAGAGGAGGTAGAGCATATTTTGGCTGCTGGCAAGAAGGAGAGCAAATTCTGCAGAGAAAGTGCAGCCCTTAGACAAAGAAAAGCGGTAAATTAAAATTAGGCAAACAAACTGAAAACATTTGTAATTGCTTTACTCAGATCCAAGCTCTAGGGCTCCTCCGTCCACTTCTCATTCTGAAAATCATACAATATAAAGATCAGTGAGTCCAGAGGCAGGCAACAACAAGGGTTCAATTTTACTGTAAATAACTTGGTATTGTTGAAAGAAGAGATGAAAAAGGGAATGTAATAATGGGAAGTCAAAGAAGTCAGCAGAAAATCTTGCTCTCACCTTTATCCTTTATCATAATGTCAGAACAATCGCAGCTGAGAACAGGAAACATTCTTCTCCAGGGTCATCCTTTGGAATCCTCGGGATGCTTAGCAGGTCCTCAGCAGATTTTAAACAGTGAAAGAAACATCCACGGTTTCTTTCACATCTTTAGAGATATTAAAAAATGTTGGTTCTGGTAAGGCAATCATTGAGCAGTGTTTAGGGAGAAACTGGCACTGCAAAGGACACGCGGAGTGTCCGACTGCCAGAATCGTATGGAGGAGGTTTTGCCTCGCCTTGCCTTTCCTCTTGCATTTGAATTTCTCTCATCTGTTGTCTCTTGTACGCTGCTATTCCTGACACGAAGAAGGCCTGTGTACCCAGAAGCTGGTCTGACTCTATTGCATCAGCTGATATAATGAAAAACATAACCTCGCACTACAGGTCTTGGTTTTGCTTTCACTATTCTGTCCAGAGAAGAGTGCTCTCTTCCCTTCCTCCTTACCACACAATGAAAGTTTTTTCAGGCACCTCATCAGCAGAGTAGAAAAGGGTTTTTATACTCTTGGCATTTCTTCATGGGTGCCAGCTGTGACTGCACAGCAATTAGTCACAAAAGGAAAGGTGAAATTAGATTGTATGTGAGGGCTGTCTCAAGCAGCTAGGTTATAAACAGCCTAGTATCTATTCCCATATTAAATAAGGCAAACTGCTCAGTCACATGAGTATATTATCACAGTTTAGGTAATTGCTGTAGATCAGCAGAACCAGCACATCTAACTCTCTGCACTCAGTGCATTGCAAATGCAACCCCAAATATATTACTTTAAATTTCCCCCATGATAAAAAATGAATATGTTTCACCTTGCGCTTGTGGCGTTACTTCTGGTTTTACTTCAGTATCTGGGGTACTAATGGGGGCACAGCTGTTGCTGTAGGACAGACAGAGACACCCATGGAGCACGGGGAGGTGCAGGGCGGACAGTGGCAGACAGTGACCGTCATTGCCAGCCACGCTGCTCAGCCAAGGCCTTCACACCAAGCCATGTCTGCTGTCTCTCGACTTGCCGCAACATGCTGGTTTTGCTCTGCAGCACATGAAGTGTATTTCTCCCTTTTAAACACCTTTAAGAGCTCAAGGAACATTTTACACCCTCGTAATTTCAAGAGCAGTTTCCATAGCTAATGCTCTTCTCTTGCTGTCAGCTCTGCCTGGTAGGTGTGTAGAGGAATAGAAGTGTTAAATGAAAAGGTGAGAGAAATTGTATAAATGTCTTTGTCTCCGTTGGTTAGTCATTGTCTACACCTTGCAGGGACTCATTCATTCATATGGAGCATATTGCTTTAAAAATGTATGGCTTTCAAATCTCTTCAAAATCAGGGAATTTGTTGGAAGAATACTGTATGCTTAAGCACTGCATTCAACGGGAACTGCTGTTACGACCCATTTATAACAGTGGTGATGTGTATATGATAAGATGTCGAGAATATGCTCAGAAATGTGATACTCTGTACATGAAATCTCCTGCTTCATTTTATTCAGGGACTATGCAACTCACCTTGTGACCTCTGCAGTAACATTCTTGGCTCTTTCAGAGCACCAGATGTCAGTTCACTAGTTAACCGTTTTGCTTCTCCGTGCAGCAAGGCAGTTCTCAGCTACAGGAAATGTTCTTTAGAGAGAGCAAGCAAGAGGAAGTTCCACTAACGTATGATCATTTAATCTTGTAATTTTGTCGGTACCAGCGTTTTGCTCTGAGTCCATAGAAGAAGACATCAGCTGTCAGAGACCTTAGGTCTTGCATGCCACTGCTGCAGGACTGTATAAACATTGTCAGCAATGTTTGGTTATAAAACTATAATCCCAGATGTTTGGCCACCTCATGTGCAGTTAGGCTGTGGTAAGCACTTCCGATTGCCTACCGTCATAAAGTTCAAATCATGTAAAGATTCTTGCATAACAGGATTAGTATGGCAATCCTTAAATTTTCTCCCTCAGGTAACCTGTATGTTAATACTTTCTTTCACGTTTGTTTGTTGCCTGACACATTTTGGGTACTGGGATAATGAATAATGAAAAATAGCAGCTCTAACGGCAATACAGTATGCCGTAGTCCACTAGTTTTGTTCATCTTTGCAGAAGATGTTTTAGTTATTAAAATATACCTCACACCAACGACTGCAGTTTAAAAGGCTGCAGAGTAAGACTTCTCACACATCTGGGCTTTTACAACTTGTCCTCAGAGTTGTTTCCATCACATCAAGGAGTTTGCATGTTTTTACAAAAGTGCTCTTCCATTAATGTTTTACATTAAAAAGTCTGGATGACACAAGAATAAGCAAAACTGGCTTCTGATGGTGACCCCCCTTGGGTGTGATCAGTTCCCGTAATTATTTTTAATCACTTGAGTAGTTATGTTGGATTAAAAAGAAGGGGACTGAAAAAAACTAAACCAAAAATAAAGAAAAAAAAAGAAAAAAAAAGGAAGGATAGAACACAGTGTTTATTTAGGCTTCAAAACCCTGACCACAGACTGCAGCCAAAGGATCCAGTATACATGTGATTTTTCCTTGGTTTGCTTCTGTCTTCAAAAAAAGACAGGATGGACGCTTGGCATTTTGAGGAGGAGGAGGAGACTCATGCCCTGAGGTGCTCCTCTTGCCACCCAGGCACTGAGGATCAGCCGTTTCCGAACAGGTTACACCATCCTTTGTATGGCAGGTTTTTCGTGTTTTTCAAGGGTCTGAGGGATCCTTTTCCCTAGGGTGACTGGACAAAGAGGGCTTGCACACCCTCACATGAGATGGGACTGTTTTTACGGTGGTGCACCTTCATCGCTCAACCAAGAGCATGGGTTTCCCTGTATGCTTTCAGGGCTGTTAGCGTCAGTGGCTAATGGAGGTTGTGGTAACAAATCTTCATAATCTTCAAACACAAGAAGTACGTGTAATGCATCCACAGCTGCCTCATGTTTTCCGCAACAGTTGAGAGATGAGAAAGTAGTTAGATTATTATTCATTTTGTAATGGCCACTGATTTATTTCTGAAGTGGATTTTGCTTCCAGCACTTCTCTAAGTGCATCTCATTCCCTCCCTGGTTCCTCTGGGCATACCGAGAGACCTACTGACTGATACTTCCCAGCTTTGCTCCTGTCTCATATCCTGCTCACATTTTCTATCCTGAGAAAGGCAGCAACAGTATCAGCCGCAGAAATAGCCATGAAGTCCAACACTAGAAGACCCATCAAGGACTGCTCAATTTTCTCCTGCACATACTACGCAGATAAGGATTTGTGATCATTGTAGTCTTGTACAGATGTTAGATTTTTTATTAGCAGCCAAAATAATTCAGCTTACTTGTGTTAACCCCTGCCACATTCCCGAGAATATCCAGAAATCTTAGGTTAGAATCAGCAGTGAAGAGGCAGATGAATTAAGCATTAATGGTCTGTGAGAGAGTCATCGTTAGTATCCCAGAGACAGCACTATCTCCAGCCAGCCAAGCTTGTTAGTGTGAAACATAAAACTGTTCACCTCTGTCTCTTTTCCCAAATACGGCAGTTGTTAGATTGCTACTCCCTAGCTAACCTTGGTGCTAGGAGCAGTTTGTGTCAGGATAAAAGGAGTGGAAGTAACACTGCAGCTTTTGGGTAGCCCCTGAGAGGTACCCAAGTTGGAATTACCCAATTCGATTGCAGTCTTAATTTAGCTCTGTTTACTGATAATGAATTTGTTTTATACATGTATTTTGAAGAGGGTTATTTTAAACCCAGGTCGTTCCAAAGGTTCAGTTTACAGCAAAGTCTCATAGACAATTATATCGGAACGAGTGAGGGTGCAGCAAGAGTGGATCATGACGGAGGGAGTGTGTGAGAAACCTCTCAAGCAGGCTCCGTGGCAGGGAAGCTGCAGTGCGCGGATTTATTCTCAGAAGCTACCATTTTGATATCACCATTGTGTGAATGTTCTGGACCCCTGTGACACGAACAACAAGTGTGAGTATGTCCTTGATGTATGCACTGCCGTGCAGAAGGACCACTATAGAAGCAAATGTCTGCCTAAGAAAATACGCAGCAGAGCAAAGGAAACATAGGTAGCAGTGCTGCTGGCCAGGTGAACCATGTGTCTTGGGCACCGATTTATAAAGATTGTAGGGGACCATGGTAATCAATTGCTGCAGCCTCCCACAGAACATGACACGGGGCTTCCTGGAAGTCATGACATTGAAACTAAAGAGTTCATTTTAGTAAGAACACATAATCTCTACAGAAAAAAACTGCTGTTAGGGAAAGTCCACTACAACTCTCAATCAGTTACTTAGTTTTTGTCACGCTAAAAGGGAAAAAAAGTCCGAAACCCGACCCTGACTTAATTTTAGCCTGAATTTAGACAGTTCCAGCTCCTTTCTAGAGCCACGCCTACTAAGCAATGGTTTCCTGTTAACAAACACATTTTGACATTATCCATTAGCTGTTTTCAATCCACTTTGCATGTAGCATATTCTTTTGTTTCAAGGGGCTTTTTTTTTGTTTCTACATTAAAATTTTGTCTTATAACAAGTCGGTTATTGTAGTGGAGCCTCTTTCAGCAGCACTTGTATCAATCTCAGCAATCCACGTGGAAAAAAGATGGATTTAGTCTCAGAATTATTCCCCATAAATTTAACTTTGCTGGCACTGATTCTGAGTCTACCTTTCAACCATTGTCAAAATAATGGTGAAACTGAAGACTGGTTTTACTGGCTTAAAAACCCTTGGACTACTTCATATACTCTTTCTAAATAAAAAAAAAATTTCTTCCAGACTGCCAAATGTTCAAAGGCCTCTTGAAAGAATTAGCGTCGAAAGTTCAAGTGAATCTTTACTTATTTCTTCTTAAATTCTTGGACGGAAATTATTTTGATTTGCTGATTTAAAAATATCTAGCTTTAATTATTGCTCCTTAGTAACCTTCAGACTCACTCTGATGAAATTTGTTTCATCGCCTTCCATCAATACAACCATTGTTGGTAAATTTTCTTCACATTTGGGATAGAAATGTACGCTGGACACTGCCTTCTATGCCTTATCAGACAGTTTACCATTTCTGTTGGAAACAGTAAAATCCTTAGAACTCTTTGTAGTGCTACTGAGTACAACCTTCCCATCAGGGTATCGATTAGACAAATACATGACAATCTCTGAGCAACAGAGAAGAGCAAACCGTTATCTTCTGAAACCACAGAAGTTCAGAATTCAGCATTACACCAGCATCTACTGGCAATATTCAGTAACGTGTTTTGTTTGTATAATTCTCTTTCCTTCTCTCCCTTAGCTTATATTGCAGTATTTGCAACCCTAAATCAATCTGATTTCTACCTTCTGCTTAGCGACTTGGGTGGTGCTACCTTTAGAATTTTTCATATACAGGAATAATTTATATGTAGAAATAATGTAAACAGGACTGATAGTCACTGGCACCCCATATTATTGTGTATGATTTTATCAAGAGAACAAGATTCTTTAATGCAACATCAGCGACTCTCATAGTATTCTCAATAACGACAAAGTCATGCTTGTAGTAAAGTCGTGACACTCTCCTGAAGACCAGACTTTCCTTCTTTTACTTCTCAGCAATGGTAGTTCGGATTTACCTGCTGCAGAGTGCTGGAGGGTTTCTCTGCAAATGTATATATTTTATTTTTTTTAATAGAAACTTTAATGTGCTCTAAAAAGCCTTTCTAACTTGAGTTTTCTCTCAGTGTTATTAATTTTTTTATTACAGATCTTGTTATTTTCAGGGTTCCCAAAGGAACTATTAACAGCAGACTTTTATGGAAAAGAAGCATGGTTAAACTGGTGAAAATAACTGTGCACAAGTCATAAGTAAGTAATATAAGCTACAGCAAGGATACTGTGTGTTGTTTTAATTTCCAAAATAGCAACAGTTCAGACATTTAATTGCATTTTTTATGACTTTTTTTCATAGCTGCCTAGTGTAAAATATGTTGCCAGTAATATATAACTGCTAACAACTTTTAAGTTTCTTAAGCTGGCATTAGGTTTCTTATCCTATTGGAAAGGAAGGTCACTTGATGTACTCTTCATCCTTATGAGGAGAAAAATGTGGATGGTGGAGCTATATCTCTGTTTTTATGTTATGATAACATCAATATTACCTGAAATGTTTTCTGCCTCAAGAAAGATACAGGACAATGAATTATTTATGTCTTCTCACAGTCTTAGGTGTGTAAAGTGAGCTTTTCCACCGAAGGGACTTTATGAGGAGCCAGCTTAGCTTCATTTTGTAATAGCTGACTCCTAGTGCCATGGACATGCAGACCCTCCGGTCCGTGCCCCCACCCCCTATTGCTGTGCAACGGTGGTGCACTGCAGTGTCGACGTGCCCCCGGCCCGGGCTACGCTGGTGATGTTGTTCCCCTTGGAGTTTTTGAGGCTCCGCCAGCACAGCATTGCTGGCAGGCCCTGCGCAGACCTGATCTTCTGCTCCAATGAAAAGTTGTGTTCATTGTTCCGGAGCAGCATCTCTCTGCATTTCTAATCATCTTGAGACAAGCAGTCAGGAGACTGCAGAGCAAGTCTGATGGAGCAGGGCAGGGCATGTCTTTTCTCCTAGACATGATGGTGAAAGTTCAGCAGCTGACAAATGTCTCCTTGTTCTTTTCTCTTTCCCTGTTTTTGGCTTTTTTGTTTGTTTGTTTTTTTTTTCCCCCAGTAGCATTAAGAGGAGATCCTTTCACGTGCCCTGGACATTCAGCTAGTACCAGTTCCCCATTCTATGAACTCACTGGTGAAGTCCCTTTAGGATTGGAACTCCCTCTGAGATTTAGCTTTATATCAACCTACAGTAACCTCTAAGATCCTGCTTGTTATGGAGGACCGGGAGGATCAGAGCCACATGCTTGACCCAAAGCTTTGGCTTAAGCATCATATTGATCTATTTGATCTGAAATTAAAAAGCGGGGGTGAGCGGGCAAAGAAGGAAAAGGAGATGGGATAAAGCTCCTTTACCAGGCTGCCGGTTATGCAAGTGTATACCGGCATTCAGCAGCAATGAACTCTGCTATCGCCATTTGAAAACACAGCAGATATGTACAGTTCATGGAACATTTGAGAGACAAGAACAGTCCTCCAACACTGAGTTTGTTTTCTCCATGCACACAGGCTGTAGCCCAGTGATTGCTGAATAGTTTGGTGAATTTGACAGGCATGGGATCAGCAGTCTTTACTACTCATAATTAATATAAATGGGACAACAGAAAATAATTTACCTTGTACTGTAAAAAAGCATATACAAGATGCTGCCCTAACAGACAGACTTGTAGGTACCTGGAAAGGTAGCAGGAATTCCATTTTTGTTTGAATTAGTTTCAACTTGATTTTGTATTTAAAAATTCTTATTAAAGCTGTCATCTTTTTCTGCTCCAATACTGCAGCCTGCTTTTCTAGACTTCCTCTTCCTGGCCCCTGCCAAAACTGGCAAGATTATTTTCACCTGAGCTCTCTATTCATCCTTCCACTGTCTTTCTTCACTGCCTCAAATGTGCGCTGCTTGACTTCTCTCCATGCTCCATCACAGTTTGTAGCATCTTGCCGCCGTAGCCCACTTGCTATTAGGTGGGGAGCTACCTCCAGTCAGCCAGTTTTGCCAGTCACTGTCCACATTTTCCCATTTTCAATAAGCTTTCAAATGAACATAATCTTCTACGATGCCCCAATCTCTATCCTACTGTGCCTACCAGCTCTTATTGTGAAGGGATACAGGCTGTAACAGTGCTTGGCCCCTAATATTGACCTATGCAAATACTAATACCCATAATAGCTTACAAGGATTGGAAACGGAGGTAGCCAGACTAAGGCACCATTCTGCTATGTCTATAGCTATATTACGTCCATCTGTCTATCTATTTGCTGGGCCATGTCAGAAGGAGGGCACTGGCATTCAGCCCAGATGCTGTCTGCTGGCTTGTGTCTGTGTTGCCGGTGGCTATCATCTTTTGGGGAAGAGCATGTCCATCCATGCTCTGGAGAAGTCGGTCATGTCTCCTCTGGATGCCCTATACTCCCAAAACACCTAATTCTAGTTTCTGTTGTAGTGAAAGGTGCAGATGGGTTAGATAATTTTTAAAACATTGCATAGAGGATGAATGTTCTGTGCCTTGTGGCATAGCACAAAGGTGGGTGGAGGCTTTTGGGGTATTGATAGAAGCCTGTCCTGGACAGAGGCAGGGAAATTTGCCTCTTCTCATGCATAATTGCTGCCTGGAGTATACCTTGTGTGAATTACTCAGCCAGCTCTGCTTGGATTGCTTCAAGGATGGAACTAACTGGCTAATGAGAAAGGAACCTAAGTATGAAGTCTCACGACTGAAGTATGGATTATGTAGACAGCAGGGTCTACAATAAATAGGGAGCAGGTCAGACGGGTAGGCTAGATGCAAGGAGAAGTAAATCCCCTATCTAGAAACAATCTGACCATTGAATTTAAATAACTTACTTCCTTCTCTGCTTCACATCTTCGGCCTTAATGCCTTGAAAGAGATACACAAATTCTCTAAAGTCACAGCAAGGTATTAACATCAGCTACCCATACATCTTGCCACTCTCTCTTCCTCTTTGTCTTCCACCCACTGGCTCCTTGCTAAATCACTGACAGTATGCTAGAGAATCGCTGGGCTTATTAGGATCCAGTAATGCATTACACATTCCTCCATGTGATGCATTTCTGATTTTTCCCTCGGGGATTGTTCAAGCAATGCTGACTTGAGAATATACATTATGACTGTTCAGGTTAATGGCCCAGTGATTCATTAGACAAGACATTCTTGGAAAGTAATTGATTGCATTAATTGTTTCACTGAACAGTGTGGACCACAGCTGCTACATGGCCTTCCCAGCACTGGCCTAGAGCTTCTGCCGTGGCAGCAACAACGGGGAAAGTTGTTGCCAGCTGTCATGCTGTAGGTGCCTTGGATCTTCTCGTTTTCCTTTGCCCAAGGCTGTTCTCAGCTGCCATTGTCACTCTTTGGCTCTTTCTAATTCCTTCAGGAGATCTGTGATGTCATCTCAGACCAGAATAGGTGTTGGGGCACGAGGAGGGACGTTCAGCAGGCCGTGATGAAGACTGCCTACTCTTTGGCACTGACCCGAATTAGGTTACTGGATAGTCTTACTCAGTGGGGTTGAAAAAACGGGCATGTTGCAAAACTTTATTAAGCTCAAAAGAGCAAATGACTTGGTGAAAGTCATACCGCTCTGAGTGAAAGCACCTATGATTTAAATGGCTCTCACAATTGCAGTGGAGGTGAAGACTAAGTGGCCTGCAGTAGTGAGAGATAAAGGAGAATGGCAGGGACTGGTATGACCATCTCCTGTGTCGTGTACCCCATTTTGCACATGTTAATGTTCCCCATGCTTTTGCTGCAATGATCTAAGGAAGACGAACAATAACAATACAGCTACTGTTATACCTGAGATTTAAAACAGCATGTTTGCCCGTGCAAGCTGATGGTTTTCCTACCCTTCACTGCATGCACTATGCTGTGCGGCTTGAGATGAGACACCTGCCTTCTGGGGTTTGGCTTTAGGGTTAACACTAGTAATGGCAACGGAGCAGGAACTTCAAGCCTGTGGGTGCCTGGATGGGTTTCTGCAGGATCTTCCAATACGTAAATCTAGTTGTTTCTGATGAGAGATTTATAGCCACCCCCTTCCTAGTCTGGCAGCACAAAAGCTGAGTGTCATGAAGACTCTAATTCCCCTCTGGGGAGTGACTCATGTGCATGGCTTTGTGCGGGCACTCTCTGTGTCCTGTGTAGCTCTGAGGGCCCATTCTAACTGGTCAGAGAAATTTGCTAGAGCAGAACTCATGCTGAAGTACGTGCATGACACTGCGTGGAAAGACTTGCTTCAGTGACGTGGAGAATTGCTGCATCCAGGTGACAAAAGGAAGGTTTCCTTTTGGAATTAGCTTATCATAGAGCATCTTGTCTCAGGATGAAGAACAAGAACTCCCCAACTCAGGAAGCAAAAACTGGTGCTTTGTTCTGTGTTGCCCTGAGCATGCAGATGGCATGGCCTGGGCAGGGAATAGCGGTGCTTACAAACGACCTTTCCAAGACAGCATCACATGGCGTGGCACACCTGTGTGTGTGATGTCCCTGAGATGTAAAGATCACAAAAAAAGGCTGTTACAGAGAAGCACAGAGATACTACTGAAGACTAATGCAGCCAGCACCATGCTCCTTTTGCAAGGCTAAAATGTGTGCCAACAACGTAAATATTTATTGAAGTAAAAGCAATGCAAGCCGTAGCTGCACACCTCTCTGTGAATTACGCATCCCTGCTTATTAAACCACTACTATGACAGTGGTGGTGAATATGACCCTTACAGAGTCTGGCCTTACAAAACATAGAGCATGTATCAGGCAACCTACTTTCCGAACATTTTAGGGGTCAGACCAGAGAAATTTGGCAATTTATAAGAGAAATACAGCTCAAGAGGCTATAACTTAAGGTTACAAATTGTAGGAGACTTGGTGATAAAGAATACGCAGTTGAAAGTGTTATAGGTAGTAAACTTATGTAATTATAGTTTGCTTAAATACTCCCTTGAAGACTTCATCATTATAATTTACTCCTGCTCAGAACATTATCTTTGTGAGGCGTCATGGTGATTGATTACTTGGTGAGTACCTGAGCAGTCAAATAGGGAACAGTTGGGTAACTTTTAACAGAGAGGGAAGCAGAATCCCTAAATCCTGTGAATTCCTGACAGGACAGTCCTCTAGATACTGTGTACCTGGTCCGACTGCTTTACCTGGCATATAAATAATGTTGCTACGTCTATTTATGAAACCTGCACAACTTATGGAGAACGTTGCCCACATATTTGAACAGCGCTCTGCTACACACATAAGGAAAGCAGTCGATTAAAAAAACCCCAAAACCAAACGGGAGGAAACTGGAATTTAAAGCTGCAGCCTCTGGAATTCCTCATTACAGACCTCCTCTTTCATGAAAAGACACATGAAACTGTTTCTTGCTAATGGAAGAGAAATAAAGGCTACTGGTCAGAGCAGTTGCCTAGAAGCCAGGCACTAATAACCGCTGGGGTGCCCAGCTGTACTGGATCGGACCAAAAGTCCATGGTCCTGTTTCTGACAGTGGCTGTCGCGGATGCTGAGGGAAGACTGTAAGACCAGAACATGCAAATAGCAGTTCTTCCCAAGGTGTGCCTTCTCGGACTGCAAAGACAGTGGTCTGGGGACATCCCAAGCTGGGGCAGGGAGCGACTCAGGACAGGTCCTCTTGTCTTAGGGTCCCTGTAGCCATGGGGAACTGTTTGAGGTGTCGAGGAACTGAACTCTTCGTTGCTGCTGGGTGAACATACATGTTAGTGTGTATGTATAAAAACTCCTTATATTCATCGGTGGGACATGTAGAATGAAGCAGTCTTTCAGAGAGGTGCAGTAAGACTAGCTTTAGAGAGAAGTTAAGTAATAACCTCGAATAATCTGAGTTTGGAAAATACAATATATGTTTGTAGTATGAAAATGTAACATCACCGTCAAGAAACAAATACCACAAAGAGCATACCATTGTTTTTTGGTGACTGAAGAAAGTCATTTGGTACTTTGGAATCAATAAATTTGACTTAAATGATGCAGCTCAAGGTCATCCTAACTAATCATTGTTTTAAAAACTATATAAAATCCAACAAAAAGCTTTAAAAAGAGATATCTTAGACACAATATCAATGTCAGAGGAGAGTAAAAACTTCTTTGAACTTCCTGCCAACTGCTAGTCACTTACTGAAGTTTTATAGCATTAGCTTAGTAGTGGCAGCCTTCTGTATCTGTCACATCTTGTTTTATTTGCATCAGAGGCTATAATTATATTCATACAAACTTTACCTTATTTTTAAAGCTGAAAGCAGCCCCTGATTTATGCTCCCTACAAGGCAATTCTTTCTCTTCTGGATGTAATATGTCACAAAAAAGAGTGAAGCTGCAGCATTGCTGCTATCCCTCTGCCTCCTCCATGCATGCCTTCAGGACACTGCAGATACATTAAACAGTGACAGCAAGCCCTGCCTCCTTTCCCCTCTTATGCAATGCTCACAGTCGGGGGTTGCCTATGCGTTCACAGTAGAATTTGTAAGTGATGACTTCTCAGAAATGCTAAAACATGTTCCTGAGAACCCATACATGTCTAGTCCTCTGTGCTCGCAGGAAACCCCTCTGGGGGTACAGCAAGGCCCACAAAGGTAACCAATTACTCCATCTCATTAGCAGAAAGGTGAAGGAAATGAGCAAACACAAGCGTAAGCATGGACTAAAGGCCAAGAAAAATGGTGTACTTGACCGGTCTGACTGTGCCTTTGGGGAAAGGTACTGCTCTGGCCGTGAATCTGTGTGTAACGCAGGCACTGAGGCTGCTGCTCTCTAACAGAACCCCGATAACCATGCCTTTGGGTGCCCACGTACCCATCTGCCGGCACTGGAGTCCTCACCCTTCCGTGTTGCTCCTGGAGGTGAAGAGCTGCTTTGTCCAGGGAAGGTCACCCTGGTGGGCTGGAGGGCTGTCAGACATCCAACACAGGTCTCAGGCTGGGTTTTGCCAACACTGGCACAGGTTATTCAAGCTGTGAACGTAACATGCCTGTCTCTTCTGGACAGCTGCATATGTGGGCTGTGCCACCACTGGGAGGTAGTGGTCCAGGGTGCGGGGAATGGCAGAACCGGAGGTGGCCCATGATGCGAACTAATGATGTGGTGAGGACTGATGGGAGGGCTGTAAAGAGCCCTGCTGGAGGCTGGGGACAGCCCTGTGATTGCAAAGGTGCTGCAGGTTTAAGTTTTAAAGTACGAGGAATGGGGAGGGCATGGGCGCATTGCAAACCCCTCTGCCCAAACCCTGTCTGCTTTTGGCTAAAGCAATGACATCCTTGTTTGATCTGTAACTTCAGTCATAAAACTTCTAAAATTGTGGACAATAAAGCTTTTCTGAGAGAGCAGACTTGCAACACCAGTGCTCCCACTTCAAAGACACTGGTGTGAAGAATTTTGCCTCCAAACTACTGAATCTTCCTGCAGTATCCCTTACTTCACTTCTACAGAAATTCAGCTGCACACCCTGTCAAAATGCCATTAGCTGACTAGAAATATATGGCTTTTGGCTAAAAGATGAAACCGAAGATTTGTGGCCTGTGATGCTTCTCCCTGGGGTCATTCCCCAAGCTTTCATGTAGAAGGAGTGGGGTGACACTGTGTCCTTTCCATACGTATGTTTTGACAACTTTTTCTTCAAGCTTGCTGCTTGCTGTCTCTTATAACCCCTTTAAAAAGAACCTTCTGAAAACTCTAAGTGATGTCAGTAAACATGAAGCCAGCTTTCAGTTGCTGAGCAGGGACTGTCTGTATGTAAGAAACGAACATTCACAAAGAAAAAACCCCAAACTTCTCAAAAAAATCTGAGCTGAATGCTCACAGAATGTATTTCCTGTGCACAAATATTCATGGATTGAAGTTGCTAAATGAATCAGGCTTTTACATTTCTGTAGAAACAACTGGGAAAGGAAAATCAAACCTCGGAAACCATTCCAGTCAGTTACGTGTGGAAATGCCAGGCTTTGTGAGTTTTTGCTTCTTTTTATTTTGCATCGTTAACATGGGATTCATGGCTTAATCAGCTCTCATAATGCACAAGTGGCAATCGTAACTGGTCCTTGGATATTTGTGACACAGGAAGAAAAGGCAGACCCTTGTCCTGAGGTGCACAGCTGAATAGGGAAGACAAGGAGTGAGAGTACAGCTGGTGTTGCTTGACTGAACAGGAACCAAGAATCACAGAGATTAAGGGCTTGATACAGAGTCAGCTGCAATCAAGGTGAAATCCAGACAATTTCTTTCAAATTTGAATGAGACCTGAAGTAATCAACCGAGTACTATGGAGAGGGTGCTACTGGCCCCACAGCAGAACTCACAGTTGTCTTTCCCAGTTCTGCGCTTTTACCACAGGATCAGCCATGGTGTATGCCTGTGTATGCGTGTTTACTGGAAAATAGTTGGAACTTTTCCAACTGTGGAAGAAACAGAGAGAGCATTTCTAGCTTTATTTCAAAGACAGACTCTTACGTGCTGCCTTCCTAGAAAAAACTTCCAAAACCTCAGTAGGAAGCGTATCCAAAATGTATGGCTCATTGGCTTGATCTGTATTTCAGAAACTTCTGCCTTCTTTCTTCCTTAGCCGATATCGCTGTTTGGCATTGAAGGACAGCAATTACCTTGCTTTACGCATGGAAACATCCCAAGCACCTGTCCTGTGACACTCAATGGCATTTTGGAGTGCAGCATCACTTCTCTGCTTTTGCTGATGTTGGTTCTCACAGAAACTCATCCACATAAGCGATGTCTGCAGCAGCAGCACAGAGTTAAAATTCCCTGAGGGACACAGGGAACCTTAGAAGGACTAAACTGCAGGGAGTTGGCCAAACGTTTTTAAAAACTCGGGAACAGTTGGTACAGTTGGTAAAACTGCGTGATTTATCCTGTGCATCAGCTTTGCCTTCCTGTATTCCCTACTAAATGTGACAAGCCTGGTAAAGGCATGATTTTATCCGTGACTTCTGTGCACGTATAGAAGTACACATACGGTTTCTCATGGGTACCCTTAGGGGACAGTTGACCATTTACAAGGAAAAGCCGCTGATTGGGGCAGAGCACGGTGTGAGCAAACACCCTGCTGCTGGGCAGCGAGCCCGTGAGGCTGGGCTGGCACACACCTACCTACCTACCTATCTACCCGTGATCTCTGCGTAAGTCACTGTTGAATGAACGATGGGCCATGTGAGAAGGATGTCCAGAAAAGCAATGCTTAGATCCGTTCAGCGGGTTTCTTCTGAGGCCATGCCAGTGACCTTCAGAGAGAGAGCAGCACTGGATGTGTGTCAAACCCCTCACATTTCTGAGCCACCACTGACTCGTCCAGCACCTTCCCAGGCAGAAAGTTCCCTTCTGAAATCCCCGTTCTTGCTTCCAACATGTCATTTTCCCAGCAGCTTCCCAGCCCCTCCCGTGGACATTGAGAGACTTCCGAGGAAACGTGGGTCACGGAAAGCTGCAAGAGGAGCAGGCCTCCGGAGCCGGTGCCCGGCAAGCGAGGCTGAGGAATTTACAGCCCTTCGAATGCTCACGCTTTATTTCTCTCCACCGTTGTTATTGTGCAGCCACGTGAGCCTTCTGCGTTGTGTCAGCCAGAGACCTCGGACACAGATGGAGAGTACTTTCCAGTGCCTTGTTCACTGCTATTATTCTGAGTTTCCCATCTCCGAACTCGGGGAATATTTCACATCCCTCGCAGGGTGTACTGATGTCACGAGTTCAAGTGCTGTGGCTGCATCGAGTGGGGGATTTGTTCCGGGGGGGCTAAGGTGTGTGCGGCTGCCATCCGCCCTGGAGGGAGGCATAAACCAGAGCCAACGCACTCCGCAGCCTGTGCGTTCCTGCTCGCTGCTGACCTCGGGACAGGGGGAGGGAGACTGACGGCCCCTTGCTGTTTGACTCTGCCGTCTTAAGACAATACGCATTTCTGCATTGCTCATAAACAAATGTATCTGAAACACCACACTTTATATCCACTTACAATTCTGAATACCTTTCCATTTATCTAAAGCTTGCTGAGGTGAGTTCCTATAAGGGAAGACTTATTTCATTTCCATGAAATGTTTATATTTTCTGGGAAGTTTCTCTCTCACCTCTTTAAATTTTACTGCTGTTGGCGTGCAGCCTGCAGCAGGGTCCTCCCAAGGAAGCTGGTGAGGCAGGGAGGTTCAAGAGGGACTATAAATTTCAAACTCTCTGGGTTAGAATAATTTAAGTGCACCAAGTTCTTAACCTTAAAGGATCAATACTGAGTTATTTTTTTTCTTGTAGTGCTGTAAAAACTCCTTATATTCATCGGTGGGACATGTAGAATGAAGCAGTCTTTCAGAGAGGTGCAGTAAGACTAGCTTTAGAGAGAAGTTAAGTAATAACCTCGAATAATCTGAGTTTGGAAAATACAATATATGTTTGTAGTATGAAAATGTAACATCACCGTCAAGAAACAAATACCACAAAGAGCATACCATTGTTTTTTGGTGACTGAAGAAAGTCATTTGGTACTTTGGAATCAATAAATTTGACTTAAATNAAATAAATAAAGATTGTATGTGAACAGAGGATTGATCCTGAACTATGTTTCTGGAGTTTCAAATTATATTGTCAGAAGGACGTCTGTTTTGGCTGTCCGTGAGAATAACCATCTCGGGAAGGTTTTCTTTACAAAAAAATATAAAGACCCATGACCCAGTACTCATCCTTGCAAAATGGATGTAGTTCTCTTTCTGCATCTAATTTCTTTGTTTAAAGCCCAGAAGGGACTTGGCCTTTTCAGCACTGATTTTTGGAGTGGATTAGGGCTGGCAGATATGATATGTCCCCATGGACGATGAGGCTGTGGCTGTAGAGTCCGCTTTTCCACGTTTCACCCTGCTGCAATTACATTTTCTGACTAGTTTACTGAGTGTCCGACTTAGCATCAAGCATATGTATGCAGTTTTTATGTCTTATATCCTCTTGTAGGGCATTTCTATTAACGAAGGCATTGACTAACCTGTTTTCTTCTCAGAATGTTAATGAATTGCGTCAGCGAAATCTCAGCAGTATATTCAGGCATCCATATTTGTTTGGGGAGAAAACACAATACCTTCAAATACGGCTCACAAACTTTTACCAATAAACGCAGAAAGAATCCCGATGCAGTATAAAATCTCTGATGTGGTTTATCCAGCAGGCATGTAAGGTAAATGCATCCTAAAAGACAGATTTAAATACTATATCCTGTTTACTATTTCAGCCAGAACTCGGGGTTAGGATTTTCCATATTCTTTCTGGTGACATCACAGGCACATAAACCAGCTTTCAAAAATCTTGTTTTAGCAGAATATGTGAGCTCATCAATCTAATATGGGAAATATAGGACCCCGAGGTCAATATTTGACAAGCCAGTGCAGGAGAAGCTGTTTTATAAAATACAAATTCGTGTTTAACCTCTAATCCTACACACAGTCTCCAATAATAACTTTCGGTCTGAAACAGTCCTGTCCCATGGCACTCCCACAGCCTCCAAAAATCACGCTCATTTTTGTGCCTACTGGAGGCAAAGATTCTTCATCGAAGATATTCCTAGGCACAACGATGTCAGCTGTGCTGTGGCTGAGAGCTGTGCCACAGGTGGAGGCAGCGCGCGCTTGGGGGAGGCACCCGCAGCTGCCTCTTGTGGGCGATGCTGCCGAGTCCCCCTTTCCCAGGGGAAAAAATGACAGAGACAGAAAGTGCCAGCACAGGCTACATTGATGCCAGTATTTAAACACTTCAGGGTGCTGGAATTCATTCATACCTACCCTTGAACTGTTAGCATGGTCCTTGGCCCAGTTCCGACTCAGGCCAGGCATGGTTTGGGGGTTAACCCAACCTGAGAACCATTCCCACTACGCATTTTCCACGTGGCCAATGTTTTTGCGGACTGAGATGAATAGTGCAGACACTGGTGGCCCTGTGCCAGCTGTCCTCAGTGCCATTGTCACTGCTGTTTCATTGGTACACGTGTGGCCTCCCTGTCCGAGATGGGTGCCCCTGTCTAGCATGGCTACTCCAACCCAAACGGGCCCTTGCTTGGTTTTGTATCTGGCGCCACTGAGAAGCTTTTGACCAACCAATCTTATCGGTGCAAGGTCACTTGGCATGAGAAACACTACTGCCAATCCAGCACAGTGGACTGAACTTGTACTGTGGTGCTAAGTCACTTAGTCCCTGTACTTGTTTCTCACAGCCTGTCCCACAATAAAAATGGGGGACCTAAACAAAGAGAGCAAACCAGAGGCACAAGGTTTGGTTTGGATCTCTCCAGGAGCAGTCCTGTAGAGAAAATTCCTGGGCTGGTCTTCTGGATGCCCTCACTTGATCTGGGATTACAGAAATGAAGCTCATTTTGGCATCTTATGTAGAAACTCCATTTGTAGATGCTAAAAACTACTCAGAAGAAATAAAGGATACCTTGTGTGATAGTGACAAGCCTTTCTATACAGGAAGTATCACCTTTACAAGCTAGATCCGTAGCACAAAACCAGCCAGTATGCACTCTGCTGGGCACTTTACATAGTCTGCAGATCCACTGCCTATCTGCTGCTCTTCTGGCAGCACTCAGTGCTGTACGCAGTGGAGGTGGCGATGCACCACCTGGATTGCACACTGGGCAGCAGCTGCAGGTTGTGCAGTAACGATAGCTGGTGATCGTGCTCCACTGCTGCCAGTCTCCTCAGGATCAGTACCTCCAGAATCACCATCTCGGTAAGGCACCTTCTTTTTCAGTTACAATCCTAGTTTTGCCAGGCTTTAAGAGGCATAACCGAATCAAACCTAGTCTCTGTAAGAGTCTGGGAACAAACTGTACTGACACCTCTGTCTTCTAAGGACTTGGAATACAGGGTAGAAGCGGCGGGGCTTCTCCTGGTAGAAACATTTAAATTGGGAGAATTCAGCCAGTGCTGAAAAGGAACAAAAGAAACCAGTGTATTAGATTTAGCTATTATCTGGTAATCCTATTCTGTATATTTTCTGCCAATTTTTTTCTGGCATAGTTTGTAACTCCCAGAATCATCTCTGGGCAGTGAGATAAACATGAATTCCTTTTCCGAAATCCCCCCTCGGCTTATGAGTGGACTTTCTGAGGAGACAAAAAATAGCAGAGGTAGAGCAGAGTTAGTGTTCCGGGTGCTTCTGGTCGTGTCAGCTTCAGGTGAGACTGGTCTTACCTGTTGTCAGCCAGCTGAAACCAACAGGGACCACTCACCAGCAGTAAGATCCACCGTTGGCTCCCTAGTGTGCATGCAGCCGCTGCCTCTGTATTTTATCCAAACACGTTCTAGCTGAGCGTGTTCAAGCCTGCCACAGCCTTTCCAGTCGCTGACTGACAGCATAGCAGGGCAAAGGTTTGCAAAACTGCAGCCTGCTGTTCTGCAGGAGCATGGCAGGATCCAAAGCAGAGAGCCATGCTAATGTAATTTGTCCTCCCATAGCTTTCAAGATAAGAAGGGAAATGTGGTATTGATTTACCTAGTAAAGGTGACACCCCTCAACATGCGAAATCCATCCCCGCTTGTCACTCAGTGCTGCTCTGCTTTTTCGGACAAGGCTGCTTCTATGTGTGAAGTTATTAAGCAGAAACATATTGCCCAGCCTGACTATCCCAGCCAGCTTCAGAAAGGGCAGATACCATACCAATTCAAAGAGCACATGAAAGACCAAACGGCACTTAGCAGTAAGCTGCAAATCAGGCTGCAGGAATGTATACAGACACCTGAATCTGAAGAGACATATTTCTGTTCCTGGACATAAATCCCATGAGATGGTTTAATTAATAATTAATTCAAGCTGCTTCTAATCCATATTGTTTTGTCTGACAAACCTCAAGAGTGATGTGCTTATGAGCTTATACTATGGAGAAAACCTTACAGAAGAAAAAGCTTAGGAAATCTGTCCACAGCTAATCACATAGGGAAGGGGGTCACTGGCTCTTGCTTTATAAATGTCATGGTTTTCAGGTGAATCTAGTAAAGAATTAAGGTTTGTAACAGTCAGCTGATTAGTAGTTCTTCCCGGGGCCTGGGGACGACTCCTGACTAAGGCCTGAGCAAAATGGAATGGGTATTTGCCCTTTGTTGATATTAAAAAGGGCGAGCGCTGGAACTGTGTCCGGGAATGATGTTCAATTAGGTTGTCTGTATGGCGAGGTCACTCGGTGCCCTGCTTATCCTTCCTCTCTCTTCTTCCTGTCTGTCTCCACCAGGCTGTTTAATAGAGAGGAAGAGAGGAGAAGTGTCTGTGTGAACTCAGGAAGCAAAGCAAGGGGGCTGCAGCCAGCTGGGACTGAACAGCCACAATAGGCTCTATAGGAAAGTACCTGAAGGTAGAAGCTAGTAAGCTCTGTACTGACACAGACAGTAATAAATCAGTGGGGTTAGCTAGGTAATTTACAGCCCTGTAAGCCTGACAACAGTCACAGGAGTGGTCTGCATCAGCTGATATGAGATTGAGTCGGTAAGAAGGCAAAGTTGTTATTAATGCTGATCACATGGGTTATGAAAAACTATGTTTGTCAACTATCTGAGATTTTTTTTTTAATTATGAGAAAACATGGAAATCTGTAATTGGTGGTTGATGTGAACGGGGAATTTGCGCTGGGGAAGGCTGGTATATATATTTCCCCTTAGCATTTGCTAGTGACTGTGGCTGGGCAGGGGACGTTAGGGCAGAAGGAGCCCCGAGCACTTCGGCACAGCCGTTGCGGTCTGCGTGGGTCCAGGCAACGTGGACTCAAGTATGTCATCTGGTTTGCTACCATCGGCTCTTCTGGTCAGGAAAGCAGAATGTCATAAGCATGCACAACATGGCAGATACTAAACGTGGAATCTGGAGTGGAAATGGGGAGGATTTATTTTCTGTGTGTTTGGCATTGTAGCGGAGGCTGGATACTTTATTCTGGTATCTTAGTTCAAAGAGTGGGTATGTGAAAGAGCAACAGAGAAAATCACTGAGGTATGGAAGTATCATGAAAAGTGTGTCTTGAACTTTTGCACGCTGGTGCAATCCTCTTGGTGCCTTACCTACCCAGCAGGGTTGTCTCTTGCTTGGCAGGCCCTCGCAGCACAGCCCCAGGGCCTGGTCCTCCTGCTGAGCGTCCCACTGCAGGGCAGACTCTTTCATCAGCAGAGAGGATTTCCCTGTTGTTTTACAATTAAACGTACTATTGATAAGAGACCTAAGATGGTGCTTGTTCAGGTATTCTCCATCTTTCCTTGTCTCTCACAGCCGCCGTCTCCTGCCATCATAGACATCTTAACCATGCAAAGCGAGTGCTTGTGGCACTTCTAACGCTGAAGAAATAGTGGTTTTCATTGGTAAATGTGCTTATTAAAAAAGAAATCACTTTAGTCCTTCTAGTTCTTGCTGGGTAGAACCCCTGCCTCAAATGATGTAAATTAATGATGTAAGTAATTAATTACGGGCTGCAGTAATTACAACTACAGTGAGAAAAACTCCTTGAAATCCTTTCCTTTGTAAAAGAGATTTTCTAGGATAGGTAACAACAGTGCTACTTGCAGAGGCCTTGCTTACATGAATGTCTCTCTAATGAGAGGGAAGAGAGACAAGGACACAGAGGAAACGTTACTGTGAGCAAGGTTATTCCTAAACTGAATGTTTTTCAAACTTGTTGGGAGGCCCAAGGGTATTAGATGAGCAACAGCTTGAATGTTCTTGCACATAACTTGCTCTAATAGCAAAAATTTCCTTTGCAGTGGCAAATAATGGGAGCTCCAGAGCAAGATGCAGAGAGTTCTCTCAGGTTACCTCTGCCGTGTGATCTAGCACAGCAGAACAAGCAATGCAAACAATAAATAATGACAGAATCAAAAAGCATGGAAGCCCTTTTCCTGTAACAATATATTTATTTTAGTGAAACACTCTGATCTCACAGAAATAATGCACCATTATGCCCCTGAGGCCACTCCTCTGATTCCACGTTTTATGGACTAGCTCTTTATTTCTAAATTCAGCAGATGCATGGCTTAGAGCTGGTTTCAGCATGGAATGCATCACAAGCAGCTTGTCTATTACAAGTGACCTGCAAAAGACAAGAAATAGTGTTTGTATCCTCTGTAGCGTTTTTAAGTCTGAAAAAGAAGACTTGGAAGATTTTTTTCTGGATCCTGCGTATTGCTCAGTATTAGGTATCTGGAATATAAAAAAACCCCTGAAGACCCATCATTCAATTATTTTTCTGTTGGACGGATGGAAACAGAGGATGAGTAGTGGAAATCCTTGGGAAGGACTCTGCTTGAACAGTAAGACAACTAGAATTATCTACAACTGCTCTCTGGGATTTTGTCTTAATAATCCTCCTCACATGGAATTTTAAAGGCTTTACTAACAGTATGATTTTTAAAATAATCTGTTTAAACCTCTGTGGAAAGTTTTATAGGTTTTTTTTTTTTCAAGATTTCTGTTCAAACAATCTTTAGTCTTTTCCTTTTAGTAGGAGATTATTGTATTGCTTGTTATTATAGCATAGTACACACTAAGTAACTGCAGAAGCCTTCTGATGTCCTTAAAAAATGGTCTGTTGTACATCTGTCCTTCCAGATTATAGACTTTTCTATCTAGTGATTATTTTTGGGGTGCAGTGCTGGGCTGTGTGTCAGGTTTAAATGGGAGTAGTAGGAGTGATGCACAGCCTATAATTCCAGTTAACATCTATTCAAATTCCCGACTTAATGCCAGACAAATTCTTGTGTATGTGTGTCCATATACACATATATATACACACATATATATGTATATATGCATCAAATCACTGCAGAAATGTTTTGGAGTACAGGGTCCGCAGGATGATTAGAAGCACAAGCGTTCTAGACCCATGCCACTGCCCAGGAGCTGGGGCTTTGCCTGTCTTGACGGACAAGTGCCCGTCTCCTGCGGAACTGAATAAAAGTTAGTTCCTGGTCACTTTCGGATCGTGCTTCCAGTCGTGACTTGGCCACAAGCAGCAAAGCCAGTCTCCTGTACGCGAGGTCGTATTGCTTTTTGGCAGGTAATACTGAACTGGCCACTGCCAGAAGCATAATAAACTCCAACAGGACCTAAGCAGCATTACTTCAGGATCTTTCCACTTCCAATATTTTTCATGTTGTTCCAATCCCAGAATTCTGCAGCTTAGTCATAACAATATAGGTTGCTTTAATTACTTTCTCCAAATTTTCTTCATCATACCATTTTGTTCCCAGAGCTTATTTACGGCTCAGCTTCCTCAGTGTTTTTGGACGAGTATTTCAAACAAACATTCTGGAGCTGCTCGAAGCAGACGCCGATCTGTGAAGCGGATGCTAAATGAAAGAGGATCCATATATGCATATGTCCTAGTTAAACACCACCCTCATACTGTGTCTTGTCTCAGTTGTGGCATCGCATGGGGACTCCGATTTCCACCATAGACCGACTATTCTGTAACAAGACACCAAAGCATATGGCACAAAGCAGAGCTAATATTTTCTTTGTCTCTTGTTTTCGTTCTGCTGGCTCCAGCAGCCTTCTCTGGCCTACCCACAAAAGCCAGCTTTGTGCGTGAAGACACAGCAGTCCAGTGGTTTGCCTCTATAATTCCTGCATGGAGATTAAAAAAAGCAGAAACAGCGGGGAGCTGTGAATTAAGGAAGACATTATACTGTGGTATATTTACTGAATGAACATACGCACCCTAAAAAACTGCATTCGGGTTTGCTAGGGGACAGGCATAGTAGAGAACTGGTAGTTTCGTTTCCTTCACAGGAAAGACTGGAGCTCTGTTCTGCAGTTAAGAAGTACTCATGATATCATGAATATTTAAAGAACAGACTTGTACTTTTTGAAGCTAAGTTTCTTAACTCCCATTTCCTTATGGAGAAGTCAAAGCATTCTAAAAAGCTCTATATTACCTGACTGCCCATCTTGCTCAGAGTGCTACCCATGTCAAAGAAAGTTTGAAATTCTCTCTTTGCTAGTGTTTTTTCCAGAATGTATACTGCAATTTACAAAGCAACACAAAGCGAAAAGTTTTAAGAAAGATAACATGATGGAGAAGTGAGAAGGCAATGGAAAGATTGGCTCTCAAGTTATGGAAGAGTCTGATCTCGGTTACCTGAAACCGTATGGGCATCCAAACACAACAGGACCGCAGCAGGAAAAGGGAGGGAGAGCTCATTTCTTCCCTGGAACAGAATGACATGTCTCAAACTAACACTTGGCCAAGAAGCTTTATTATTGTTGGTGTGATTTCAGAGTTATAAGGAAAAAGCTCTGAGTGCTGATGGGGAGGACTTGCACTCTTGCTTCGTGGTGCTTAGAATTTTAAAATAATCCCTTGAAAGAAGAGCACAATTGGAATCATAGTTGAATGTGTTGATTCTTCTCCCTGCAAAGTCTACAGAGAGTCTTACTAAAATGGGGAAAAACGTCTGTGTGGCCTTGAAACCTTATATAATGTTTCTGTGTTGGGCCAATAAAAAATATCCTAACCGTTATTTTGTCTGAGCTCAAGTCTTGAAGGAAACGTTGGGCTGAGTAGGAAAAAAGTTCTACAGTTACAGCTCTTGTAATTCTCAGAGCTTTCCCCCAAATACCCCCTACTTCCAAGCCCTGTCTCTAAACACTCAAACTGTGGAAGTGATAACCTGCAGACTTGGCAGTGTACATGACATTTTACTAAGGGAGCTTACACAAATATTATCTCAAGTGAAATGAGGGTTTAATTCTATTATCTGTGGCTTTTCTTTCCCTGGGGTCAAAAGTACAGAGAGTGGTCATGTTGTCTTTATAGCCCAAGAAACAAAAGACCTGTTTTTAAACCAAATAATTAGTCATCCAGAACTAATGTCCCACAGCACTAACCACTAAGGGGGCCTTAGAGTGATCTGAACCAGTTTGCAGTTCTCCAGACACATCATTTCAGAAGTGCTGGTAAGAATGCGTCGCAGGAGATTCTCTTGAGATGGCTGACGCTATAGTCAGGGAAACAAGGAGCAGGGACTCTGCAGGTACTGTGAAGAAACCCTACAATAGCCTGTTTCTTGAAGAGTGCTGTTCCTTGCGTTACACTGAGAAATTCCATTCCTTGCCTCTTTGTCTTTACACTGTGCAGGTTGCAGGTGTGCGGCTGTGCACAGCACACCCTTGTGACAGCTAGCAGTCCGCCGTTGAGAACAGAGGGCAGATCTAGGGTGGTGCTGGTAGAGCTCAAATGTGAATATTGTGTGGCTGAGCATCCTACAAATTCTGCAGCTGTGATCAGAACTGTTTGGAAGAAGAACCCTTCCACCTTAGCACCCAGAATAGGGATCAGCACAGATCCGTTCTTTGGCTTTGACTAGTCTCTCACTTTTAGCAGTTCTTGTGCAAAACAAAAGGAGTCTGGACTCAATTCTTTGCATTTTAAACTGTTCATGATCCAGATTTGGGAATCCTGAAATTTGCAAAAGACTCAAAAGCACCAAAGAAGATTTTTTAGCTCTGGAGCTAAAACCTTAGCAACTCCAGTGCCTGGATCCTGTCCACTTTTGCTGAGGATGTGGGCTCTGAGGTGCTCACAGTCTAGACGAAAGATGCATGGAAATGCTGGAGCACTACATTTGCTATACACTCTGGCCCACTGCTGCAGCATTCTTTCTCTCCAGGTAATGAGTGCTGTCAGGAAGAATGACACAAGCTCTCTCTGACCAGGATTTTGGCAGTGGATCAGGTGAGAGGCTGTGCAAAAGAGCTTTTGGAACCATCATGACCTGAAGGAATGAACTAGGAAGGATGCCTGTGTCACTAATGCACACGTCCATCAGCTTTGCCTTTGCTGTCAGGCGGCACTGCAGAACAAAGCTGTGCAAACCTTGCTCCTAAACAGAATGGAAGCCCTGAAAGGGTCATAGCAGTCATGACACTGGCTCAGGGACTTACTGAGTTAAAAACTTGCTACAATTCATGTCCCGAGCCACCTCTTTTAGTTAGTCATGAATTTACAAGCAGTGCTCACAGCACTGATTATTATTGCTTAGAAGAATGACTCAAATCGAACCGAAGCTTTCACGATGCTTCCATCTCAGATATGTATTGCAAGGCTAAGAGCTGGATCTTCTTCTTCACTGCAGGTTCTCAAGGAGGAGGTACTTGGTTAGTTTCAAATTGCTTACTAGTTTCTCCTAGAAATCCCTATTTTCTCCTAGCATCCTCTATGATGGCATATGATTGGCCAACAAATTCTACAACGACTTTATTGTACTGGTTTTGGCTGGGGTTGAGTTACTTCGTAGTACCCGGCATGGTGCTGTGTTTTGGATTTGTGACAAAACAGCCTTGATAACACACTGATGTTTCAGTTATTGCTGAGCAGCGCTTACACAGCGTCAAGGCCTGTTCTGTTTCTTACCCTGACCCACCAGTGAGCAGGCCAGGGGTGCGTCAGAAGTTGGGAGGGGACACAGGCAGGACAGCTGACCCCAACTCACCGAAGGATATCCCATGCCATATGACATTGTGCTCAGCAACAAAATCTGGGGGAAGAAGGAGGAAGGGGGAGGCGTTCGGAATTATGGTGTTGTCTTTCCAAGGAACCAGCACACATAATGACGCCCTGCTTTCCTGGAGACAGCTGAACACTTGCCTGCCGATGGGAAGCCGTGAATGAATTCCTTATTTTGCTTTGCTTGCACATGCAGCTTTTGTGTTACCTGTTGAACTGTCTTTATCTCAGTCCCATGAGTTTTCATGCTGTTACGCTCCCAATTCTCTTCTCTTCCCCGTCCCGCTGTGGGAGCTGTGTGGGGCTTAGCTGCCTACCAGGGTTAACCCACAACATGTGTATGACACAGCAACTGAGATTTTCAACTCACCTTACATCATTTGTCAGGTAGAAATCCTCTCTCAGGATTCAAGAGATACTCTCCACCTTCTTCTACTCCCAAAGTCATCTCAGACCTTTCTTTCAGACTTTTTTTTCCCCTCAGCAGTGCATTGGGAGCTCTGAACGAATGCAAAAATGGTTGTTTTAATGAAGAAGAAACTGAAAAATGAGTTTTGTTTACTGCATGTGCTAGAATAATAAGATCCAATGATACTGCTATGGTAGTTACAAGTGAAATAGCTCTTCACCCTAAAAGATACTATGCAGTCTCTGTTTGTTCAGATGGCACACTGTCCTTTTGGTCTAAAGCTATTACTTAAATTTTCCACATAACAACTTCCCACAGATGCCTTTGAAAATTTCTAAAGATAACATGTACTTAATACTTTAATATAAGCAGGTTTGATTCGATACAGATTGTTCAGAAGCACCAAATATCAGTGGATGTATCTTACGTTGTATCTAAATCTGTACTTCCGTGCATAGTTTTGTGTCTGAACGCAATCCCAAGCCACATGGTCTGTGAAACAGCACAGTGAGCTTAGTAGAAATATGAACCATGTGAACTGTGAAGCCGCTAAACCACAGATCTTCCTTTTGTCTGTTTTGATAGCCCTTGATCCTCCAAGGACGTGGAAGTATTTTTGAGTCCAGCAACTGAAAAATAAGGCCACTTTGGATTCTGGAAAGAAAAACATTCTGTTTAAATCCATCCCTCTATACTTCTGTTTCCAGACACTGTCTGTCAGTCTAGCCTTTGAAATTAGCACAAATACCCATGAGAAATACAATCCTGCTCAAGGCTCTGAATCAAATACGTTGCAGCCGATAAATAGTTGCCCTTTGACTTCCAAATGATGCTTAATCTCTGAAGCAGGTACAGTAACCTGGGATAATCTGCTCATCAGTTTTCTAGGTTAAATAAATGGATATATTAGCTTCCTCTAGATTTCATTGTTCTATAATAGCAATGGGAACATAAGATCAGCACCACAAAAAAGAACCAACAACTGTCTGATACGCTTTGTGGAGTCTATTAACGAGCCTCAGAAAAAAGGATCTTTGTCACCCATAAAGCGACTCTATGCTGCCAAGTGAGACAGTAGGCGTTTCTGGGGTGAGGAAGCTCTACCACAGGAACGTTACGTCTGCCTTGACAGATGCAACTGGCTAGCAGAGTTGTTGGCTGTTAGACTGAAATAACACGTGCTTGGTCTAGGGCGACAGGGCACACTGAGGCTGGCACCTTTGCTCTGCTTGAGGTGGAAATGGTATCACTGAGTTTCTCTTTTCAGGGTTTGCCCGTTCGTTGTCTGTACCCCAATATCCCTGACTTTGCACAGTAACTTGCTGGGGACTAATTTACCTGGAGGAAAGCACAGAAAAAGAACGTGATCACTTCAGATGTTTAAAGAGGCAATATAAAGCAGATAGATAGATAGTTAAATTCTTACATGACGTTGGGCATGCTCAGTCAAAACTTCGTAGGAAATCAAAATAATGTCAGTGTATTTAGATGAAAATACTTCTAAAATTCAGATTCAGCTCAGAATTAAATGAGTGGTTGACAGAGCCCGTTGTACAGTCTGTAGAACTCACGTAGCTTGTGATTTTAATGCCTGTAAGATTCTTCATTTTTTGCAAAGCAAATCAAGATACAAACATGAAGCTCATCTAGTACAAAGTTTCCAATGAATGCTAAGGACGCAGCAGCCCCAAACTCTGTGAGCCTCTGTGTTCGTGAGATGGTGTCCAACTGAATTATCTTTTGGGTGGACCCTGTTACACATTGTTTTGAATGCAAGTGACAATAGTCAGCTTGGCTTCCTTGTCACAGAAATCATCAGAGCAATTGGAGCATGTACGATTACCTGCCTCAAATCCATGCTTATGTTGGACGGACAGTCAATGGGGAAACTGTGTGAAATTCACTCTTTAATGCAATTTACAGATCATTTGGAGAGATGATTTGTGGAATTATAAAGGTCTGACATTCGTTGACCACTGAATTACCCTTTAAATTATTCAATGCTTTGGGGATTATTTGCCGACCTGCTGTGACCTAACTTGAGTTGACTATTGCAGTGGAGTAGAGCATTGCCTGCTGCTGCCATGCAGGCAGGTCACATGCAGATTTTACACCCGGTTGTCAGTAAAAGCAATTCATTAAGTATGAACTGGTTTTGCAATATAAAGCCATAGAAAAAGCATTAAAGTGAAGGTCATATCAGGTCAAGAATCCCCAAATCCTCTTCCAAAAAGAGAGCAAGCTGCCCACACCTCTACTTTATTGAGGCTGAAATCCCCATTTGCCAAATGTAACAAGCAAAGCCAGGCATTTTTTAAAAGGTAGTAGAGGTACACCGTATTTCTATCGGTCAGAACAGGCAGTGATCATCTTAACCTGGCTATTAAAGAGGTTTTGTGAGGAAGAAAGCAGATTAGACGTGCTTAGTGGCAGTAACAGTGGCACTAGCTCTGTATTCCAGAAGCGCTTACTTGCTGCAATAGGTAGTTACGGCATTTTTTTACTTTTGGTTGACAAGTAGATCTCTGAAGCCAAAGAAGAAACCAACAGGAACTTCCCAGCTGTTTTTGTCAGTGTAATACTCAGAGATGAAACAGTCTGTGTCATATTTATAGAAAAAAACCAATTTAAAATTTTGTCATGAATTTCAGGCCTCATTAAAATGAAAGCACTTCCTTGACACATTATGCTAAATAAATGAGGTTGATGGGGGGAATTGCTTTTCAGAGAGCGACTGAAATTGTTAGAAAATTAATGAACATTTAGAGAGATTTGTGCAGGAGTTACCCATCCTGATAGAAGCTGTCCACACCTCAGACACGACAGGGAGAAGTTAATTGAAGAGTAATGTCTATGAAAAGATAACAACCTAAAGCAGGTCTAGGCATATGGGTGGCAAAAGGCTATGGTGTAAGAAGCATTTTGGTACAAGTGAATAACCCACCACAGCTATACTAATGACATTTACACGTGTTGAAAGTTTGTCTGGAGCTAGATTTGCATAAGGAGAAGAGGTATTTCTTTTTGAAGTTTCGATGAGTACTTGTGAGATACTATTAAGAAACCACGTTCCTTTCTAAGTTCTATACTATGACCCAAAGCCTTTCATGCAAAAAACCCTAAAGGTCGCCTTTTTCTCACATGATTTTACTGATGTACTTGTTAGGTTAGTTGTATGAGTTTCCTTGTAGTTCCCAAAGAGAAGCACTTCAAAGCAGGACAAACTGTCCTGTAAAAGTGTGTGTACAATAAGATGGCAAAGCTGCATGAAATGACTGGTGCCTTGCAACGTCCACAGAAAATGGAGCATGCTACAAAACAGTGGTTCATCTAAAGTGGAAAGGAGGGATGCATACAATAAATCCCTTCCTAGGTAAGTTAGAAGAACATGCTCTTTAGACTGCCTCTCTCTCTCTCTCTACTCCACTTTCCCACACCGTGTTTGAAACGGACTCTGCTGCTAAATATGTTAATCTACATTAAACTTACTCAGTTATGGTTTTGCACGTCCTCCAAACATGTAATCGACGGGTATTTGGATTTCACAAAAGCAGGAGAAATGCTGTGCCCCTGTCCCATCCATGCCGTGCACTATCTATCTGCAGGGGACATTGCTAACCCTGAGAACAATAATAAGGACTAGGGAGTTCTTGATCTGCACTGCTTCGGATGTTGCCAACCACAAAAGCAAAAGGGCTGGAAGTGCTTGGGAGAGAGTTCTTGCTAGCCACAGGACAGGTGATGACAGGCAGCTACTGGGAGAGCTTCTCCAGCTGCTGTGCTAGCCCAGCTCCGAGAGCAGAGCAGTCCCCTGGTTTGTGACAGATGCGATCAGGTGCCAGTTACCCGGGGAGGCAAGGCATCAGACTGACACAGCTCCTGAATTTCCCGTAGCTGCTTACCTGATGATACAGTGAAGGTGCCAGTTGCTCAACACAAGTCAGGTACAGAGAAACACAAGACTTGTAACATTCCCTATAAGAAGTCAGTCTAATCGATAGGTTTACCTTGGAAAAGGATGAGGTGTTAGAAAGGTTGATTTCCATACTAAAGCAGTTAAGATGTTTTTGGAAGCCTGGATGCTTACTTTCAGTTTAAAGTTCCTTGGGGCAAGAACAGGATCTCACCACGCATGCATACAGCGTTTAGCAAGAGAGGCCTGCCTGATCCTGCCCGACCTGTAACAGCTACTTAACCACATCTAGTTCTATGTGGGCGTAAATGGGCTTTGACACTTGTGGGGACTGCACCTTGCTAAAAGCAAGCTTTTAAATCAGTTTATTCTGTTGTAGCCTATGTACTGAAGAAAACCATGAAACGCAAATTTCTGCAGCGGCAGACCAGGCCTGACTGAAGGAACAGGAGCTAGTGACCTCATGGCATTGCTTACAAAACAATAGCTTTTCTTCTAATCTTGTGGCTTCTACAGACCATTAATCAGCTTGGGCTGGAGTTCCACATTTTGTCCTTAGGCATTTTGTAAAGTGAATGCTCTTTCTTTAACTCTGGGATTTGTACCGTTAATATGCGAGGGTGTCAATCTGTCATAATGTCATAAGCATACTCTGTCCTTTGATACTCAGTGACTTCAAATACAGGTCCTCTGTTACAGACCACCAAAACCCGGGCTGAGGGCTAATATTTTCCTCTCTTTAATGATGTCTGATCCTGTTACACAGTCTGAATTTGAAACACCTACGTTCCCTCACTGTTCCACACTGGATTTGCACCTAGTCTAAATGTAAATATCACAAACACTCTCATGCACACGTCTTTCATTCACAGTCTGAAATGCAGCTGCATTTACTATAGAATATTATGATTTTTTTTAACTCAACAATTCCTGCAATCTTAGGGAAGCACAGCGTGTATAAGAGGCTTCTGCTAACTTCCATCAGATGATTGATTATTTGATTAAAATCGTCACAACTATCATACATAGTTGAGATATATTTTTTTTCAAGTATCCAGCTTTAGTAGATTCTAAAAAAATAGGATGTAATATAAACAATGTAATTACAGTTGAATTAAAATTAAAAAAGTAAATAATTGTCAGATTTGCTGAGAAACACTTTTCAAATTAATTATTTAAATAATAAATCTAATTTTTATTTTAAAATATTGCCTTTGTTCACCTTCACGGCCTGTCTTCGGTGGTGGCAGCGTGGTGCAGGGTTTACGTCCCCCTTCCCTCTCTCCACTTGCATCTAATGAAGTGGGTATTGAGAAGCTAGGGTTGTGGGTGGCAGCTGTTACACAGAGAAGATTTATTTCACAAACCAGCTTTGGCAGCATCTGTGCTTTTTAAAATTTGTTTTTAGAAAACATGTCACAGTTCCGTCGTGAGTGTACCAGCTTTGAGGTCCATAGGGTGTTCACGGTTCTTTAGCTAACCAGTGACAACTTTGCTGTTTCATTTGGTCAACTTTGGGCACAAACGGGAACACAGGAAGTTCCACCTGAACATGAGGAGGAACTTCTTTACTGCGAGGGTGACAGAGCGCTGGAACAGGCTGCCCAGAGAGGTTGTGGAGTCTCCTTCTCTGGAGATATTCAAAACCCGCCTGGATGCGTTCCTGTGCAACCTGCTCTAGGCTAACCTGCTTTACCAGGGGGGTTGGACTAGATGATCTCTAGAGGTCCCTTCCAACCCCTACCATTCTGTGGTTCTATGATTCTATGAACTTCTAAGGATGTTTCTAATTTTTTTGCTCCTGTCCTCAATTTCTGATTCCTCCCACTGTGGAGCTAACAGTGGATTTTGCAATCGCAGGATTAGAGCACGGGCAAATAACCGCACTGCTCTGTGTTTAGTGCAACGCCGTCTGCGCAAGCCCTGTGAGTGAAAGCGGCTGGCTGTTGCCCAGACTGTGCAAAGTTTGTAACACTTGCTTACTAGGGCTACTGTCCTAGAAATGCAGTCTCCTGTGGGCCTTTCCTGATCCATGTATTCTAAGTGCAGGATATAAACCTTCCAAACTTGCCTTTCCTGTGCCCCTTTTGCACAGTCTCGCCAGGGCGCACTCTCGAGCAAGGCTGCCCTAGCAAGGATTCTCCTGGCTGTTCCCTTCCTTGTGTGGTAGACATTGTAGCTACCTGCTCATCCCCGAACATTTCACACGTACAGAAGTGAAACTGGTGAGCTGTGAAGGGTTTTCCTCCGCTGAATTTGTCAGTGTGAGGAATGTTCATCTAGAAGTTACTTTAATCTTGCTGTGAACTGTAACCAGCAATCCCAAATACGCTGGAGTTCCCAAAAAGTGCCACTCCCGTGCAATCTCTACACCTTTAGGGGCTTCGAGACTGGTGACTGTGTATTTTTGGTTTCCTAGTGGCCCTAGAAAGCAGAAGGTTCAATTTCATTCAGTGAAAAGTGACACACTGATTTCACTGAGCAATTTTTCCTTTACTTTGTTTTCTTTTCTCTTTGTTTTCACTATGTCATCAGAAAGCAAAATCCTTGGGCTAAACTTAGGAGCCCATGAGAAAAAATAATTTACCAAGATAAACACACACTTTGAAGTTAATTTAAAATTTTTAGTAGGACTTACCAGAGGGCCTGTGCCTGTCCCCTTTGCAGGTCTCCAGTTGAAATTTTGCTCAGCAGGGAGAGGCTGGATTGTCGCTACTAATCCCGGACTATAGTCAGGGCTTTTTTTCCTCCTGCACCAGAATAACTTAGTTTCTAAGAAATTAAGTTTAATTTAACATACAGTTGGCATAAACCCTTTTTTGCTTTATTTTCTTTCTTAAGATCAGTTATGTGCAGGGGCTGAGGGTGGGTGTGGGGGGTGTTTGTGTGTAAGGTAAGGTACCCTGACCAATCTTGCCAAAGTTCAGGGTTAGTAATGGACAGTTCAAACTCAACTGAACAGTTCGATTTTGTCTCTGCTATCTGTAGCGTCAGTGCTGGTGCAGAAAGAAAAAGCCAAGGGTTCTAACTCACCATTAGGTGGTGCCCCTGCCTTTTATTAAAAAAAAAAAAAACAACCGCACACAAAAGACTCTACTATCCTCATTTTAATTATGCAAACAGGAACAGCTCTAAGAAAGAATCTGTAGGGGAAGATTAAGTTCTAATGCGGGAATAAATGAAACATATATATATGCTTTTAATGAAAGAGATTTTGGCTGTTGAAACGGTTGGTAGAGAAGAGCATTTTCTTGACTTGAGCTCAGTTACGATGCTGTCTGCCAGACCTGGAGGAAGCATTGCCTGGTTAAGTTTGCCACTTGCCCTTACCAGGGCACTTGTCCACTGTGCATATCTTAGGCCTAACCTTTCTGACTGCAGTTTATGCCAATTGCAGAAACCCAGCACCCAGGAGGGTGTCTCTGTGACCCACAGTCATTTTACACACCAAAGCATGCTTTCTTCTGCATCATTGCCTAAGCTTATGTATTTGTCTGTATTATTTTGGCGTTTGCCAGTTTACCTGCTGTGTTTCAAATCCTGTTAAAGTGACTTGCGTTGTAACTTGCCGATAGGAATGCCGTGCAATAAAATGACTTCTTTACCTGTATTTCTTACTGACTGATTTTGATTTTATTACTGTCTGCCCCCTTGCTCAGCGGTGACAGGATATGGATATTATTCGGTAGACCGAATCAAGCTCATGACGTAATCTCTCTAGTTTCGAGGAACCCACACAGTTCTAGGTGATGTCTGTTTGTACATCATCTGTAGAGGGCTGGCTTTGTTTTCTTTGTTCTGAGGCTCAGCCCACGGGATGAGGTAAATGAGCCAAATGCTGAACCTTTGCTAGTGACCAACAGTGGAATGAAACTCAGAGCTGCTCACCACCTGGTCACTCTTTTAATCCCATCCCACAAAGGCACCTGAACAGCTGGCTCAGTTGAAAGAATTTTGGCTGCAACCAGGGAAGGTTTTAAGAAAAGAAATGTTCCCTGACTTTTCTATTTTTGTTTCGTCTGCTTCCTAGGTAAACTCTACTGTATAGCTTAGAAAAACAGCAGGTGGGGTGCAGGTACTGTTCAAGATATTTCGGCCTGGCTTGGTTTAGACCTTATTCTACCTTTTCGAGAAAACAAGCGCCCCCTGTTTCCTGCCCACGGATCCAGGACATTCTGACCAGCTTGGCACAAGCAGCTGGTGAGAGCAAAGACCTAGGGAGGTGCCTGGTACTCCTGGGTTCCAGCAATCCCAGCAAAATCAACAGCCTCATTTCTGCACATCAGCTTTTCCATTAGCATAATTGAGAATAATGAACTGAACCAACAACCCCAAGGTTGACTAATAACTACAGCTTTTCTGACGATGAAAAGCATTCCATATCCTATTATTAGCAGATCAATGTGAATAATTGGCAGGCATATTACAAAAGCTACTGGTCACAGAGCTTTCATTATGGTTTTCAAGTAAAATTTCAACAGCTAGATTTTTATGATTTAAATATTATCTCTTTGATTTAATCTCTTGAAACATTCAAAATTACTATTATTTTATAATTTGCTTACCTGCAATTACAGAATCCAGAACCTTGCTTTTGTCCTATCCTCTTATTCCTTACACTTGCATCACTCCCACTGTCCTTGTGATTGCTGTTGTAACGCCTGCCACCCCAGCATCGTGAGTCTCACCCTGCTATCGGCAGAAGCAGCAGCTGCTGCCGCCGCTGCCGTGTGCTCCCTATCTCAGTGAATTACCCACTGTGCTGGCCTTACTCTGCTGGAGACAGTGCTCAGGTTTAACCAGTAAGCTGCTTAGTAAGAGAGATTTTCTGCAGTTCTTCTGGCCTCACTGTCAGGGAAAATTATTTTCCATCCTGCATGTCTGCTGAGCATAAAGCTGCAGTATTCAGCTGGAGCGGGGGAACAGAACAGCTGTGGTTTTCTTTTTGAAATAGAGATCCAATCACCTGCAAACTGGCAGCTGGCATTGGAGATTAGTGCCTTCTCCACTTAGCAGGTTGCTGGAGAAGGTATCTATCTGGCTGAATCGGCAGCTGGGGCGCTTCCCCTGGCACCTTCTCAGCCAGCAGATGCAGGGGGTTTTGCACTGGCTTTGGGGGTGGGGGGGGCGCCTTGCAGCGAGGGAGAACTCGCTGCTTGTGGGATTGCACAGAGTGCTGCTGTGGGTAGTGCGTGTTGTGCAAAGACGAGGCAGTCTGGATCAGGCTGGTCAGGTGTGTGTGTGGCAGAGTCAGCACTATGCTGAGCTACAGTGCTCAGTAAGGTCCTCATGCTGGAAACTAGCCATTTCAGCCCGCTGGAACTCTGGCAAAGCTGGTACCTACAGGCATGGGTGAGGAGGAGTGTGAAGAAGTATTCTCTCTGAGACGTCATCACTTTCATCCCCATACTTGTCCCTCCAAGCTTTGCAGGATCTGGCTGTTGTCTCAGCATTTTACATGCAGCCATTCTCCTGACCCTCACCCTGACTGGAGTGGGGTGATGGCTGAGTAGGGGGTGATCAGCACATGTTTTAGTTGTTCTTTATTATTTATTTGTTCTGTGCTTAAATTTTTTAACTACAACTTGTTCATTTGGGGGGGTGATTCCCCCCCCCCCC